>ML783658.1:950539-995817 GCA_009831015.1 Picea engelmannii
GAGGTTGACCTCATCTTGAGGATCTCTCCTTATCTTTTGTGAATTAGTTTTGACTTTCTATTTTTAGAATATCAGATCCATTGTTTTAGGATCTGAAAACTGATTGTAATAGGCTATAAATCCAAAGACATTTGGAGGACTAAAGGGTTCAATCTTGGATACATTTATCCTATGTACTTAGACTCTTATTTTGATATGAATCACAATTTTCTTTTGCTACTAATATCAGATTTTCTCATGTGTTTCATTGCTCTGTAATTCGATTCAATTTAGCTCAGCTATTAAGAACTGTCATCTTCTTATTTGGCTCATGAATTCGAATTGAATGAACTCTTACTATCTTGTATGACCCTGCATGTTAATGTACTTGGTTATCAAGAATAGTATTCTTCATACCCCATTCCAAATTACTGCATCTGATTATTGGTTTCTAAAAGCACTGGCTCATTCGAATGCATGATAAGTTGTTCTTCTCATTAGCCATCCTCAGTTATCCCATTGATCCACTTTCATTGTTCATGATTTCTTAAGTTACCAAACATCCTTAACCTACAACCCTAAGGAGTTTCTTGGAGTGATAACAATATCCATATAGAATAGTATTACCTGCAAATATATCAAAACTCATACCATTATCCATCAAACAAACGTGGGTCCATTACCCAAACTTGGGTTCTCCAAATTCTCATGGCCATAACTCTCTAACCATGGAGAGTTATGTAATGTTCCGCATACCACCAGAAATGGAATGACATGTAATATCCATATATAATAGTCTTACCTTCAAATGTATTAAAAATCATACCATTATACATGAAACAACCTTGGGTCCATTACCCAAACCTTTGTGCTACCGGAATTCTCTACCGAACATTCTCCAAAGGTTGAAATCAATCACTAAAGGTTGACATCAATGAAAAAAAAAAATACATACCAATTATCCATAAACCTAAGCCAATTGTCTAACAATCTCCCCCTTTGGCATTAATGACAACACCAACATTGACGACAACACTTAGTCATGATAAAATTCATGCTTATACTCTTCATAAATGTTTCTATTTCTCCCCCTTTGACATCAATGGAAAAGGGTATCTCCCTTTGGGGATTCTCCCCCTGACTGAACTCTCCTTAGGTTTGATCCCCCTTTCTACATGCCTTTGATTTTTATTTGTGTTTATAAGCCTCTGATTACTCTCTTTCCCTTCATAATATCTCCCCCTTTGACAAAGGGTATCACTCTGAAGTCATATCGCTCATTCTTCCATTGTGACAATTGCTCCCCTTGGAAACGTGCCTCTATGCTCTCTCTCCAAGCATTTACCTTTTCATTTGATAAATCTATCCCCCTTTGTCCTATTTATGGTGCTTCCTCCTGTGCATCTAAGACATATAAGATAAGAATTCAAAAACATTCATTTTGGAGTAGAAATTACTCCTAGTCTCTGGTGAAGATACTCAAGGGCTTCCCGTGGAAGCGGTTCTGTGAAGATGTATGCCACTTGTTCTTTTTTTCCCACATATTCAACTATGATGTTCTTCTCTACAACCTGTTCCATAGAAAGTCTTACTTGATTGGAATGTGATTTGTCTTGGAGTGCATCACCGGGTTTTTTGAGATACTGATGGTGCTTGTATTATCACAATAGATTGGAATGGGTTCATCATACTCAACCTGTATATCTGTCAAAGTTTGTTTCATCCATAGAACCTGTGTACAACATGTTGATGCTACAATATACTCTGCCTCGGCTATAGATAAGGATGTTGATAATTGTTTCTTTCTTAGCCAAGATACTAAACACTCACCCAAGTAGAACGTTTCTCCACTGGTGCTTCATCAGTCATTAATGCAACCTACCCAATATGCATTTGTGTAGGCAATAATTGATAAATACTTTCCTTTTGGATACCATAATCCAAACTCTTTTTTTCCTTTGAGATATCTGAAAATCCTCTACACTTCTAATACATGTGATTCCTTTGGTGCTGCATGAAATCGTGCCACTTGTCCAACTGCCTGCATTACATCTGGTCTAGATGTTGTCACATATAGTAAGCTACTAATCATTGACATGTATTTCCTTTGGTCTGTAGACTTTGAATCATCATCTTTGCTCAACTTGCAACTGGTTTTCATAGGAGTGGTAACTAGTTTGAAATATTCCATTCCTAACCTCTTTAGCATTTCTTTGATATACTTAGTTTGAGAAATAAAAATTCCTTGGTTTCTTTGACGTATATGAAGACCCAAAAAGAAGGATAATCCTTCAAGTAATGACATTTCAAATTCATTTTTCATATCCTTTGCAAATTTCTATCTTAACTTGTCATTAGTACTTCCAAAACAATATCATCAACATAAATTTCAATTAATAAAATATTACCTTGAGTTACCTTGATGTAGAGATTGTTGTTTGTTCTTCCTTTACATAGTTCATAGGGAGTTTTGTCATTGTTGCTGATGAGCATTACTCTGTTTTGAATGTGAATTGATGTATGCACTGCATGTGTCCAAAAAATATCTTTCAATTTGGAATCCATTAACATTGTTCGAGCCATTTCCTGTATAATTATCATTCATTGTGATAATGTTCCTTTGTCTTTGAACCTCTCTCTGAACCAATCTATGAATCCATGATCTCATCCACTATCATATATCTTTCAAAACCTGCTAAGTGTTCTTACGAATCCATCTATTTCCATACTATCCAAGACTCAACTTGCGCAATTGTCCATTGCTGACCCATTTATCACTATATTATCATGAAGTCTTCATTAATCTATCAAATTGTACTTTTGCTAACTGATTTCTCTGAATCTGTTTTCTCAAACTCTGCAAGCTACTCGAAGGATGGTTCTTTGGTCTATCATAACTATCGCATAGACTCCCCCTGTCTAATATTCATATTACTTGGGAGTCTCTAAGCCAAATGGCTCAGACCAGTTCCTGCTCTGATGTTTATTCATCATCATCTTCATTGGTAGATTCATCATCATATTCATTGGTAGATTCATTATCTCTCTAAGATTTGAGTTCTTTCTTTTTGTCTGTGGATTCATCTTTCACTACAATGCCTAAAAGTACAATCTCTTGAACCTGTTCCTTATTTACCTGTCCTTCCTTTATTTCATTTATTTTCCAAACCTTTCTATATCTGACATCTTTCCTTTTCTCTATAGAATTTTCTTCATCTCATTTTATTGCCAATATTGCAATCTCTAGTACCTGGTCTTTGTTCACCTGTTCTTCCTGTTTTCTTATCCACACTTTCTTATATCTGATATCAGTATTCTCTTTCATGGAAGTATCGATCATGCTTCTACAATCATTGGCTATGTGTCTATAGTTATGAAATTTGTAACACTCAATGTTACGTGTGACCACATAGGCACTTCTTGCTTGGACATTTCTTTTATAATCCCTGCAATATGCAACCTTATGTCCAAAGTTAGTACAATAAAAACATTTACCATAAAATAAATTTGCATACCTGGGAGTGAATGATCTTCTTTGTGGCATAGTCCTTATGAATTTTTTACTTGACTAATCATGATCATGATTGAAGCTTCTTTGTGGCTTGAACATGGATGGTCTTCTTGAAGATGTATCTTCAATAGTTTTCTTAGATTCTGGTTGACCATGATTCCTTCCTTTGAGTACTTCTGCATAACTCTTTCTATTTTCTTCATTATTATTTTCTAGCAACCTAGAGTGACTCTCTTCATTCTATATAACTTATGTGGATGTTTATGTTTCTTCAACATTCTTGTTGAGCTTAACGATTTAAATTCTCAATGTGACAACTTCTTCTTCAAGCTTCTCAACCTCTTCTTCTTTCTTCATTATCTAAGACTTCATGACTTCTTTTGTTCTTTTCGATTCTTTAAGATGAATTTTTAATGTGATTATTTCTTCTTCAAGTCCTTCCTTGTATTGACCAAACTCTTCCTCAAGATGGTTTAGATCGTTAGTTCTTCCCTTAAGATGATCTGTCAATATATTCTCTCTCATTTCTGCTTCTTCCTTCTGTGCTGCTATGTTGGTTTCCAAACATTACTTTTAATATTAAAGATTTTCTTCGATCTTACTGGATTCTTCTAGATGAGTTCTTAAGTTCTTGATGACCTATTGGGATTCTTAAAAAATGTGAACACTTTCCTTTTGTTTCATCAATTCTTTCTTGAGTAAATTGTTTTCTTCTCTTCTTCATAATTGTCTTCTTTTTCAATTAGTTTTTTCGTTTCATTTCCTTCATGGAATTCTATTTTAAGATGTTCACGTGTTTCACAATTAAAACAAAACAACATACCTCTGGTGACTATGTACTATTCATATTTTGAATCTGCTTGACATGGTGAACATAGTTCTTCTTGATTTGTATCTGCATATTCTTTGACATTTTTTGAATCTATGATGGGTGAAGAATATATGTCATGTAACTTATCCCAAAGTTCTTTTGTTGATGAACATTTACCAACCTTTTCTCTTACCGGATTAGGTAATCCTTCCCAGATGAAATCCATTTCTATTTTGTTATTCTTCCTCAATTCCTTCTTGGATGCAATCTTTTCCCTTTTTGAACTATCATATCCTGTAACAACTGATAGCCAAATATAATGTCCCTGTGCGTGTAAAAATACTTTCTTCCTTATGCTCCACATCTCATACTTAAAACCATTCTAACCATTAAACATTGGTACTCCATTCTAAGAATAATCCATGATCTCCTTTTAGTGGTTAAACTATTTCCTGAAGGAATCGACTCTGATACCAATTATTGGATTACTGAGAGGGGGGGAGAATCAGTAATAGATAAATTTAATCCTTTTTAACCATATAATCCAAGTGTTATATCAATGTATCATTATCATCCAATAACTGTAGAGTAAATAAGCAATGAACAAATGAACAATCATACACATACACAGTACAACAATGTTTTATGTGGAAACCCAAAGTGGGAGAAAACCACAAAATTATTTTTCTTATATGTCTTGAAGAATTACATTCATTGGAAGCACAAAATTCCTTTGTTTTCCAGCTGCAACTGGAAGGAGGCTCCAACCCCCTAGTTTCTCAGGATACAACTTGAGGGAAGCTCCAACTACCCAATTCTATGGCTACAATTAGAAGGAGGCTACAACCCCCTATGTTCTCTGAATACAACCGAAAGATGGCTACAACCACTTGTCCTTGCCTCGTCCAACCACCATGACATATAAGTAGAATTATGGAACCACTGACACACTATCACTGTGAGATATACTATTGTAAACCTATACCAATCAACCTGCACCAAATAACCTGTACCAATAACTTGAACCATGCATCAACCATACATCAAATTGTACCTCAGCCTGTAATCAACATGTACCATAAAAAAGTGCATCAACCATGCACCAACCTGTACCAAACAACCTGTAATCAACCCGTACCATAACAAAGTGCATCAACCATGCACTAACCTATACCTCAACCTATACCATAAACAAGTGCATCAACCATGCACCAAACCTGGTTGAAATAGAAAACCATTGGCAAAGAAACTCATGCAAAGAATATAACACATAGCCAACATCACTGTGAGATATACTTTTGTAAACCTGTACCAATCAACCTGCACCAAATAACCTGTACCAATAACCTGAACCATGCATCAACCATACATCAACCTGTACATTAACCTGTAATCAACCTGTACCATAAAAAAGTGCATCAACCATGCACCAACCTGTACCAAACAACCTGTAATCAACCCATACCATAAAAAAGTGCATCAACCATGCACCAACCTGTACCTGAACCTATACCATAAACAAGTGCATCAACCATGCACCAAACCTGTACAAATAACCTGTCACAACAACTTGTCCAAACAACTTATCACAACAAGCTGTCTCATCAATCTTATCAACCAAATCAGATCTACTCACCAATATCAATCACCAAGACAACTCTCAAATATGTGCATCAACCAAGCATAACACAACAACTCATAATCATCACCAAGATCAATATGTGCTTCTAATAATACATGTTACATCATCCATAAACCATGTGTCAACAATACTACTAAAAAGTGCCTCCAACCAAGTACCAAGTATGTACCAATCATGTATCAACTACTCATCAAATATGACTCATCAATATGTACCAACATCATCAACTATACACCTCATGTCTATGCCAACTCATCAACTACTTGTCTCAACCATGTACCCAACATGTACCTCAACCAAATTCCCTCATCAATTTCATCATCCAAATCTAATTTGTAACTCTGTAATATACCTGGTGTATATGATCACATACTTGCAAACCTTCCTTAACTTTAACAACAAGAGACTATCATTTTCATCAAACGTTTCTTTAGTCTCACATGACTAGTTTTGGATTAGTCAAAAACCCTAACTTGAAATAATAATAACTTTGTACCTGTATTTAATAAAGATATGAAACTGATACAAAATGTTCTTTAGTGTGTTTTATGCAATTCCTCCAGTTTTCACTACTTGGAACCTCTCAGAAAAGGATTTATTTCAAAAATGGCATACCTTGCTGAATTATGGCTTATTCTAGAGAAAGACCTTATAGAGTGTGCCCCACACATAATATTAGTTGAATCAATATGAAAATATTAAAAAAAATATTAAAGAATGTACTCTAAAAAACACATTTTTTCTTACTAAATTTGGATCTGTTATGAATAATCTTATGGCGTTTTTACCCGAAACACCTGTTTTAGAATAGTTTCAGGACTAGCCACAAACCCTGTTTTCCACGGAGTGTAACTCCAAAAATACAACGACCCATAAGATGAATTGTTTACCACAGATACTCGGATATGTTTCCTCAATGGAAAAGTAATTTCACGGTCTTAATAATTCTAAAAAAAAAATTATTGTCAAAATGGTGAGATGACCTGTAAATAACATACCTTAGAAAGCATCATCAAAAGAATTTATCCTTCCTTGAATTCCGGCCTTCTTTTCTTCACCTTCCCTCATAAATTCAGCTTATATATCCTTTGGTTACCTTAGACAGCTATATATATTCAATATTCTCAAGTGTGATCTAAAATGAGAGATCCTTGCCTCTTATTTATACTCTCCAAGTAGCTTCCTTAAAAACATCTTCTAGGTCACTTTGCCCACTTTCTTAATTTTAGGGTTAACCCACTTCTAATTTCTCCATTAAATTTATTACTTAAATAATGTATTTTGTATTCACTTTGAATTATAGTACACTCATCACTTCATTTTATTATTTACCTTCTAAAATATCTTAAACCTCTTTGACTACTTTGACCTTTTGGGGCTTCTAGATGACATATGAGGGTCCTCCAACTTCGTAAGGCCATAACTCTCAAACCGTGAGGAGTTATGTGAAGTTACACATACCACCAGAAATGGAATGACATGTACTATCCATATATAATAGTATTACCTGAAAATATATCAAAACTCATACCATTATCCATCAAACAAGCTTGGTTCCATTACCCAAACCTAGGTTCTCCAACTTCTCATGGCCATAACTCTCTAACCATGAGGATTTATGTGACGTTCCACATACCATTGGAAATGGAATGACATGTAATATCCATATAGAATATTATTACCTTCAAATATATTAAAAATCATACCATTATACATGAAATAACCTTGGGTCCATTACCCAAACCTTTGTGCTATTAGAATTCGCTACCAGACTTTCTCCAAGGGTTGAAATCAATCACTAAGGGTTGAAATCAATCTACAATATCACTCTCCAATGGTTGACATCAATGAAAACCAACAATCCATACCAACTATCCATCAACCTAAGCCAACTGTATAACAGGAATTTGAAGTACTTCCACCACTGTTGGGGTTATATATGGGGGTTGGGGGTGGAATTGTACTTGATTGAGAGATCAGCTACATTTGGGGTATCGGTGGGGGTCCCCCCAACGAATGACAAGGAGCAACAGGATATGACTATTGATGAGTGGGGGGAGGGTAATAAGACGTCCCACCATATGGTTGAGGATATTGTTTTGTACCATAACTAGGTAATGGGTGGCCGTAAGTGTTGAGGTGTGTCATAGAACCAATCAACCCATCCAGAGCGTGATAAACCCCAATTTTTTCATGGCCAAATGGTATGGGTCTGGGTGCATCAGAAAATACTATGTACAAGTAAGCTGATTGGGCATATATGAGGTCGAATTGTTGGGCCTTTCCAATGGATTTCTCATCTGATTGAGGAAAAGTGGATGCTACATCCTTTGCAATCACATGGACAAGTGATTTAAGAAACCAATCAAGACGTTGTTCTTTGTTGGTTTCTTCTTTACACAAACTACATCACCGACACCATTCATGGATGTGGTCGACGATATGGATAGCAGTGTTTTCTTTGAACTTGGAGAGAAGTTCTAAGCTAGTATCATGATGAAGTGGTAATTGGAAAAAGGACAAAAAGGCCTTTGCCAATGATTCAACAGTGATATGAGACCCTGATTTGTCGTCCACATACCATTTGGTTGATCAACCAATGAGGTTTCATTGAAATAACCTCAAGTAGATGGAATCATCCATGATGTTGTTTGAGGAGCACCATAAGTGGAAGGTCATAACATGTTTGGCGAGGTCTTCCCCTGGTTTTCCGTCAAACTTCAAAATTTCTGAAGGCAATTTCGTAGGCATATTGGGCCAAGTGGCATCATGCAAAATGGGGCCATTCGTGAGTTTGGTTAAATCATGAATGTTGCGGGATTCCAAGTATGGAAAAGGGGGATTCATTGGAGGATTAGTTCCAACCATTGTGTGTGTAGGTAGTGGACCTATCCCTTGAGAGGGATTTGGTGGGTTTCTACTTACTCTTTGAGAAGAATTTTTGCCCCTGCCTCCTTATGAAGGAGAACCAATAGATGGATTTCCTTGGGTATTTGAACCAAGACAAGTGGAACCAAGTAAATCCAATCCCAAGACAGTATCACTCACTAGGGTGTGAGATGGTTGAGTCGGTGAGTTTGCAAGACTAGAGACTCCTCCTAGAATAGAAGGGAGATTCTGCAAGTGTCTATAAAGATGAAGATTATGTGGTTCCCCTATGGTTTCGACTAGCAAAGTGAATTTGTGCCAATAGTGACAAGAGATAAATAAATGAACAAGAGATGTCTATATATTTACCTTCACAAAATAATATAACTCACAATTTCATGTAATCAAATGAACATTATACATAAATCAACTGTCAAATAAACAAGAATGTGTATAGGTGGATTTTTTCCGCGTGGGGAAAAAAAATAAAATTTCTCGTGTCCTAAAATACCTATCATCCGTCCTCTTAATTTAACACTGGGCCTTACAATAACACTTGAAAGTGGGGTCTTAATCCACCAGAAGAGAAACAAGTGAAGGTTGAAGTAGTCAGTTATAATGAGGGGTAGAGGGTGCATATCTCAAAAGAGATGGCGATATTTCCCAATAGCCACACAAAATATGACCAAGGTATGATTGTAACCCACAATTGCCACCTAGGTGGATATCCTATTTTTTTCCACTAATTACCTTGGTCAAAGTACAATATTTAGATTTTTGGCCTAAAAAATAGGTCACGGGCTGGATACCCTCACAAGAGTTGGGTGACTCAAGGAGGGATACATAGAACAACTGGACCTCAGCCTTCGACCCTTCACAGGTATCTCCTTGCCTTGTGGTATATGAAAACTTTACTTGGAGGATTTGAAATATCCCTATTCTCAACTTCTATTGTTTCAAAATGTGAGAACCTAATAACAGGGGATTATTTGGATGCTTACCCTGAGATCCTATCTAGACTAAACATTTATTTTGGGCACCTCTTGTGGAGGAAAATTTAGTGTGTTCTTAGAGAATTTTTAGATGGAGTGGGCTAAGAGATTGGGGTCATGGACCAAACTCATTTGAATTAAATTAGTGTGGATAATTTCTAAAGAAGTAGTAAGATCTTTCAGTGTTCCTTTTGAATTACTTTGTGGGTACTAAAAAAAAAAATATTACTTTGACCTACACTATTCTAATAGAAATTATGTGTGTGATGAGTGGCTTTATGTGTAAGAAAGTGAAAAGTGTGAAAAATATTTTAATAAGTTAAGTGTAAGATTATAGCATGTGGACTTCCTGTGGTCCTTACAAATTTTCTTACCTAGCTTACTAAGTTCTTTGGTACAACCTTGCGGAATATTTAAAGCCCTAGAGAGCTATCAATGTGGACATATGGGTCCTTACTTGATCCTTTAAACTCCCTAGAATGTTGTTTATAATAGAAAATCTTTTGAAACTATCCTAGGATTGTAGACATGTGGGCATGTATGGGCTCGTTACTTGATCTTTTAAACTTCCCTAGAGTGTTGTCTAAACTAGAAATATTTTTGAAACTATCCTAAGATTGTAAACATGTGGGGATGTATGGGCCCTTACAAATATTTTAAGATAATTTTCAAAACTATGAGGTAGCCAAAGGGGGTTTTGTCCTCATCTAATGATTTTAAGGGAGATGAAATTTCCTTTTAATCACCTTTTCTGATTCTCGAGATCACACTTGGGTGTGGGGGAAGAGCATACTTGGGGGGTAAAAATTGATTTCTAGTCCCAAATTATTTCATTATGATTGAAAAAGCAATAACCTTAACTCAAAGTTTTAAATTCCAAATGAGCCATCCATGTGGAAACAAATAAAATAGAAGAATTGTGATTATTTTTATCCCTATGTGCCTATGTTAGCTAACCTTCCTTATAATAAAATACTCTATGATCCAGGTGGATATTCGTGGTCACCCACCTTTTCCGACTGGCTCAAAACAATTTTCTTGCAAATTTGACAATTTACTATTTTTAGCAGTTTTTAACTTCCGGGGCCATTTTGAGGGCCCCAATGAAGGTTTTTCGAGATTGAGGTTCTAAATTATAGTTGTAGGAATTATTTATCCCCCAAAATGAATCTCTTCGACAATACCTTTCCAACGAGCTATCACACGGCTAAAATGAAGATCGTATGCAAAAGTTACAACCCCGAGAAGTTGATGTACTCACTTACCCAAACGGGGCCCACATGACTTTTGGTGCTTCATCTCCTAGGGTTAGGTTTTTGGATGTCTAGGGTTTTTGGAATTCCTGTTTATTGTAAAAAGGCCTTCAAAGCCTCATTGTAACCATCTTCTTGCGAATGCAAGTAGCCGTCACATCTCTTCTCAGAGATAAGCTGCCACCATTCTAGCGAGTCTTTCACTCTGTATTTTTACAGTCTCTGTACATTTCTTTCATTAATAGAAATCGTGTATTACTGTATCTCCGTGTTTATGGTTGCATATCTGATATATTTTTGTTATATTATTGAATATCTTCAATATCTTTGTGCATTTCTTTATTATATCTTCGATCTCATTTCGTGCCGAAAATAATCTGGATCAGTGGTATCAGAGCAGGCTATTCTTGGTCATTTTTTTTCAGTGCATGTCCCCGACGAGGTCTGAGTATAGAAAGTTAGGTCTTAAGCTTGTCTCTCTTGAGGACAATCACTCTCGCACACCCAAGAAACCCTCAGTGGTGGAAGAAAATAAAAACGACAGAGCAGACGATCCTATCAGTCTGTTGCTTGAGCAGGCTCTCACGTGACAGAGAGATGAAATGATGGAGAATTTTTCCCACATCCTTCAATGTCTGCCGATAGAAATAGGCACATCTTCATCAAGCGACCACTTTGGAGGCACCTTTCCTTTCAAGGTACAAGTTAATTTTGATATTCCTGTATTTGAAGGACAGATAGATGCAGATCCCCTAGACAAATGTTTAAATCTGCTAGAAAGTTATTTCTCTGTTCAAAAATTTTCCGACAAAGAAAAGATCACCTTTGCACTACTTAAATCTCTCCCCCATGTCAAACATTGGTGGAAAACTTATTGCGAGCAGAGTTCGACATAGGAGTTTGAAATATATGGGGCCGATCCCACTTGGAATTTTTTTGTGGATGCGGTAAATGAACAATATTACCCTATTGGCAACTATGAGGACCAATACATGAGATGGACCACACTGCGGTAAGAGAGGGGCCAAGCAGTTCTAGAGTTCACCAATACCTTCCATACCTTGCACACAAAGATGGGTATCAAAGACTTCGAACGAAATTTGGTTCTGAAATATCATGGGGCTCTACACAGATACATCCAAACTAAAATGGAGTTTCTAGACATCTCATCACTCGGTGCTGCCTATCGATATGTTGTTAAAATCGAACAGAAATTTAAGCACAAAAAAAATAGGATTTTGGTACTGCAAATTCGCAACAACCAAAGTATGACAAAGACGTCCCTAACAAACAGTCTCCCGAAAACCAGTCCAAGCCACATGAAAATAAGGGTCACAGGAAGACAAAGAAGGACACCGGAAAATGGTGCGATTTCCACAAAATCCCCTGGCACAACACCAATGAATGTCGATCAAAATAGTCATTGGTGGCCGAGATCAAAGACAAGGAGCCTAATCCTGATTCAGAATCTGATTTTGAAAATACTGGTAAAGGATAGATCATTGACACAGACCCCATTGCTATTGTCCTGACTACAACAATTCAACCAGAAGAACCAACAGATCTTGAAGAGGGGGAGTGCCTTTTTAATTCACAGATGTGGGTGAAGGGGACCCCACTACATTTTATTGTTGATAGCGGAAGCCAAAATAACCTCATCTCAACAGAGGTCATCAAAGATTTGGGATCGTCGACAACACCACACCTGCAGCCATACAACATCGGGTAGCTTTGGCAAGGACGAGATCTTCGTGTCAGCCAGAAATTTCAATTGTCGTATGGCATCCAACCCTTTAAGGATGAGGTATTATGTGATGTTTCCCCTCTAGATGTCTGTGATGTTCTCTTGGGTTAACCATATATGTGGAAGTGCCACGATGTTTATGAGTCTTGACCCCGCAGTGTCATTGTTTCTCTAGGGGGTCATGTCTATAGAATACTAGAGGTAGTTCCGACTACTGTTCCACCTAAAAAGTGCTACAAGGTAGTATCTCATACTGCAAAATTCAGCTTCTTCACAATCTATTCAAAATGGGAACAAAAGGACACTGCAACCACTACAGCTTCACCCCAAGCACCTTTTATCCAAAATAAGTAGGTCGAAAAGCTTGCAGCAAAGAGAAACAATTCCTTCTGCACACCTTCCTCTCATGTAGCCCAACTTGTTGAACATCCTCAACCTCAACAGGTTCATGACAAACTTCCACAAACTAAGTAGCGCGACGTCTCCAGAAGGGCAAGCAACTCACCAAGATGTAGATTTAGAAAAAAATTCCCTCTCCCCTGGGAACTCAACGTAATGGAGACCATTACTTCCTAAGGAGGTAATATTGATCCAGGTGGATATCGGTGGCCACCCACCTTTTTTGACTGGCTCAACACAGTTTTCTGGCAAATTTGACAATTTACTATTTTTAACACTTTTTAACTTCTGGGGCCATTTTGAGGGCCCCAATGAAGGTTTTTCAAGATTGAGGTTATCAATGATATCTAAATACATTATTGAGTCTCCAAAAAGAATCTCCTCAACAATACCTTTCCAACGAGCTATCACACACCTAAAACGAAGATCGTATGCAAAAGCTATGGCCCCGGGAAGTTGATGTACTCACTTACCCAAACGAGGCCCACATGACTTTTGGTGCTTCATCTCCTAGGGTTAGGTTTTTGGATATCTATGGTTTTTGAAATTCTTGTTTATTGTAAAAAGGCCTTCATAGCCTCATTGTAGCCATCTTTCTTGCGAATGCGAGTAGCCATCACATCTCTTCTCAGAGATAAGCTGCCACCATTCTAGAAAGTCTTTCACTCTATATTTTTACAGTCTCTATACATTTCTTTCGTTAATATAAATCGTGTATTACTGTATATTCTTGTTTATGGTTTCATCTCTGATATATTTCTGTTATATTATTGAATATCTACGATATCTCTGTGCATTTCTTTATTATATCTCCGATCTCATTTTGTGCCCAAAATAATCTGGATCAGTGGTATTAGAGCAGGTTGTTCTTGGTCATTTTTTTCAATGCATGTCCCCGATGAGGTATAAGTATAGAAAGTTGGGTCTCGAGCTTGTCTCTCTTGAGGAAAATCGCTCTCGCACACCCAAGAAACCCTCAATGGCGGAAGAAAAGAAAAACGACGGAGCAAACAATCCTATCAGTCTATTGCTTGAACAAGCTCTCACATGACAGAGGGATGAAATGATTGAGATTTTTTCCCACATCCTTCAATGCCTGTTGATGGAAACAGGTGCATCTTCATCAAGCAGACACTTTGGAGGCACCTTGCCTTTCAAGGTACAAGTTAATTTTGATATTCCTTTATTTTAAGGATAGATAGATGCAGAATCCCTAGACAAATGGTTAAATCTGCTAGAAGGTTATTTCTCTGTTCACAAATTTTCCAACAAAGAAAAGATCACCTTCTCACTCCTTAAAGATTTCCCCCATGTCAAACATTGGTGCGAAACTTATTGGGAGTAGAGTTCCACATAGGAGTTTGAAATATATGGGGCCGATCCCGCTTGGGATTTTTTTGTGGATGCGGTAAAGGAACAATATTACCCTATTGGAAACTATGAGGACCAGTACATGAGATGGACCACACTGCGGCAAGAGAGGGGCCAAGTAGTTCTGGAGTTGACTAATACCATCCATACCTTGTGCACAAAGCTGGGTATCAAAGACTCCGAATGACATTTGGTTCTAAAATACCGTGGGGCTCCACACAGATACATCCAAACTGAAATTGATTTTCTGGACATCTCATCACTCGGTGCTACCTATCAATATGTTGTTAAAATCGAGCAGAAATTTAAGCACCAGAAAAAATGGGATTTTGGTTATGCAAATTCGCAACAACCAAAGTATGACAAAGGCATCCCTAACAAACAGTCTCCCAAAAACCAGTCCAAGCCACATGAAAATAAGGGTCACAGGAAGATAAAGAAGGACACCGGAAAATGGTGCGATTTCCACAAAATCCCCTGGCTCAAAATCGATGAATGACACTCAAATAGTCATTGGTGGCCGAGATCAAAGAAAAGGAGCCGAATCCTGATTCAGAATCTGATTTTGAAAATACTGGTAAAGGACAGATCATTGACATAGACCCCACTGCTATTGTCGCAACTATAACAATTCAACCAAAAGAACCAACAGATCCTAAAGAGGGGGAGCACCTTTTTCATTCACAGATGTGGGTGAAGGGGACCCCGCTGCATTTTATTGTTGATAGAAGAAGCTAGAAGAACCTAATCTCAGTAGAGGTTATCAAACAGTTGGGATTGTCGACAACACCACACCTGCAGGCATACAACATCGGGTGGCTTCGGCAAGGACGAGATCTTCGTGTCAGCCAACAATGTCGATTGTCATATGGCATGCAACCCTTCAAGGATGAGGTATTATGCGATGTTTCCCCACTAGATGTCTATGATTTTCTCTTGGGCCAACCATATATGTGGAAGTTCCACACTGTTTATGAGTCTCGACCCCACAGTGTCATTGTTTCTCTAGGGGGTCATCTCTACAGAATACCAGAGGTAGTTCTGACTACTGTTCCACCTAAAAAGTGCTGCAAGGTAGTATCTCATACTTCAAAATTCAACTTCTTCACAATTTTTTCAAAATAGGAATAGACGGACACTACAACCACTACAGCTTCGCCCCAAGTACCTTCTATCCAACAGAATCAAGTCAACAAGGTTTCAACAAAGAGAAAATATTCCTTCTGCACACCATCCTCTCATGTAGCCTGACTTGTTGAACAACTTGTTGACGAGCGAAATCGACCGTCCGTCAACTGAGAGAGTGGAACCGGTCCAGGATTGTCTAATAACCCAAGCCGTTTGGGATGAACCACCCTGATGGGTTTAGCAACTCCGTTAGCCGATCTAAGTTCCTAAGAAAACGAAATAAAAACTAATCTAACTAAAACTAACTATTAAACAAACTAAACTAATCTAACCATTCTACAATCTGCTAATTACTACTATACTAACTACTAACTGCAATATAACTCATTCACAAAATGTACAATATTGACAACTTACAGATTTAATTAAAACCTGAAAAACTCATTAATATTCTGCCCTAAAATAGGGGAAGGTATTTTTTGATTTTTATAATTTTATGAACAAGAAACGAAACAGAAAAATAACTAAACTAAATTACTAATCTAAACTACAAATATGTCTAATCAAATTAACGAAAATAATCGCAAACTAACTTGGATAAACGCTCCCGATTTTCCATGTGTATGATGACTATGCTAGCAGATCAGAGGAAGAAAACTCGCACCGAATAATCTAGAAGCTTCTCGTAAATGATAGCTACAATGCTCTTTGAGTTTGTTTACAGGACAAACAAGACATAAAAATCATAACAATTATATGATTTATAAATCTCCACAATTAGGTAAACCTGTTATGCAAAGACTTATACAGAATAATCCAATTGATGAAGAAGAGAAATCTGTCATTCATAAACTGAATCAAGCAATTGCTATGTTTTTTTTTTAAAATACTGGAAGAAATCAGATATGGATCATATTAATTAATTCATATCATTTGCAAAAGACTAAGATAGCTAAAGTAGTCATTAATCAAATGCAAACTGATAACATAAACATGAAACAAAAGATTGATATTATGAAAGCTAAAGCTGTAGAAAAACATCAATTTCTGTCTCAGTCTCTATTATATATCCATTATCCTCCATAGGGTAAAACCTCCCTGTGGAAGTTATCACACTGTTTACATAAATCTGGGAAGATATTCCCAATTTTAACTAAACTAAGTAACTACAATAAAACTAAAACGCCCAAATATCTCTTGAACTGCCCAACATGTCCCATGCAATTCGAATTTACCTGAAACAGGTCAGAAATAGACAAGTTAGAGAGATATTTTATTAATAAAACAATAAAAATCTAATTTTATAGACTAGCTACAGAATCATGCGATTCTGTAGCTAGTCTAAATAAGATACAGAATCAACATTGAGATTAATTCAAATCTTTTTGAAAGAATTAAATTTAATCATCATCCATGAACTATTTGAAAACGAATCATTTAGTTTGAAATTATTATACCATTCGAGATCAAACAGGATCCACATTATTCAATCGAATACAGAGATAGGAATACTATGTTTCGATTATTATCATAAGTCGGGTGAATGAAACCATATGGAACATCACTGTAATTGTTTCTCAACAAATCGAATCCACCAGTTGTAAAATTGTTTTGATATTCAATAAAACAAATCGCAAACACTTCGTTATACTTGTATTATCAACAGGGGAAATAATCGAATCGAACAGGATTATTTTCAAATCATGATAACTGTATAGCAAGCAATTTAGGCTGTGAACGAATTCAAACCATAACTGCCCACAAACAAAATCGTAACAGGATAAATCAAAAAGAGTTTTTTATAGATATCTATCGTTTATCATTGCACAGTGAGCAAACAAGATCAATTTTCCTTTACCAAAATTGTTCCAATCAAACGAATTATAACCGGGTTTGACCAATTCGTTTTATAAATTTAAACAGAGCATCAACTACAATCGGAATCCAACTCATCAAATAATCTTTCCAAATCAAGAAGTAGAAAATATTTTAAAACATTCATTACAAATCAAAATCGTTCCATGATTCGGGTGTGCGTGCACAGGCTAAAATGAGCATATTGTTTTTATAAAAACAGAGTCGTTCCAATTGAAACTGAACAAAATTGCATTCTTGTTCATAGAAGATTACATGACACAACATATCATAACAACCAAATCATTTACCAACCATAGCATATGGATCATAACGAAATCAAATCCAGACGAATCGTATTCTAAATTGAGCGTGAAAAACTTCATGTTGGGAGTGGACACAAAATGAAACGAATTGAACACGAACCAACAATTTCGTTAACTCCATCAGGCAGATAACCAAATCAAGTCCAAACGAATAACCATTCAAATCCAATAAAAATCTATGAGAAAATCATACATCAAATCGAAATTCCTTCTATTTTTATCAAAACGATACCATGTACAGGATGATCACCGAATGACAGAGGCATTTGGAAGAGTGACTGAGCTATTTAAAAACTGAATTCAAATCATTATATCAACCTAGATTATTTACAAAACAAAACGATGTCAAAACCATACCGGTATAGCGACGAGGCTGCTTGATTATGCTAGTTTGGAATTTACAACAGTCGTAGTTGATTCCACGTTTTTGAAAAGGATCGAGCCGGTTGTCTTTTTCTTTTTATCTGTTGCTTGAAGCTTGGTCTTTTGACTGGTTAGCACTGCAATTTGATCTTCCAGTGATTGAATCTTCGATTGGAGTACAGGAACATCAATGTAATATCATTCTAACCATGAATTGCATTGGTCACATGGTGACTGTGTGGGTTTAGAAAGAGCAGGCGAGGGTTTGGCTAAATGACTGAGGGTTTCACGAGGCAGTTTAATACCCGGGTAGTCAGGGTTGTTCTTTAGGTAGGGGGGAAGGTTCGATACAAAATCGTAAGGGGGTTCGGGACATAAACCCTGCGAGTAGGGGTACTCACTGGCCAAGAAATGTTCAACATCAGAGTCAGAATCCTCACTTAGGAGGATAGGGTTGGACTCGGCAGAGGGTTTCGGTTTGTTTCTGGCCATTCTCGAAATGAGTTGGGCATTCCTTTTCCCTTTGGCATTGGCAGTAAGGTTTGCCTTGGGATTTTTGCTCATAAGATTTTTAATGGCCTCTGCACTCTTAGTTTCAGTGTCGGGTAAGTCAATAGGAGGGTCGGTCGAGGGTTTAGGCAGTAGGAGATGTAAGGGTACAGGCAGTTCAACCTTAGTTTCAATTACCACAGGTTTATAAACCTGTACAGGGTCTGTTTGCTCAAAGCCATTACGGGCAATGAAAGCCTTCCAACTATCACCATGCAAACTCAAATGATAAACAACAATGATCTCAATAATCCCATGGTGGAACAAGCTACTGTCAGCCTTCTGCCTCTTAAACTTTTTCGACATTTTATACAGGCTACAATGAAAGTAGAAAGGCATGTTTAAAGGATACCCTATAAAAATCATCAGCAAACGCAGATGATAGAGGAACACAAGTCCATATCGACCTTCACAGGTCACGAACTGCTTGACTAGCATTAATAAGTCGTGCCATCATGGTTTGAGCATATATATGGGCATACCTCTGTCACAAGAGGTGACTTTGCGCGATAGAAACAACAATGTCCATGGCACTTCCTCGACCTTGCAATTCTTAAACCAACGCTGTCTCGAGGCAGGTAACCCTGTAGCTGAGCTGATAAACTGTTCATCGATCTCTAACTGTATGTCGCCCACCTTGGCTCAATAGCCATCGAAAGTCATGGAAAACTATCATGCTACACAAAGTTTAAAACCCTCAAATCTTTGTATAAAGCGTAGGCACCCATTTTCCTCCAGGTCTCTGCGGGCATTGTCAAACATTAACAGGGCTTGGTTTCCATTGGGCTCGAATCACACGACTGGTGCCATAGAGCCGAACGCATGGTAAGCGAAGTGTTTGGATCACCAACACACACAGGAGCCAAGCTATCCGAGGTAACAAAAATGAACGAGCAAAAGGGATAGGCATAAATGCAAGCATGCGAAGGTGGTGGAGTCTGCCATGCAAAATATTCATTATCCAAGTACAACCGCCGATTCACATAGCTATTCAATCCATAATAGTAATTCAACCATCGATTCATGTGCCCAACTAATGAAATCAAATGTGTATACCAATGCGAACAAATGTTATGCCATATTGTTTAAACACTCGACTTATAAATCAAAACCAAAAGCAATTATGCGCCAATGTATCAACTCATGAAAAGTTTAACCAAGGTGCCAAACGGTATTCATGTAGTTGACAAGCCAAAAGTTATGAAAAGATTAACATAGAATCAATGATCAGACATGTCATATAAAGTGCAAATCCAAATTCTAAATGCCTTACAAACTCAATAAAACCAAGTTATACAATCAATCGAAGTATGAGAACCGATTAGAGGATCTTGCCAGTTGTATAATGATCAATAAAAGGTAAGTGCAATAGGCATAATGACATAAGAGATATTGACAATTCAGATAATGATCGAAATATGACTTCAAAAGGAGAAGTTTTCATGCTTACAATCGTGAAAACTTTGACGAAGACAAATGTGCAAATGTCGCAAAAAATGAAAATGTCGTTTATTTGAAAATTGCGACGAAAATTTGATGTTTGCAAGACATTGGTGTAGGCAGCTTATAGGATCATAAAAAAAAGCGAATTTGGATGCCAACAATGGCGACACACTGGTAGAAGCAGTTATCTCTGCAAAAGGTACCAATTCATATTAAGATAACAAAGATAATTTCAACTCAAAAATAACAACCAGAAAATCGTACAAACATCATCATTAATCAATTTTTTCCAGCAGTGTTTCAAAAGATGAAAACTAATAACAGTCTTAAGATGAGCAAGTCACGATATTAAAGATAAAATCTCCAATACTGTTGGCATAGCCACTGCTTCCAGCAGGCGTCCATAGCCTCGACAGGGTTTCCATTTAACCCACTCTGACATCTGTATCCTGCCAAGAAGTTCTGGATCAAAATAAAGGACATTAAAGAGGTTTCTTTTTTGCAAATTTTCATATACCCGACATTGCTTCGCTGCCAGCAGGCCTGCTCAGTACCCCAACGAAGTTGTCATGGCGCCATGCATGCATTTACCCGCTGCCAGCAGACCTGTTCAGTATCCCGGCGGGTTTACAAGCACTTCCCACAACTCTTATTCATAATTTATTTTATTTTGTTTTTTATAGATATATATTTGAGTGGGGTGACGCTGAAAATCTTGATATTTTAACATATTTTTTTAGACCTCATCAGAAATTTTTTAGAACTGTCCTTTATTTAAATCCAGAGATGTTTTATTTACAAAAACAACTTCCTAATACAGGGAGACATCTCCTGAGTCATTCCTTTACAGAAAAGAGACAACGTAAAAAGATAATAGATGATCATGACAAACTTTGCTTAGAGATCGAAATCGGTAAACTTCTTTCAAACAACAGATTTTTTCAACACTGATATAAATTTCAGTAATATACCATTGATGTTTGTATCATTGATGTTTGGGAAGTTATTTCAGCGAAGAAAATCTCTTTTATCTTTGTCTGAATAGCTTAGTGTACAGGTATGTGCATGTTCAAAAACACAAACTGATAAATTCAAATCAAAATTGAAAACAGAAAGCAAACGAAAATGAAAACAAAAATAAAATATATACATAATATATAAGGGTAGTGATCAAGCAAAGTATCTCTTCAAAGCTTGGTCGTTCACCGGGTAGGTGTCAAGCTGCCCTTCAAGATTTTGCAATCGAAAATAACTAGGACCCAACTTTTCAGCAATTAAAAATGGTCCAAGCCATAAGTTTTGAAATTTTGTGTGTTCTCTCTTTCCCTCATGCGGTTTGTCCCACTTCAAGACGAGATCGCCTACTTCAAAATTCCTATCAGAAGCAGAATTGGAATCGAACCAGCTTTTAACCAATTGTTGATGTTGATCTAACTTATGCTTAGCTTGGGTTCTTACCTCTTCCAGCTTCATCAAAGTGTTAATTCGGTTTTCTAGAGGGGGACAATCTTCTTCTTGGAATTTTTGTGACAACTGAAGAGAAGGAAGAAGAATGTGAGGTGGTAGAATTGATTCTTTGCCATAAACAAGAAAAAAGGGGGAGTTTCTTATAGCATATTTTGGCGTTACCCTATCAGCCCATAACGCGTTCAACAACACATTGTGCCAATTTTTGTGATTTTCAACCACAGTTCTCTTGATAATTTTAATCAAGTTCTTGTTTGTTGATTCTGCTAATCCGTTGCCCTGGGGGTAGTAACTAGCAGAATACTTCATCTTTATCCCTTTCTCCAAAGAAAAATCGCTCATCTCAAGGGAAGAAAAGTATGAAACGTTGTCAAAGACTAGACAGTCAAGGATACCGAAACGAGTGATAATATTTGAGTTTAGAAAGGCGATTACCTGACTGGTGTTGACAGTTCTTAATGCAACAGCTTCAGACCATCGAGTAAAGTAATCTGTGGCTGTCACGATATACTTGTGTTGTTGCGAAGACGGAGGTTTAATTGGACCTACGATATCAAGGCCCCATTGCTGGAAATGAGAGTCTACTGAAACGGGTTGCAAGGGAAAGGCTGGTTTTTGCAACCGCCCTGATGCTTTCTGATAGATGATACATTTATGACACAAGGCATGGGAGTCCCTAAAAAGCGTGGGCCAGTAGTAACTGGCTCTTAAAACCTTATGAGCAGTGGTGTCTCCACCGAAGTGACCACCAGCTTTTCCTGCATGCAACTCGAGCAAGACTTTTTCTGCTTCGTCTTTCTCGAGACAGCGCATCAGTACACCGTCAAAATTCTGACGAAACAGTACACCATTAACCAAAGGAAAGGAGGTAGACTTTAGCCTCAATGCTCTTCTCTTGGAGGGGTCAAGGTGACGGGGTGCTGACCCATGTTCAAGACAGGACCTTATATCGTCGTACCAAGGACTAACAAGGTTTTGTGTGCAATAGATCAAAATTTGATCGCTTTGTGTCAAGATGCAGAGGCAAAGTTCTACAGGGCTTGCATATAAGGCATACTTCAGATGGTTCAATTGAGAGAAACATGGAGACGAAATTAGGCCAAATACGCGGGTATGCAAATGCGATTAATAAGACACACAATGATAACATCCTTCGATGTAAGTTTAACGAGCCCAGAGAAGGTAAGCTCAACAGTTTTTCATATTTAGAGAGTCTGGAAAAATGTAAAAGGAGACTCCGATGGGGTACCTTTTTTGGAGGTAGTCCAATCGGTTCGAAAAAGGGGTAAACTAGCACTGACAAGATGTCTATTCAAAACCATTTTAACGAGTGTGATAAAGACAAGATCACTCGACGATTTTTTCATTTTTAGGATTCTGAAAAAAGATTAACTATGGACTCCATCAGGAATGTTCTTTTGGACCATTTTTATGAGTGTGAAAGAATAAAGTCACTCAACAATCTTTTCAATTTTAGGGAGTTTGAAAAGAGGTTAACTATGGACTCCGTGGGGGTTCTTTTTTCATAAATTTAGTCCCTCAGGCCCAAAAAAGGGTTAACATTATACCTGAGAATACTCTTCTAGGGATCCGAAGCCTCTAGAGTATACCTTTGTTCGTACAATTGACCGTCTGGACCGAAAAAGGGGTAAAATACCACCGGATAAACGTGACTTCAAATTTTAGTTTAACGAGTGTGAAAGGCCACAAGATTGCTCGACAATATTTTCATCTTTAGAGGGTCTGAAAAGGGCTTAAAAGAAGACCTGTGGGGGCTACGACTCATGTATGAAACTGGTTCAAGTAGAGCTCGCTGCTAGGCTCAAACCAAGAGTCTCTTCAATAGTCAACATGGGAAGTCTCCCAAAAGGGAAGAAAACACAAACCACGGTGTAAGTCCTACCTCGGTATAGAAACCGTAGTCATGGCTTCAAGGATAGCTTCATATGAAGGTAATTCAAAATCTGAGAAATCATGCAAATGAGGGTCGACAATCCTAAAAGGTGAAATAAACTAACCATACTCCATATGACGATGGAGGTTCTGGCCAGGACTGGAAAAGTCTATCAGCGAAGAATCACAAGCACGAGGGCTTGAGGATCTACAAACAACGAGATCAAACTTAGAAGGATACTCAAGCCAACTTGGACCAAGAGGGGGAAGCAAGGGCTCCCATGCCCCCATTGGATACACCAATGGATCAATTTTTGATTCCAAGTGTCGAGAAGGAAAACATGATTGCACAGGTTCCTGCTCATAAGAAATTGAACACCGAGGATAAGATGCAACATAATTAACTCGTGGCGGGGTGGAGTCTACATGAACACTAGGAACATATAAAGGGGCAACCTGAACTAACACTGAATTAGGATGGTGATTATTAGATGCCAGTTGGTCAATAGTGTCAATGCCTCCATTGTGAGGGAAGTGCATCACCCAAAAGAGCGTAGATACCACAACGTTCATAGCATATACATAATCACACCCGAGAAGCATATTGAAATCTAACGGGCCTTGCACCACTATAACATCGACAAGAACAATCTTCCCACCTAACGAGATAGGAAGCTGAGGAAGAACCCCCAAATATTCACTAGGACGTCTTTCAAAAGCCAACAATTCATGTGAAGCAGACACAAGCTTGGGAGAACCCGAGACTTTCCAAACCGAGGAGGATAAAATACTTGCAGAGGCTCCTTCATCCATAATACATCGATAAATGTTTGTTGAATTAACTTCAACCCTTATTTGAAAGGGTGTGGAGGAAGGAAGACGAGGCTCAACAAAGTCATTCCAATCAAAGGAAACCATCCTAGGGCTTGGAGGGGGTGTGCTCGGAGCGAGCGAAATGCCCCCTTGTTATGAAAATACTGAACCATAAATGATAAAAACATAGTCGGCAGACACACCACTCCCCCAAAATAGAGTGGGATCATTCAATAACTGCATCAACATGACCACTTTCGCAACCAAAGGATGAATAGGTTGCGAGACCACATGGTCTAAAGGAACCTCACCCCCCAAAAGAGGACTGGGATCAGCCGATGACTACATCCGCATGAGCACTTTTGCAACCAATGGATGAATAGGCTGCGAGACTACATGGTCTAAAGGAACCTTGCCCCCCAAAAGAGGAGTGGGATCAGCCGATGACTGCATCAACATGACCACTTTTGCAACCCATGGATGAATAGGCTACAAGACTACATGGTCTAAAGGCACCTCACCCCCCAAAAGAGGAGTGGGATCAGTCGATGACTGCATTTGCATCACCACTTTCACAACCCATGGTTGAATAGGCTACGAGACTACATGGTCTAAAAAGACCTCACCCCTCAAAAGAGGAGTGGGATAAACCGATGACTACATCGGCATGACCACTTTCACAACCCATGGTTAAATAGGCTGTGAGACTACATGGTCTAAAGGCACCTCACCCCCCAAAAGAGGAGTGGGATTAGCCAATGACTGCATCGGCATGACCACTTTCACAACCAATGGCTGAATAGACTATTAGGAAACCTAATAAGACTCAGAATTAGAAGAGCTTGCAGACAGGGACCACAATTTTTGTACCTTTAGAATGCCAGGGAACATATGAGTAAGGTGATCTCCCTTGCAAATTTTACAAGGGAACTTAGGCTTACGTCCTATCCATCTAGGTTTCTCAACAGAATCGATGCCCCCATCATGACTAGCAGTGGCTAGTTTCACATCTCCAACATGACTTGCAGAGGCTGGTGATGTGTCGATAGCTTGACTTGCAGAGGCTACAGACCTATTACCAGTATGACTAGTAGTGACTGGACTCTTTCCCCCGACATGACTTACAGAGGGTGGGTGTCTGCCCCCAACATAGCTTGTAGAGGCTGGGTGCTAGTCTTCAACGTGACTTGCAGAGGTTTTCGATCGATCTCCAACATGAATCACATAGGTTGGTGATTTCTTCTTCCTATTCTTCCTCTTTCTATTTTGTTTAGACTTATGATTACTAGTAACTGTTCTTTCACCAGAGGTGAGATAAGGAGGAGGAGAAGAATTTGTTGACAAAGGAACATCAATAGGGTGCTCATGACTTAAGGTACTTAACTGAGAAGAGTCAAGAGTGTTCGGGACATTTGGAATGGTACCCAACCAAACCGGTAGTCCCACATTCAACCCAGGACTGTACAAAGTGGCCATCAAAGGGACACCAACATTTCTGAAGAAGGGAAAAGAACAAGAATCCCCTTGCGAAGGGGTTCCTTGGTTGGTATGGTCGAGAAAATTATCCATGAATATCCTATTCATAGGTTCTCCCCTTGCAGGATCGTTCAAATCCGTAAAAGTCTCACGCACTAACTCTGGCAAACTAGTGGTATCAAAACAACGCCTATAAAGAGGCAGCTCCACGTTTCTAAGCGGAAGACCAAAAAGTCCTCACGACTAAAAGAGTGGGTGGTCTACAACCCTATATCAGAGACCCAAAGTCATGACTGACTAACTCACTATGGAAAACTAGGGAGCACAGAGCACACACTAAAATTTCCTAAAGGCAAATCAAGAAAACGACTAACTAGTTGGAAGAATAGTTACACCAACCAACACTAGAGAAACTTACCGGTGCAAGTGCAACTTGAAAATAGAAGCACCCTCTGGGTATAATTTGCAAAGTGTGGCCCAATGTCTGTCCTAGGTACCGCGGCATACCCCCACAGTCACCTATGTATGCCACTAGAAAGATAGGTAACTAGGTTGCTAGCGCACGAACAGTCACTAGGCGGGTACAATCGACAGTCAGGTAGACCACAATGAGCAGGGTATCAAGCCCGAAACCTGCCAAGGGTATCGAAAGAAAGTGGTCTAGAAGACTACTGAGAGCCTCAAACGGATTCAAGACCCATGAAGCTCGATGGAAAATGCAATTGACAGAATCCCAAGACAAGCCCTATATATGTGTTCTCCACTATGATTGGTCTGGTTTTGGAGGGGTTATCTCTGCTACCTTTCTGCACATGACCTTGTTTTTATCCCCTGCGTTAGAGGGAGGTCCCAGATAACTTTCACGATACTAGAATTCTAAACTCGTTAGCACATACTCGTATGTTTGTTTTATAGCCTTGAAGAGTTTCCTCTCCAACCTAAATCAAGGCTCTAGCCTAATATAGTTGATGGACCCTACAAACATAAAGTCTAGTAATTTTTAATTAGCGTTCTTTTTAAGGCTTGATTTACTAAAAAATGGTACGGTAGTGAAACTGATGTTGTTAAGACTCTTTTTGAAAAATGTTGAAACTTACATGAACACTGGCAAAGAATGATTATATATATATATATATATATATATATATATATATATATATATATATATATATATATATATATATATATATATATTTTGAAATGCTTTTAAAATTAGAAGAAAACACAACGCTATGCTAATTTATTTTTCTTTTTCAAATAACAATGCAAAGAAAATGCCAGGAAAGAAAGAGATCTAACAAACTAAGTTTTTTTTTTTTATATTTTCTTCCAATCAAAGAAGAAATAAGAAAATATTCTAAAAGAAACTGAGGAATGCATGATTCTAAGAAAAATAACAAAATATTTTTCTTAAAAGTTCAAGCTAAAAATAAGTTAAAAAAGCTAGGAAACACAAAAAATCTTTTAAATGAAAAAGAAAGCTATGCTGGAATACAACCTAGGCTAAAACTGCTTATGATAGAGATCAGAAAGAAACAAGAAAAACCTGGGAAGTAAAAACTTGACAGGGAAGAGGATGATTGCCTCCTCAAAATTTTCTAGATAAACACACGACTGTCACTTCAACAGCCAGAGTATGCACGCGGGCTACCCAAAGACAGGATATCTATGCATGCATGTAGTCTCACTACAGGTCGCGTGTGCCTCTGTTTCTCCTCAAAAGAAGAAAGACAAGCGACTAAGATCAGGAAGGGAGTACTGGTATTGAGAACCAGAATCCCTTGAACACACAGAAACTTACTTTGATAGAAAAATATGGAAGGAAAAAGATGATCTGAGGTTTTTACCTAACTATGGACTATTCAATCAGAGACCTAGAAGGACCTAGAAGATCCCCGAGAAGGATCACTTCTGCAGGGGAAAGGATGACTGCCTCTTCCTGAGAAGGATTTCCTGGGTTCTCAAACACTCAGCTAGCACTTCATCAACAGGTGTATGCACGCAGGCTGTGTAAAGGTAGGGTGCGTGTACATGCATGAAGGACTTACACAGGTTGTGTGTACCTCTATGACTTCCTGAAAAGAAAATCCATCCAAGCAAAGAAAGTAGGGAGTACTGGTATGGAAGACCAGAATCCCTACTAGCTCAGACTCTTGCAGAAACTCAGAAAAAAGGTGATGAAACCAATTTAAAACTACCAAAAAGTATCCCCAGAAAACCCAAGAGATCCCCAATATGGTCGCCAATTCTGTTGTGGGTGGGAAATCCCTCCTACAAACTAGCACTTAGGGTTTTATCATGCATGCAGAAAAGACCTAAAGATTCCTACTTTTTACCATCATCCCAGACCTAATCCCCATTATTCTTAAGCAAATACACAATTAAGAAGATCAAGTGAACATGCCTTATTTCCGGCATTTGATATGATCCCTCTTTATGCTTGGTCTCTCTTTGACTGCAACTCTCCTCCCATGGCTGAGCTGCATTCACAAAAGACAAACAAAGAACTCCACATGCATTTGATCTACAGATTAATGGGTTAGAGATTTAATCAATATGTATGCAATAAACAATGAAAACCTCATATGGTGGGAAGGGAAAAGTACTTCTTTATTATTAACTTGACTAAATAAACTTACAATGATGAAGTTGACCACTTCTCCATGAATCTGGTCCTAGGCTCCTCTTTTACTGTGCACCAACTGCTAACACACTTGCTTCTCTTCTTCGTTGAAATCACAAAATGGTTGTAGAATCTTGGGCAAAGGGGAATACGAATTTGGGTAGAGTTTCTTTACTATGTTTTTCCTCCTTTCAAATGGGACCCTTACCCCTTCTTTTATAGGCTAGAAGGAGCTAGGTATTTGTTCGAATGACTGGCCATGCATCGCCGAAAGGTTTAGTTAACTTACCCAAAGTTGTGTGTTTCGTCAACAACTTTCCTTTTTTCGTGCTTCTGTACGTCCACGTGGGCTGTAGTGGGTCAGCTAGCATGGACACTATAGATAGACACGGTCTGTAGTGGATCAGGGTGCGTGGGCCTTTAAAAAAAATATTTTTAAGAAGAGTTGTTCAGTAGAGTTTTAGCAAAGAAGGAATCTGAGATGGCTTGATGCCAAGTAAGCATGTCTGGTGAAAATTAGGGTTATAACAATCATATCTAGAGTAGGGCAGATTAACAAATCACTTTTGGAACTTGTCATTGGGTCTTTGTGACCCATGGAAATAAGACCATGATGATGATGCCTAGAGATTCCTTGGGATTGGAACCAGGGTTCTACGAACCGTGTGGTCAGAGCCATGTTCGATCCGCATCAATTGACACTTGGGATATGTAGCCACATGGATTCCATGTGGAAATGAGGTGGCACTCACCAATGAGACCCAAGAAATTTGTAAAACCATAACTTTTTATCAAAAACTCGGATTTGAGCATAATGATAGTCATTGGAAATCTCTTGATGAGAAGAAGACAATGGTGCCCTCAATACAAGGTATTGATATAGTTGAGAAAAGTGAAAATTATAATTCCCCATCCCATAAAAGGTACTTAGGGGGTCAGGTGTGTTACAAAGTGGTATCAGAGTGGGTTACAACACTAGACCTAGTTGGGCCAGAGAACCGTCATGAAGGCTCGCATATGAAGGCTAATACAAACCTGTTAGAAATAGTTTTTATGCATTAAAGTTTTGTTATTTATATGCACTAATGCCCTGAGGAGGACTAAAGATCGAAAATTAAGTTTGGGATCTCCTACAACAGAAAAGTTACATATTGATGTACAACAAAAGAGGCATATTGCTACTTTATTGTAATGGTAGTTTCTCTTACAATAGTGAGAATATACTAATAATAATTCATGGTTGAATCTGATGTAAAATGGCAGAATCATGTTAAGGTATGCTTAGGTTCAAAATAATGAATAAACTAGTGACTCTAATGTTGTGTGTAAGCATTGGTGATTATTGTTCATATAAGAGCTAAGACCCTTTTGGAGAGATTCCTTGTGGTTAAAGGAATTTGGTATGGAATGATAGGATCCTTGGCGGTATTAATTACTGCTTAATAAAAGAATAAATTATATATATGTGTGTGTGTGTGTGTGCATGATTCCTCATGTTTAAAGGATTGATGGAAAATTGTAAGGTCAATATGCTTGAACTGTAACAAATGAAAACCGGTTACTGGAATAACCTAATTAAGAAAAGAAAAAGGAGTCCTTTGGACTGCTATTATTCCTCATAAGAGAGGTAATTAATATGAACATGAGAAAGTTATGAGATCATGGTTGTATTAAAGAAAATTTATAACCCTATTAACCTAATGGTATGTCAATGAATGCAAAGGAAGACAATTGAAATACATATGCACCGAGGGCATGATAAAAATTCTTAGTGTACACTAATATGATGGAATGAATATGGTAAGATTGAACATACATGTAACATGAAAATAGGATTATTATAGTCTGTGATTAGATATAAACTTGACAAGATCTACTTTTAACAATCCCTCACCACAAGCTCTACTCGAAACAATCCCTAGTTCTTCAAACTCAACAAACTTCCTTATTATTTTGGTCTTATTTTATCGTAATAAAAACTTTGAATTTGAAAGTTGACAACAATGGAAAAAGAGATATTGGAATAACCAGAGTGAACGCATTGTGTATAACCCACCCACCTACCTATATATACATTATGGAGATGCTAAATAATATGACTCCCTCTCTGTGTACTTTATATCACATGCTAGGGGCAGGTCTTTATATAGTAATATGCGTCGAGAGGGTCTTTAGATAATAATAGTCCACCAAAGGGGACCGGATCTGGATGGAAAGTATTAGAATTTATTGATATTGTTGCCTACAAATGAGATTTGACTTAGTTAACAAACGAGATTCGACTTCAATGGTATTTTCACAATGGAAACGCATGGATTGAATTTTTGAGATGTCATTGGTGTCCACAAAGGCGACGCTTGGTTATGGGAAACGACTGTATATATACAGAAAATAAGCAACATGGTTGTACCACACAATAGCTAAAGGAATACATAGGTTTGTACCACAGAATAGATATTTTATCTTAGCGAGAAGAAATTTTGAGCGTCAGATAACCAACACAGAAATATTAGCCCTCCTCTCTATTTGATCGGTTGTACCCATGGCCTCCGTAGCCCAATCCCAACTGTGTAGTAAATCCGTGAGCATGATTTTATCTAATGATGATGCTCTACAAATATGCATAGACGATTATCATTCCAATATGTGGGACGATGATTTCATCTAGTCCCTCTCAACACCTTATGGGGTGTGTAATTAGCTTCAACTTCAAATGAATTTATTTTTCTACATATTCCTTCTTTGGATTCAATTAATCGAATATTTGTTTTTTGATCCAATTTACTTCAGGCACCTCCTTACCATGAACGTGTTGAGAGACTTGTTGGGGAAGTAAAGGAGACGTTCCATTCAGTTACTACCACTCCCCTCAATAATCTCCTTCAAGGCCTTTTGATGGTGGACAACGTTGAACGTTTGGAAATCGATAGGAATTTCAAAAATGAGATAAAATCAACGTTGGATTATGTTTACAGTTGAGTCACTGGATTATGATTTTGTATTGAATGCTTTGGAGAGTTATTCTCACAGCATATTCCAAAGCACTAGTCCTAGTCTATTGTTGGTGTAAAGATCTTAAAAAGAAAAAGTTTCTAGATTGGTTTTAATTAGCATTTATTTTAGTGGTTGTTCTTTACACAAAGATGAATGAGAGTGAAACTAATGACGTTGTGACTCAAATCCCAAAGAAGTAAAAGAATGATATGTAAACTTTTTCTTTAGATGAAATTCTATTTACGGCAAGGAGAAGAGTTTATTTCTTTCATTACCAAACACAAGAATGCAAAAATTTCAAGCAATTTATTTTCAAAAAGAATCCAATTAAGTGCTAAATTGTAAAGAAATCTTTTCCAATGTCCAAAAACCAATTGCAAAAAGTATCCCTTTGTTTGACTGAATGATTCGCTCAATAATTTTTAAAAGAGACTTTACTATTGTGACTCTAGAAAATGGAAACAAAAATCACACAAACAAAAAGCACTCTCAATAGTCAATAAGAGATAGAAAAACAAACTAATGATTCAAAGAAAAACACCAAAAACACCAAATCACACTTAAGAAATATTTCAGAAATGGATAAAGGTTAGAGGTCAATTAAGAATTAAAGAGATCGTTGAGTTTCCTTGTAACAATATTCAAACGATCAGTTGAACAAAGCATTAAAATGAACCAAAGGTTGAAGAACAAAGGTTGATTTTGCGATAAGGAAATACAACAAAAAATCCAATCAAAGATTTAAAAAGTGAAAATAAGGAAGTTGTAAGCCAAACCAAAGATATAAACTGATAGAACAAGATCTGAGTTGGAGAGAAATACCAAAGAACTACACCCATAAAAAGACAGTAAACAATTTTTCAAAGCAAGGAAAAACCAACGCTCTGGTTATAACAGCACTAGAGTGCTACACCACTCCCTAACACACTCTAGGGGAGAATCAATAGAGAAATCAATGCTTTGACTGTAACTAGAGAGGGCGCGGGTTCTGAGAAAAACTTGGGAAAAACCCATAAAACTCAAAAAATGGGGCAATTCGATCAAAAGACTCTGTAAGACAACTTCAACAAAGACAACAAATGTATGGATGGATAAAATCAACAAATGAGATCTAAGGATGAGTAAAAGGAAAATAAAAACGAAGCAAAAAACCAAAACTGAAGGCTTCGTCCCTAGTGGAGTCACCAATTTTTTTTATAGGAAAATTCCCCTTGAGGAGAGGTGGATCTTCCCTTGGATTCTATACCCCTAATACCTAGACAAAAAGTTGAAAATGGACACTAAAATCCATTTAAATCTAGTTAAGATAATCAAAAGAAAGAGAGGGAGAAGGTATGGTGTACGTTTTTTCGAAGCTTGTCCTCACTTAATCCAATATGAACTTGGTCTCTAAGATCTTTAGCACGACATGATACCTGCAATACAAAAAAAATGAAGAAAAACAAAGACTTCCTACTCTACCAAGATTAGTTTAAACCAAATTAATCCATAATAGACAATCATATGAAATAATATACAAACTTGAAGGAAATAGGCCAAGCATATATTAATGAAAACATTAAAAAGATACTTACAATCTATAGATTCAGTTGCAACAACCTCTCCAAGTCCTCCTCGTCCAACCACTTGCTCGAAAGATCCACGATCAGAATGACAATACTTGTGTTGATTATTTTCCTCCTTGTTCACCATGAGAATGCATCCCTTTATAGGGTTTGAGAGGCTCAACCACCTTGTTTATATTTGGGATAAGTTGAGGATATGACTCCATCAGTTGTGGCATCTCCCTTAGATGCATCCTAAAGCTTAGATTTGAGCCAAACCAACTCAGATCATCTCTAGTTTTCCTTAGAGAAAAGGGGGATTTCTTCCCATGATTTTCTCAACCAATCGATGCTCCTTCAAAATGGGCCATAGAGCGTTGCAACGCTCCCTGCTAGATGGACAAAAAACATTAGCACTCCCTGCATATGAGCAAGGGAGTGTTGATATTCCAAAAATTAGTCAAGATGACCAATTCTCATAGAAAAACACTTTGTTCCGTCTGTCAAATGATGTGGTTTCTCCTTCCAACATGATTTAGAGGATGTATCAAGTGTTTCCATGGTGTCATTTGCAATGCGACATATGCAAAATGAAAATGTGACATTTATGACACTTGCGACAATGAGAATGTGACATTATCGAAGTGAGGAATTTTGATGTGTAACAATAAGGGTTACTGTTCTTCTATAAAATGTTGCATTAGAATGGTTTCAAGGTGACAAGTTTGGCCTATGGACTGGTTGAAAAATAATCAAGTTATTTTCCCAAGGAACAACCTCAAATTTCTATAGTCAGGGGAAACTCTACAGAACTGCTACAACCTCGTTGACCCTTCGAAAATACTATTCCCTGATTTAGAACTTAAAATATGTGAATGGAAGGAACTTCCTTCACACCAATCATCCAAGAGACCACAAACTCAAGCCCACATCCCTAACCACATTATGGCTAAGAGTCATGAGTGCATCCTTTGTAGCTTGACAAAGTTCCATAGAATCAGGTCCATGGAACCCTTCGCTACACTCAAAATAGGAGATAAGTTATTTAGGATTCCGGGAGTCCGGAGCTCCGGGGTGAATAAATGTTGCAATTTCCAAATTAAGCCGAAGACGACCTGTTGATTCGGTATATTGATGGTGGACCGAAAATAGGTGGTAATTTACCCGTTACCGTAGGATTCGTCCCTGCGTTAAAACCTTATCCACTTATCGATTGCAAAGTAACATGAGCCATAGATCTGAGGGTATTCAGGATCTACCCTAATGGTAGGATCTAGATCGTGGTCAGTCCGACATTGTCCATTTCGGGAGAACATAGGTTTTATGCCACCAAAACCCCGAATGTTGGAGCTGCGAATTAATGTAGACCATGGATATAAGGATCCTCCAGGATCCTTTATGACTATTAGATCAAGTGTTAGTGTAAGGATAGAGTAAGGAAAGGGATGATTGACAACAAGCGATCATTCTTCCTTATGAACCTCCCATCCGGTTACCTCCTGGACTACATGCTTAGGATTTCATAAATTGTGAGAGCGTGAAGCCATGAATCCCCGACAACTATTGGATTCAACTAAGGAGGATCAAAGGTCATCCAATCGTTATTCGTCTCTTCAGCTAAACCCCACTTTGGGTGATTCAGGATGCAAGGTTTGGAGTGTCCCTTAAGGCTGAAGGTTAGAGTGACATCAACAAACGATGTGGAAACAATATACGGTGGATTCCGACCGTATGATAGAGTTGACGCATGTCATCCCATGGCTAAGCCACGTGTCATGTTGAATCGTCGAATATGATATAAGGTCAGAGAGATGGGTGCCACATGTCAAGGTGGCATCATCGCCATGTATCGACTAGGTGATAGATGGTGGTAGGGACATTTGTGTAGAACACCACATGTGCAAGAGGGACCCGCTCTGAGAGTTCAGGATTTTGAAACTCCAAGGGTAAAAAGAAAACTACATGACCAAACACCCGAACGCCGAAGTATCGGAGTGATAAGAGCCATAGATCTAAGGATGCTTCAGGATCCCTCCTAACCATCAAATCTAGACCATGGTCATCTCAGTGTTGACCTCTCTGGGAGAAAAGAGGAAGTTACATAGCGGATCCCCTGAATGCCAAAGTGACGAAGTAATGGAGGTCATAGATCTATGGATCCACATGGAATCATCTTGACCATCAAATATAAGGGGCATTGGAAGGATGGAAAACTGGAGTGACGTTGTATGTTGGCATCACCTAGAGTGACGTGGACCTATGCTTGATGTGCCATGTGTCACCATGATTCATACTTTTCATAGAGCCTATGAGCGCATTGGAACATGACACGTGTCACCCATTGATAGGGCCACATGTCACCTCTGTCCTTTTCCATGTGTCAACCATTGGTGGTGCCCAGTTGCTTGACCTAATAGTTTTGGGACCCTAGGAGTTCAGAAGCTTGGAACTTCTAGAGACATAGGTTGTTAGAATGTATGCTCCAAAAGGGCCAAAGGTTGGACCCACATGGCAGGACCTTGTGAGTTCAAGAGTTCAAAACTCTAGGAGGTTTAGGATGTTATTATGTATGCTCCAAAGGGGCTGAATGCCAGAGCCTTGTGGTAGGACTCCAAGACTTCAGAACTCTGGGAATGATTCAGACATGAATAGAAAGGATGAAGGGCCGAAGGCCTGGTGAACATGAAGGGGTAGGGAAGCATCACTTGTAACCGTCTCCCCATTGGCCATGTCATTGCTAAGGGATGACGACCATGGTCAATTTCATGCCAGGTGGAATGGTACAAATGAGGTGAATCTATGTGGGCACCATGTGGCCTTTGACCAATGATGCTTGCAAAAATTTGGAAGGGAATAACTTCCAATCCAGATCTCGGATTTGAGCATGGTAATGGTGGTTGGAAAGATCTTGACGAGCAGAGGGTGATGGAGATATTGAGAATGGGATTTGATATGGTGGAAGAAAGAAAATTTTTGATGCCCCATCCCTTAAAAATGTACTTAAGGGGTTGGGTGTGTTACAAATTGGTATCAGAGCGGGCAACAACACTTGGCCTACTTGAGCTCATGAAAGAGTCAAGTAATTATTTTTCTTTCTTAGAAACCTGTAAGGGATACTTGAGTATAGAGGGAATATGGACTGAAGAGGTGGCATGAATTGACTAAAAAGTGGGTCTCAATGAAGCCTCTGATAATTAAAAGTGTCTATTAAATGAAGGGTTTGACATTGGGATTACAATCCTCCATTCCTAGATACCTTATGGAAGTAGGTGAAATTGACCTACTTGAACTGTCATAACTAGAAAAAAAAAACTTCCTACTAGGGTAATCACTCTTTGTAAAATAAAAGAAGTCATGTGGACTAAGAATGAACCTCAACAGAGAAGTTGAATGACATGAGCAAGTTCAAAATCTCATGGTTGTTCTAAAGCAACGTAAATCAATATCAGCTAAGGGTGTGACTATGCACAAGAATGAAAGGAGGTAAGTAAGTGGAACTTGTCTGCACTGCAAACAAGGGTATAATGCTTGGTGCATGAAAATATGTTGAAATGCATATCACAAAGATAGAACATGCATATGCCATGAATATAGACTTATCATATTCTACCATAAAATGTAAAATATGGTGATCATATGGTTAGTGATGATTTGACTATGGCAGCATAAGTAAAAGGTTGATGATGTTGAGTACATAGTACCCTATGGGGATAAGGTAGAAGGATTAATTAAATGTTGATCCTAAATGAGTTAGAGGAAGTGTTGAGGCACTTATAAATGACCAATGGGTCAGGCTGACATACAGAAGTGGATGGTATCCATATAAGGTATGAATTAGTATGCTCAAGTAGTAGTGAGAGGAAACCTAGAAAATGATTCCCTTGATCGAAAAGTCTACTAATCAAGACTAGTTAGAAGCTTGATAAGTTGTCTTGTTTCATTGAGCATTGTTGGAATTCTCTAGATGGTATTTCTAGGTTGTTGAATAAATTTATACTAGTTGAGGAAAAAATTCCTTCTTACTGGTTGTTGTCATGCAGAAGGGGGAACATAATTATGACTATGTCTAATTAAACTTCCACGTGGATATCATGTGAATGACTGCAAGATCCCAGTAGAGAAAGAAACTCAGTGATGAGTATCTCTATGAGAATTATCATAAGAATGATTGGAAGATCCTTGGGAGAAGGATATAGAAGTCTGATATGTCCATGTGTATGAATGACATAGAAAAAGGTACAAGTAATGAACTTCCATGAATAATGTTTGTCTATGTCTGTATATGCTTGAGTACATGGATTTAATGCATTGTGAGGTTTCTTTATATGAAGACTAATATTAATACCAAATAGATATGAATGAATGATATTAAATGTGCAAGTGATGCACATGTATGATGAAAGAGTAAATGAGCAAGGATGCTCTGTTGTCAAGATAAGAGGAAAAATAATTATGCATTTGAGGATCGCATGAGAATGATTGTGAAAAATCATGAGTTGAGTTATTTTAAAGTAAATATGCATGTTTATATTCCTTATGCAAATATTTGGTAAACAATTGAATATAACTCTAGGTTGAGGCCATCACAGATAGTGAAGGATATGCAATAAGGAAGTTGCATGTTGAAGGAGTTCCTTGTGGAGGAACTGTGTGAATACTTTGTCAGGAGAACAGAGTCACCACCTTAATGACTGATGAGAATTGAGCAGTGGGATACAAGAATATGTATATATATAAGAATCTTAATTACATTCTAAAACAAAATGTATGAGTGGAAAACTAACAAATGAACATTGACCATTCTGATAAATGAATGGTAATGTGCAGAATGCACAGGTTCATGATTCATTATGAACAAAAAGGTCTGTTATTGGAGCATGTCGATGTAGCCAATAGTTTAGGGTGATCCCAACCAAGCCTTCTCAAGGAAAGGAGAAATAAGATTCTAGTAGGGAGTAGATTGCATAAGCAAAGAAGGAGAAAAAGGGGGAATAATTTTCTCACCCTAAAAGCTCTGAATTATTTAACAGGATTGTAAGCCTTATAAGAGAAGTTGTGGAAAAAAGTACAGCTAGAGAAAAGGAAAATAAATAAATAAGCAAGTTTGAATGAATAGTCATGGTTAAGCTATGATAAGTAAAGGTAGTGAGGCCTATAAAATAACTCAGTTGGACTAAAATTCTAGGGCGGTGTAGAAGGAGTTAGATGAGGGAAGAGTTCCTTGACCCCTTCCTTGTTTTTTATTGTATTTATCTTGTATGAGAGATTGATTTGCTAATGTAGGTAAGTTTTTTGGCATAATATGTTGATGGTTGTACGATCATGGAATACAAATAAAAATTTGATTGGGATTGCACTAACTAACACATTAAGGAGTAATGTGGTAGAGTGAATAGAGATATATTGAGGAATATCTGAAAATGTTTTATTGATTTTAATGCTATGATACAAGCATTTTTATTTTACATGATGAATAATATATTTGTGATGTATGTCATGTGTAGAAAGAAATTGGAGCTGTTGAGAAAGAGAGTTTCCAATGATGGACAACCTCAAGTAGAGGACGACTATGAGAAGGTTGTTGTTTAAATATTGTTGAAGGGACTTTAAAAGTCCCCATAAAGCACCACTGATGAGGTAATATTAGAGAGAGTGCTAGCAGCTAGAGAAGGTATAAAAATGTTCATACCTATGTGGCATAAGGTAAGAAATAATTTGGTAATAATCCCTTCTGGAAAAAAATTAGTTATCTTAAATATATGCAAGTAATTTTTGAGTGGATGTTGTATGCCATTGCTACCCAAGCAGGGTAAGATTCAGGAAAGAAGAATATGAACAATAGAGAGAGGAATTCTATTTCATTCAAGGATGAGTTATAATCCTTGAAAGAAAATGCATGAGTAAGGAGTACCATGGGTACAATGACCAATCTAGGGATACTGGTAATAAAGGTGATCATAATTAGCACACTGCATGGAATGCATTGAGGAAATGCATGTTTTCATAAGTGGGTGGACAATGGATTGCCCATTAAGGAAGGAGGACCTTCCGATACTCTACTTGCATTGTATAGGTGTGAAAGAAAAGAGAATTTTGGGTGGCCATGAGTGTTGACCCCCTGGTTACTCATGAAGGAACAATGCTTGGGTGCATTCAAGAGAAACTTTTTAGCTTCATATGTACTAATTTGGGGATCATGATCATCCTATAGTAGGAAGTACAGTCCTACTGCAATAATGAATGAGAATGATTAAACCCTATGGTGAAGAGGTTGAATAAGCTCCAACACACCATGAAAAGGTGCTTGCCATAAGTGTGGAAAAATTAAACCCAATGTAAGGGAACATTGGGTATGAATGTAGCCATGAATATTGGCACATGGATTAAAGTCATTTCATAATTAAAATTGCATTGGGAAAATTTAATGTGTTGAAAGGATGCATACATAAATAATGATATATCCTTTTTCCTTGTACCCTTGAATATATGAAAATGACTTGTACTATTAGTATGCATAGTTTTGAAAATATAATGTGCATGAAAACTAACAATTGGTTTGGCTGAGGAATGTTGAAATTACAGGAAGAAAAGGCACTGGATATGGTAGTGTTGTAAGCCCATAAGGAGGAACAATTTCCTTCTAAGAAAAACTGTGATGGGAAGGAAAGTCCCATACTTGTGAATTTGGTTCCTATGCGGAATAGATCTGAAAATAAGTGTGGAATTTGGAAATCTATGGGTGACAGATTTGCAAGAAAATTTTGAATTTGAAATTGATGATAATATCTCATAAATTCTATATACCTATGATACAGGTGAAACAAAAAATATTTGTCTATGGAGGATAGGTGAAGATTGTCAATATGGAAAGCATGAAAAAATATATTGATTGGGACATGAGAACCCTGTGGTAAGCCATGATCACCCTAGAATATGTTGTGTTGTGGCAACAAAATCCGGAGGGACACCTCGATATATCAAGTCTAAGGGATGAATCGACTATAAGGCTCAATGAAGTCTCTGGAACTCTTCTTGTGTGAGAAATACTTGGCAAGGAAAGATGGATCACCCAAGGGACTATATAGTAGAGAAGGGGATGCTTGAGCCTGGGCTTGTAGGGTGAGTGACCACAAGGAAGAGGAGAATTTGATAATTCTCATACACTATTGATTGGGATCATGCACACAATGGGTATGTCCAGGAAAAACAGTGAGCCAAGATAAAAATACAACCATGTGGATGCAAATCCACAAAATGCATAGATAAGTATTGTGCTAAATTATAAAATTTTCCTCTTGAATTTTAAACAATCGTAAGATGTTTTCACATGAAATTGTGATTAATATGTTTCTTGTCCAAGATTATTGAAGGCAGGTGATGAAGGCCAAGAGTCTATAAAGGACCTAACCAAGAAAGAGGATCAAGATTTTTGAAGTAGTTGAATGAAAAAGTCATGACATGGGTTACTGGGAAAGAACACTGAGAATGATGTTCCTTTTAATGGGGAGGGGATTGTAAAACCCATGTTTCCCCCAGCTTGTAATTAATCATTAATTATGAATACCATGCTATGACATGTGTATAATGTAAATGTATTATTGTTTATATTTCCAATGACTGACTGTGGGGGGTGAAGCCTTGAAGTAATGGCCATGATATCACTAGAGGAAAGAGTAGGGAAACTATATAGAGGGTTCATTATGTCAAATGACCCAAATTATCTTTGTTGAAATAATAAGCCTCATCCATATTCCAAGGGAGAATCAATTAATGAAAAAATAATTAGTGGTTGAATGATCAACTACCCCCATGAATGGAAGCATGGAGGGTATGGTTGAGGAGACAAAAAAACTGTCAGCCTGAAGTAACACAAAGTGCAATTTTCTTGCAGGCCCAGACTTACCCGAGTTTCTTCTAACAGAAGGAACAAGACATGCCCAGAACCTTCCTAAGGAGGAAAAAGGAATGCAAGAATACACACAAAGGTAGACAAGAAAGAGACCAAGCCCACAGGAGGCATACAACTTGGATATGCAGAGAGAAAGAGGAGGAGTGTGTGAGGCTCTCAAAATGAGAAGAAGAACGAAATGATTCAAGTCATTTTGGTTAAAAGGAGAGAACAAGAGAAAGGATCTCGGACTAATTTCAAAAAACAGGACTTGAGCATAAGGTTGCGAGCTTGATGTTGAGGGAGCATATGATAAACCTCGCAGAGGCTATGATAGCAAAAGAACCTCTAAGAAACTGCAAATTTTCTCTAGTGATATAATGGCTTGCCATGGGGGTTGAAAGAGTGCTAATAATGAATTCCTCTGAGACTATGGTTGGGTGGAAAGGTGAACACCCACAGTCTGTTGGTTAGCTGCAACTTGTAATAGATAAGTACCTCATATACCCTATGCACTTAAATTGGAATGTATGATTTGAATGTCTATTATTGGGATACATTGTGCCTCACGTGAAATTAATGGTAATAAGGGTTATTGTTCTTATGTAAAGTGTTTCATTAGAATGGTTGTAAGGTGACAAGTTTGGCCTATGGACTGGTTAGAAAATATTCAAGGTATTTTCCCAAGGAACAACCTCACAGTTCTACAATCGGAGAAGACTCTATGGAATTGCTACAACCCCGTTGACCCTTTAGAAACACTCTTCCCCGATTTAGAAATTAAACTCTATGAATGGAAGGTGCTTCCTTCACACCAGTCATCCAAGAGACCACAAACTCATGCCCATAACCCTAACCAAATCTTGTCTCAGATTAATGAGTGCATCCTTTGGATATTGACAAAGTTCCATAGAACCAGGTCCATGGAACCCTTCTCTACACTCAAAATAGTAGCTAAGTTATTTGGGATTCTAGGAGTCCAGAAATCTAGGGTGAATGAACATTGCAATTTCGAATTTACATTGAAGGTGACCTGTCAAGTCGATATCTTGAAGGTTGATCGAAAGTTGGCAGTCATTTACTCGTTAACGTGGGATTCATCCCCCCGTTAAACCTCAATCCACTTATTGGTTGTGAAGTAATGCGAGCCATATATCTGTGGGTATTCAGGATCTCCCCCGATGATAGGATCTACACTGTGGTCAGTCCAACATTGACCACTTCGAGAGAACATAGGTGTTATGCTACCAAAACCCTTGAATGTTGGAGCTACGAATTAATGTGGACCATGGATCTAAGGATCCGTTAGGATCCTTCTTGACCATTAGATCAAGTGTTAGTGCAAGGATAGAGTAAGGGAAGGGATGAACAACAACAAGTGATCATTCTTCCTTATAACCCTTCCATCCAGTTACCTCTAGGACTACAGGCTTAGGATTTTTTGAATCATGAGAGCATGGAGCCATGAATCACTGACAATCATTGGATTCAATCAAGGAGGATCAAGGGTTGTCGGATCATTATTCATATCTCCATCTAAACCCTACTTTGGGTAATTGGGGATGCAAGGTGTGGAGTGTCCCCGAATGTCGAAGGTCGAAGTGACATCAACAAACGATGTGGCCAAAACAGGCAGCGGAGTCCGACTGTATGACAAAGCCGCCGCATGTCATCCCATGTCTAAGCCACATGTCGTACTGACTCGTCAAATATGGTATAAGGTTGACGAGATGGGTACCACATGTCAAGGTGGTGTCATCTCCACATATCTACTAGGTGGTAGGTGGTGGTAGGGACATTCATGCAGAACACCACATGCGCAAGAGGGACCCGTTTTGGGAGTTCAAGATTTCAGAACTCCATGGGTAAAAAGGAAACTACATGGCCAAACACCTGAATGTCGAAGTCACAGAGTGATGAAAGCCATAGATCTAAGTATTCTTCGAGATCCCTCCTGACCATCGGATCTAGACTGTGTTCAACTCATCATTGACCACTCTGGGAGAAAATAGAAAGTTACACAGGTGATCCCCGAACGCCAAAGAGGAAGTTACACAGTTTGATGATACATGGAAACCATTCCTTCCAATTTGAATTTTATGGTAATAAAAACTTTGAATTTGAAAGTTGACAACAACGGAAGTGAACACATTTTGTATAACCCACCGACCTACCTCTATATAAATGATGCAGATGCTAAATAATAGGATTCCCTCTGCATGTACATTATATCACATGCTTGGGGAAGGTCTTTAGATAGTAACATGCGTCGGGCGGGTCTTTAGATAATAATATTCCACCAAAGGAGACTGGTTCTAGATGGAAAGTATTGGAGTCTACAGAGGGTACTTGACTTTATTAATATTGTAGCCTACAAATGAGATTTGACTTAGCCAACAAATGACACTCGAATTCATTGATAATGATATTTTCCCAATGAAAACACATGGATTGAATTTTTGAGATGTTATTGGTGTCGACAAAGGCGACGCTTGGTTATGGGAAAAGGTTGTATATATACATAAAGGAAGAAACAAGAATGTACCACACAATACATAAAGGAAGCCATAGGTTTGTGCCACACAATATCTATTTTATCTTAGCGAGCATAAATTTTGAGCGTGGGATAACCAACACAAAAATATTAGCCCTCCTTTCTATCTGATTGGTTGTACCCATGGCCTTCATAGACCAATACCAATTGTGTAGTAAATCTATGAGCATGAGTTTATCCGATGATGATGGTGTTCAAAGATGCAAAGGTGATTATCATTCCAATCTCTAGGATGACCATTCCATCCAATCCCTCTCAACACCTTATGGGGTGCATAATTAGCTTCAACTTCAACTGAATTTATTTTTCTGCATATTCCTTCTTTGGATTCAATTAATCAAATAATTTTCTTCTGATCCAATTTACTTCAGGCACCTTCATACCAAGAACATGTTAAGAAAATTATTAGGGAAGTAAAGGAGATGTTCAATTATGTTATAGTCACTCCCCTCAATGATCTCCTTCAAGGCCTTTCAATGGTCGACAGCGTTGAACGTTTGGGAATCGATTGGCATTTCAAAAATGAGATAAAATTGGCATTGGATTATGTTTATAGGTCAATCACCATAGCCTTAGCATCATTATTTGTTATGGATTATGTTTATAGGTCAATCAATGTAGCCTTAGCATCATTATTTTTTATGCTTTATATGTGGAATACAGATGATTATAAGCATAAATTATTTACTAATAGAGAGGCCACCTAGAAGGATTGAAAAATTTACTAATAGAGAGGCCACCTGAAAGTGAAAATGTATCCCATGAAATTCATGATGAGAACACAAGGATGATTAATAAAGACTTGAGAAACTCTAACTTTGGGTTGAAGATTAACCACTTTCCTAAGATCCATATGAGGAATTTTTATGGCAATGATCCAATCACATGGATACTTCATATGGGGTAGTTATTTGATCTACATGATTTGCCACACACATAAAAGGTATGAATTTATTCTTTATATTTAGAACCCAATCAATTTGTGTGGTAGCGATGGATTTGTTCTCGCAAATCACTTGTCACTTGGACAATTTTGACAGAATAAATGATAGCACACTATGAGGATACAAGGAGCAATACATTCTTTAGCCAATTGATAAACCTCAAGTAAAAGGGTTCATTTGCGGAGCACATTGAGAAATTACAAACATTGAATATAAAGGTAACAAATATTCCATATGAGCACCTGGTTGATGTATTATAGGAACTTTAAAGGATAACATTCAACATGAGGTTCACCTTTGGGAACCCAAATCATTGGAGAATGTGTTCAGGGTGGTGAAAAATGTTGAAAGTAAAAATATGGCCATGGCTACTAGAAGGACCACTCCTAACATCTATCGAGAGAATAATGTTCCTTCTTCTAAAACAATTCAACCTACAAGATTGACACCTCAATAATTGGAGGAAAGAAAAGAAAAAGGTTTATGCTTTAATTGTGACAATAAGTACAATAAGGGACATAAGTGCGATGCGAAGAAATGATTCTACATAGATTGTGAAGAGGAAGAATAACAAGAACAAGAAAAAGAACCATATCAAGATGAAAATGTAGAAGATATTTCTTTTAAAGAGTTGACTCGCACAATATCATGTAATGCATTGGCTGGAATTAACACTCCTCAAACCCTCAAGATCAAAGGATATATCAAAAAGAAAAACATAATAGTCCAAATTGATTATGGTAGTACTCATAATTTCATTCACTATAAATTTTCCAAAGCTCTCAATTGCTTTATATATTTAGCGGCAAAGTTTCAAGTAATGATCGCAAATGGAGGAACTATCAATTT
>ML783658.1:1000726-1025713 GCA_009831015.1 Picea engelmannii
AATACTTGTGTTGATTATTTTCCTCCTTGTTCACCATGAGAATGCATCCCTTTATAGGGTTTGAGAGGCTCAACCACCTTGTTTATATTTGGGATAAGTTGAGGATATGACTCCATCAGTTGTGGCATCTCCCTTAGATGCATCCTAAAGCTTAGATTTGAGCCAAACCAACTCAGATCATCTCTAGTTTTCCTTAGAGAAAAGGGGGATTTCTTCCCATGATTTTCTCAACCAATCGATGCTCCTTCAAAATGGGCCATAGAGCGTTGCAACGCTCCCTGCTAGATGGACAAAAAACATTAGCACTCCCTGCATATGAGCAAGGGAGTGTTGATATTCCAAAAATTAGTCAAGATGACCAATTCTCATAGAAAAACACTTTGTTCCGTCTGTCAAATGATGTGGTTTCTCCTTCCAACATGATTTAGAGGATGTATCAAGTGTTTCCATGGTGTCATTTGCAATGCGACATATGCAAAATGAAAATGTGACATTTATGACACTTGCGACAATGAGAATGTGACATTATCGAAGTGAGGAATTTTGATGTGTAACAATAAGGGTTACTGTTCTTCTATAAAATGTTGCATTAGAATGGTTTCAAGGTGACAAGTTTGGCCTATGGACTGGTTGAAAAATAATCAAGTTATTTTCCCAAGGAACAACCTCAAATTTCTATAGTCAGGGGAAACTCTACAGAACTGCTACAACCTCGTTGACCCTTCGAAAATACTATTCCCTGATTTAGAACTTAAAATATGTGAATGGAAGGAACTTCCTTCACACCAATCATCCAAGAGACCACAAACTCAAGCCCACATCCCTAACCACATTATGGCTAAGAGTCATGAGTGCATCCTTTGTAGCTTGACAAAGTTCCATAGAATCAGGTCCATGGAACCCTTCGCTACACTCAAAATAGGAGATAAGTTATTTAGGATTCCGGGAGTCCGGAGCTCCGGGGTGAATAAATGTTGCAATTTCCAAATTAAGCCGAAGACGACCTGTTGATTCGGTATATTGATGGTGGACCGAAAATAGGTGGTAATTTACCCGTTACCGTAGGATTCGTCCCTGCGTTAAAACCTTATCCACTTATCGATTGCAAAGTAACATGAGCCATAGATCTGAGGGTATTCAGGATCTACCCTAATGGTAGGATCTAGATCGTGGTCAGTCCGACATTGTCCATTTCGGGAGAACATAGGTTTTATGCCACCAAAACCCCGAATGTTGGAGCTGCGAATTAATGTAGACCATGGATATAAGGATCCTCCAGGATCCTTTATGACTATTAGATCAAGTGTTAGTGTAAGGATAGAGTAAGGAAAGGGATGATTGACAACAAGCGATCATTCTTCCTTATGAACCTCCCATCCGGTTACCTCCTGGACTACATGCTTAGGATTTCATAAATTGTGAGAGCGTGAAGCCATGAATCCCCGACAACTATTGGATTCAACTAAGGAGGATCAAAGGTCATCCAATCGTTATTCGTCTCTTCAGCTAAACCCCACTTTGGGTGATTCAGGATGCAAGGTTTGGAGTGTCCCTTAAGGCTGAAGGTTAGAGTGACATCAACAAACGATGTGGAAACAATATACGGTGGATTCCGACCGTATGATAGAGTTGACGCATGTCATCCCATGGCTAAGCCACGTGTCATGTTGAATCGTCGAATATGATATAAGGTCAGAGAGATGGGTGCCACATGTCAAGGTGGCATCATCGCCATGTATCGACTAGGTGATAGATGGTGGTAGGGACATTTGTGTAGAACACCACATGTGCAAGAGGGACCCGCTCTGAGAGTTCAGGATTTTGAAACTCCAAGGGTAAAAAGAAAACTACATGACCAAACACCCGAACGCCGAAGTATCGGAGTGATAAGAGCCATAGATCTAAGGATGCTTCAGGATCCCTCCTAACCATCAAATCTAGACCATGGTCATCTCAGTGTTGACCTCTCTGGGAGAAAAGAGGAAGTTACATAGCGGATCCCCTGAATGCCAAAGTGACGAAGTAATGGAGGTCATAGATCTATGGATCCACATGGAATCATCTTGACCATCAAATATAAGGGGCATTGGAAGGATGGAAAACTGGAGTGACGTTGTATGTTGGCATCACCTAGAGTGACGTGGACCTATGCTTGATGTGCCATGTGTCACCATGATTCATACTTTTCATAGAGCCTATGAGCGCATTGGAACATGACACGTGTCACCCATTGATAGGGCCACATGTCACCTCTGTCCTTTTCCATGTGTCAACCATTGGTGGTGCCCAGTTGCTTGACCTAATAGTTTTGGGACCCTAGGAGTTCAGAAGCTTGGAACTTCTAGAGACATAGGTTGTTAGAATGTATGCTCCAAAAGGGCCAAAGGTTGGACCCACATGGCAGGACCTTGTGAGTTCAAGAGTTCAAAACTCTAGGAGGTTTAGGATGTTATTATGTATGCTCCAAAGGGGCTGAATGCCAGAGCCTTGTGGTAGGACTCCAAGACTTCAGAACTCTGGGAATGATTCAGACATGAATAGAAAGGATGAAGGGCCGAAGGCCTGGTGAACATGAAGGGGTAGGGAAGCATCACTTGTAACCGTCTCCCCATTGGCCATGTCATTGCTAAGGGATGACGACCATGGTCAATTTCATGCCAGGTGGAATGGTACAAATGAGGTGAATCTATGTGGGCACCATGTGGCCTTTGACCAATGATGCTTGCAAAAATTTGGAAGGGAATAACTTCCAATCCAGATCTCGGATTTGAGCATGGTAATGGTGGTTGGAAAGATCTTGACGAGCAGAGGGTGATGGAGATATTGAGAATGGGATTTGATATGGTGGAAGAAAGAAAATTTTTGATGCCCCATCCCTTAAAAATGTACTTAAGGGGTTGGGTGTGTTACAAATTGGTATCAGAGCGGGCAACAACACTTGGCCTACTTGAGCTCATGAAAGAGTCAAGTAATTATTTTTCTTTCTTAGAAACCTGTAAGGGATACTTGAGTATAGAGGGAATATGGACTGAAGAGGTGGCATGAATTGACTAAAAAGTGGGTCTCAATGAAGCCTCTGATAATTAAAAGTGTCTATTAAATGAAGGGTTTGACATTGGGATTACAATCCTCCATTCCTAGATACCTTATGGAAGTAGGTGAAATTGACCTACTTGAACTGTCATAACTAGAAAAAAAAAACTTCCTACTAGGGTAATCACTCTTTGTAAAATAAAAGAAGTCATGTGGACTAAGAATGAACCTCAACAGAGAAGTTGAATGACATGAGCAAGTTCAAAATCTCATGGTTGTTCTAAAGCAACGTAAATCAATATCAGCTAAGGGTGTGACTATGCACAAGAATGAAAGGAGGTAAGTAAGTGGAACTTGTCTGCACTGCAAACAAGGGTATAATGCTTGGTGCATGAAAATATGTTGAAATGCATATCACAAAGATAGAACATGCATATGCCATGAATATAGACTTATCATATTCTACCATAAAATGTAAAATATGGTGATCATATGGTTAGTGATGATTTGACTATGGCAGCATAAGTAAAAGGTTGATGATGTTGAGTACATAGTACCCTATGGGGATAAGGTAGAAGGATTAATTAAATGTTGATCCTAAATGAGTTAGAGGAAGTGTTGAGGCACTTATAAATGACCAATGGGTCAGGCTGACATACAGAAGTGGATGGTATCCATATAAGGTATGAATTAGTATGCTCAAGTAGTAGTGAGAGGAAACCTAGAAAATGATTCCCTTGATCGAAAAGTCTACTAATCAAGACTAGTTAGAAGCTTGATAAGTTGTCTTGTTTCATTGAGCATTGTTGGAATTCTCTAGATGGTATTTCTAGGTTGTTGAATAAATTTATACTAGTTGAGGAAAAAATTCCTTCTTACTGGTTGTTGTCATGCAGAAGGGGGAACATAATTATGACTATGTCTAATTAAACTTCCACGTGGATATCATGTGAATGACTGCAAGATCCCAGTAGAGAAAGAAACTCAGTGATGAGTATCTCTATGAGAATTATCATAAGAATGATTGGAAGATCCTTGGGAGAAGGATATAGAAGTCTGATATGTCCATGTGTATGAATGACATAGAAAAAGGTACAAGTAATGAACTTCCATGAATAATGTTTGTCTATGTCTGTATATGCTTGAGTACATGGATTTAATGCATTGTGAGGTTTCTTTATATGAAGACTAATATTAATACCAAATAGATATGAATGAATGATATTAAATGTGCAAGTGATGCACATGTATGATGAAAGAGTAAATGAGCAAGGATGCTCTGTTGTCAAGATAAGAGGAAAAATAATTATGCATTTGAGGATCGCATGAGAATGATTGTGAAAAATCATGAGTTGAGTTATTTTAAAGTAAATATGCATGTTTATATTCCTTATGCAAATATTTGGTAAACAATTGAATATAACTCTAGGTTGAGGCCATCACAGATAGTGAAGGATATGCAATAAGGAAGTTGCATGTTGAAGGAGTTCCTTGTGGAGGAACTGTGTGAATACTTTGTCAGGAGAACAGAGTCACCACCTTAATGACTGATGAGAATTGAGCAGTGGGATACAAGAATATGTATATATATAAGAATCTTAATTACATTCTAAAACAAAATGTATGAGTGGAAAACTAACAAATGAACATTGACCATTCTGATAAATGAATGGTAATGTGCAGAATGCACAGGTTCATGATTCATTATGAACAAAAAGGTCTGTTATTGGAGCATGTCGATGTAGCCAATAGTTTAGGGTGATCCCAACCAAGCCTTCTCAAGGAAAGGAGAAATAAGATTCTAGTAGGGAGTAGATTGCATAAGCAAAGAAGGAGAAAAAGGGGGAATAATTTTCTCACCCTAAAAGCTCTGAATTATTTAACAGGATTGTAAGCCTTATAAGAGAAGTTGTGGAAAAAAGTACAGCTAGAGAAAAGGAAAATAAATAAATAAGCAAGTTTGAATGAATAGTCATGGTTAAGCTATGATAAGTAAAGGTAGTGAGGCCTATAAAATAACTCAGTTGGACTAAAATTCTAGGGCGGTGTAGAAGGAGTTAGATGAGGGAAGAGTTCCTTGACCCCTTCCTTGTTTTTTATTGTATTTATCTTGTATGAGAGATTGATTTGCTAATGTAGGTAAGTTTTTTGGCATAATATGTTGATGGTTGTACGATCATGGAATACAAATAAAAATTTGATTGGGATTGCACTAACTAACACATTAAGGAGTAATGTGGTAGAGTGAATAGAGATATATTGAGGAATATCTGAAAATGTTTTATTGATTTTAATGCTATGATACAAGCATTTTTATTTTACATGATGAATAATATATTTGTGATGTATGTCATGTGTAGAAAGAAATTGGAGCTGTTGAGAAAGAGAGTTTCCAATGATGGACAACCTCAAGTAGAGGACGACTATGAGAAGGTTGTTGTTTAAATATTGTTGAAGGGACTTTAAAAGTCCCCATAAAGCACCACTGATGAGGTAATATTAGAGAGAGTGCTAGCAGCTAGAGAAGGTATAAAAATGTTCATACCTATGTGGCATAAGGTAAGAAATAATTTGGTAATAATCCCTTCTGGAAAAAAATTAGTTATCTTAAATATATGCAAGTAATTTTTGAGTGGATGTTGTATGCCATTGCTACCCAAGCAGGGTAAGATTCAGGAAAGAAGAATATGAACAATAGAGAGAGGAATTCTATTTCATTCAAGGATGAGTTATAATCCTTGAAAGAAAATGCATGAGTAAGGAGTACCATGGGTACAATGACCAATCTAGGGATACTGGTAATAAAGGTGATCATAATTAGCACACTGCATGGAATGCATTGAGGAAATGCATGTTTTCATAAGTGGGTGGACAATGGATTGCCCATTAAGGAAGGAGGACCTTCCGATACTCTACTTGCATTGTATAGGTGTGAAAGAAAAGAGAATTTTGGGTGGCCATGAGTGTTGACCCCCTGGTTACTCATGAAGGAACAATGCTTGGGTGCATTCAAGAGAAACTTTTTAGCTTCATATGTACTAATTTGGGGATCATGATCATCCTATAGTAGGAAGTACAGTCCTACTGCAATAATGAATGAGAATGATTAAACCCTATGGTGAAGAGGTTGAATAAGCTCCAACACACCATGAAAAGGTGCTTGCCATAAGTGTGGAAAAATTAAACCCAATGTAAGGGAACATTGGGTATGAATGTAGCCATGAATATTGGCACATGGATTAAAGTCATTTCATAATTAAAATTGCATTGGGAAAATTTAATGTGTTGAAAGGATGCATACATAAATAATGATATATCCTTTTTCCTTGTACCCTTGAATATATGAAAATGACTTGTACTATTAGTATGCATAGTTTTGAAAATATAATGTGCATGAAAACTAACAATTGGTTTGGCTGAGGAATGTTGAAATTACAGGAAGAAAAGGCACTGGATATGGTAGTGTTGTAAGCCCATAAGGAGGAACAATTTCCTTCTAAGAAAAACTGTGATGGGAAGGAAAGTCCCATACTTGTGAATTTGGTTCCTATGCGGAATAGATCTGAAAATAAGTGTGGAATTTGGAAATCTATGGGTGACAGATTTGCAAGAAAATTTTGAATTTGAAATTGATGATAATATCTCATAAATTCTATATACCTATGATACAGGTGAAACAAAAAATATTTGTCTATGGAGGATAGGTGAAGATTGTCAATATGGAAAGCATGAAAAAATATATTGATTGGGACATGAGAACCCTGTGGTAAGCCATGATCACCCTAGAATATGTTGTGTTGTGGCAACAAAATCCGGAGGGACACCTCGATATATCAAGTCTAAGGGATGAATCGACTATAAGGCTCAATGAAGTCTCTGGAACTCTTCTTGTGTGAGAAATACTTGGCAAGGAAAGATGGATCACCCAAGGGACTATATAGTAGAGAAGGGGATGCTTGAGCCTGGGCTTGTAGGGTGAGTGACCACAAGGAAGAGGAGAATTTGATAATTCTCATACACTATTGATTGGGATCATGCACACAATGGGTATGTCCAGGAAAAACAGTGAGCCAAGATAAAAATACAACCATGTGGATGCAAATCCACAAAATGCATAGATAAGTATTGTGCTAAATTATAAAATTTTCCTCTTGAATTTTAAACAATCGTAAGATGTTTTCACATGAAATTGTGATTAATATGTTTCTTGTCCAAGATTATTGAAGGCAGGTGATGAAGGCCAAGAGTCTATAAAGGACCTAACCAAGAAAGAGGATCAAGATTTTTGAAGTAGTTGAATGAAAAAGTCATGACATGGGTTACTGGGAAAGAACACTGAGAATGATGTTCCTTTTAATGGGGAGGGGATTGTAAAACCCATGTTTCCCCCAGCTTGTAATTAATCATTAATTATGAATACCATGCTATGACATGTGTATAATGTAAATGTATTATTGTTTATATTTCCAATGACTGACTGTGGGGGGTGAAGCCTTGAAGTAATGGCCATGATATCACTAGAGGAAAGAGTAGGGAAACTATATAGAGGGTTCATTATGTCAAATGACCCAAATTATCTTTGTTGAAATAATAAGCCTCATCCATATTCCAAGGGAGAATCAATTAATGAAAAAATAATTAGTGGTTGAATGATCAACTACCCCCATGAATGGAAGCATGGAGGGTATGGTTGAGGAGACAAAAAAACTGTCAGCCTGAAGTAACACAAAGTGCAATTTTCTTGCAGGCCCAGACTTACCCGAGTTTCTTCTAACAGAAGGAACAAGACATGCCCAGAACCTTCCTAAGGAGGAAAAAGGAATGCAAGAATACACACAAAGGTAGACAAGAAAGAGACCAAGCCCACAGGAGGCATACAACTTGGATATGCAGAGAGAAAGAGGAGGAGTGTGTGAGGCTCTCAAAATGAGAAGAAGAACGAAATGATTCAAGTCATTTTGGTTAAAAGGAGAGAACAAGAGAAAGGATCTCGGACTAATTTCAAAAAACAGGACTTGAGCATAAGGTTGCGAGCTTGATGTTGAGGGAGCATATGATAAACCTCGCAGAGGCTATGATAGCAAAAGAACCTCTAAGAAACTGCAAATTTTCTCTAGTGATATAATGGCTTGCCATGGGGGTTGAAAGAGTGCTAATAATGAATTCCTCTGAGACTATGGTTGGGTGGAAAGGTGAACACCCACAGTCTGTTGGTTAGCTGCAACTTGTAATAGATAAGTACCTCATATACCCTATGCACTTAAATTGGAATGTATGATTTGAATGTCTATTATTGGGATACATTGTGCCTCACGTGAAATTAATGGTAATAAGGGTTATTGTTCTTATGTAAAGTGTTTCATTAGAATGGTTGTAAGGTGACAAGTTTGGCCTATGGACTGGTTAGAAAATATTCAAGGTATTTTCCCAAGGAACAACCTCACAGTTCTACAATCGGAGAAGACTCTATGGAATTGCTACAACCCCGTTGACCCTTTAGAAACACTCTTCCCCGATTTAGAAATTAAACTCTATGAATGGAAGGTGCTTCCTTCACACCAGTCATCCAAGAGACCACAAACTCATGCCCATAACCCTAACCAAATCTTGTCTCAGATTAATGAGTGCATCCTTTGGATATTGACAAAGTTCCATAGAACCAGGTCCATGGAACCCTTCTCTACACTCAAAATAGTAGCTAAGTTATTTGGGATTCTAGGAGTCCAGAAATCTAGGGTGAATGAACATTGCAATTTCGAATTTACATTGAAGGTGACCTGTCAAGTCGATATCTTGAAGGTTGATCGAAAGTTGGCAGTCATTTACTCGTTAACGTGGGATTCATCCCCCCGTTAAACCTCAATCCACTTATTGGTTGTGAAGTAATGCGAGCCATATATCTGTGGGTATTCAGGATCTCCCCCGATGATAGGATCTACACTGTGGTCAGTCCAACATTGACCACTTCGAGAGAACATAGGTGTTATGCTACCAAAACCCTTGAATGTTGGAGCTACGAATTAATGTGGACCATGGATCTAAGGATCCGTTAGGATCCTTCTTGACCATTAGATCAAGTGTTAGTGCAAGGATAGAGTAAGGGAAGGGATGAACAACAACAAGTGATCATTCTTCCTTATAACCCTTCCATCCAGTTACCTCTAGGACTACAGGCTTAGGATTTTTTGAATCATGAGAGCATGGAGCCATGAATCACTGACAATCATTGGATTCAATCAAGGAGGATCAAGGGTTGTCGGATCATTATTCATATCTCCATCTAAACCCTACTTTGGGTAATTGGGGATGCAAGGTGTGGAGTGTCCCCGAATGTCGAAGGTCGAAGTGACATCAACAAACGATGTGGCCAAAACAGGCAGCGGAGTCCGACTGTATGACAAAGCCGCCGCATGTCATCCCATGTCTAAGCCACATGTCGTACTGACTCGTCAAATATGGTATAAGGTTGACGAGATGGGTACCACATGTCAAGGTGGTGTCATCTCCACATATCTACTAGGTGGTAGGTGGTGGTAGGGACATTCATGCAGAACACCACATGCGCAAGAGGGACCCGTTTTGGGAGTTCAAGATTTCAGAACTCCATGGGTAAAAAGGAAACTACATGGCCAAACACCTGAATGTCGAAGTCACAGAGTGATGAAAGCCATAGATCTAAGTATTCTTCGAGATCCCTCCTGACCATCGGATCTAGACTGTGTTCAACTCATCATTGACCACTCTGGGAGAAAATAGAAAGTTACACAGGTGATCCCCGAACGCCAAAGAGGAAGTTACACAGTTTGATGATACATGGAAACCATTCCTTCCAATTTGAATTTTATGGTAATAAAAACTTTGAATTTGAAAGTTGACAACAACGGAAGTGAACACATTTTGTATAACCCACCGACCTACCTCTATATAAATGATGCAGATGCTAAATAATAGGATTCCCTCTGCATGTACATTATATCACATGCTTGGGGAAGGTCTTTAGATAGTAACATGCGTCGGGCGGGTCTTTAGATAATAATATTCCACCAAAGGAGACTGGTTCTAGATGGAAAGTATTGGAGTCTACAGAGGGTACTTGACTTTATTAATATTGTAGCCTACAAATGAGATTTGACTTAGCCAACAAATGACACTCGAATTCATTGATAATGATATTTTCCCAATGAAAACACATGGATTGAATTTTTGAGATGTTATTGGTGTCGACAAAGGCGACGCTTGGTTATGGGAAAAGGTTGTATATATACATAAAGGAAGAAACAAGAATGTACCACACAATACATAAAGGAAGCCATAGGTTTGTGCCACACAATATCTATTTTATCTTAGCGAGCATAAATTTTGAGCGTGGGATAACCAACACAAAAATATTAGCCCTCCTTTCTATCTGATTGGTTGTACCCATGGCCTTCATAGACCAATACCAATTGTGTAGTAAATCTATGAGCATGAGTTTATCCGATGATGATGGTGTTCAAAGATGCAAAGGTGATTATCATTCCAATCTCTAGGATGACCATTCCATCCAATCCCTCTCAACACCTTATGGGGTGCATAATTAGCTTCAACTTCAACTGAATTTATTTTTCTGCATATTCCTTCTTTGGATTCAATTAATCAAATAATTTTCTTCTGATCCAATTTACTTCAGGCACCTTCATACCAAGAACATGTTAAGAAAATTATTAGGGAAGTAAAGGAGATGTTCAATTATGTTATAGTCACTCCCCTCAATGATCTCCTTCAAGGCCTTTCAATGGTCGACAGCGTTGAACGTTTGGGAATCGATTGGCATTTCAAAAATGAGATAAAATTGGCATTGGATTATGTTTATAGGTCAATCACCATAGCCTTAGCATCATTATTTGTTATGGATTATGTTTATAGGTCAATCAATGTAGCCTTAGCATCATTATTTTTTATGCTTTATATGTGGAATACAGATGATTATAAGCATAAATTATTTACTAATAGAGAGGCCACCTAGAAGGATTGAAAAATTTACTAATAGAGAGGCCACCTGAAAGTGAAAATGTATCCCATGAAATTCATGATGAGAACACAAGGATGATTAATAAAGACTTGAGAAACTCTAACTTTGGGTTGAAGATTAACCACTTTCCTAAGATCCATATGAGGAATTTTTATGGCAATGATCCAATCACATGGATACTTCATATGGGGTAGTTATTTGATCTACATGATTTGCCACACACATAAAAGGTATGAATTTATTCTTTATATTTAGAACCCAATCAATTTGTGTGGTAGCGATGGATTTGTTCTCGCAAATCACTTGTCACTTGGACAATTTTGACAGAATAAATGATAGCACACTATGAGGATACAAGGAGCAATACATTCTTTAGCCAATTGATAAACCTCAAGTAAAAGGGTTCATTTGCGGAGCACATTGAGAAATTACAAACATTGAATATAAAGGTAACAAATATTCCATATGAGCACCTGGTTGATGTATTATAGGAACTTTAAAGGATAACATTCAACATGAGGTTCACCTTTGGGAACCCAAATCATTGGAGAATGTGTTCAGGGTGGTGAAAAATGTTGAAAGTAAAAATATGGCCATGGCTACTAGAAGGACCACTCCTAACATCTATCGAGAGAATAATGTTCCTTCTTCTAAAACAATTCAACCTACAAGATTGACACCTCAATAATTGGAGGAAAGAAAAGAAAAAGGTTTATGCTTTAATTGTGACAATAAGTACAATAAGGGACATAAGTGCGATGCGAAGAAATGATTCTACATAGATTGTGAAGAGGAAGAATAACAAGAACAAGAAAAAGAACCATATCAAGATGAAAATGTAGAAGATATTTCTTTTAAAGAGTTGACTCGCACAATATCATGTAATGCATTGGCTGGAATTAACACTCCTCAAACCCTCAAGATCAAAGGATATATCAAAAAGAAAAACATAATAGTCCAAATTGATTATGGTAGTACTCATAATTTCATTCACTATAAATTTTCCAAAGCTCTCAATTGCTTTATATATTTAGCGGCAAAGTTTCAAGTAATGATCGCAAATGGAGGAACTATCAATTTATAAGGAAAATGCCATAAGATCAATCTTACAATAGGGGACTATGTAATGAATAGTTCAATGATTTCTATACCCATGGGCGGTGTTGAAGTCGTACTAGGAGTCAGTGGCTTCTAATTTTCAAGAACTTTTCATGAAATTTTCATTGGAAGGAAAGGAAATTGAGTTAAGGGGTATCAAAGGGAAACCCAGTAAGGTGATAAGATCTAATGGCTTGAAAATATTAATGAAAAAGGGGCATAAGGATGTAATTGTACAACTATGCTCACTAGATATTCAAACATCTAAGCCATATATTCCCCTATATATCCAAGGGATCATTGATAAGCATTCCAAAGTATTTGAATATATTCCCAGAGGTCTTCCACCCACTCAAAATCATGATCATGCTATTCACCTAATTCCTAGGAGTGTTCCTCCTATCATCAGACCTTACATATACCCTTATGCCCAGAAGAGTGAAATTGAGTGTATGGTTGAAGAAATGTTAGAAGTTCACATTATTAGACCTAGCCAAAGTTCTCACTTTGTAGCGGTGGTAATGGTACTCAATAGAGAGAGCTCATGGTGTATGTGTCCATATTATAGAGAGCTCAACAAGATCAATATTAAAGATAAGTTTACCATTCTCATCATTGATTAATTGTTAGATGAACAACATGGATCAATCTACTTTATAAAGTTGAACCTTCATTCAGGGTATCATCATATTAGAATGAAGGAAGCATATATCCCAAAAACAACATTCTGAACTCATGAAGGCCATTATGAATTTTTGGTCATGCCTTTTGGTCTTATGAATGCACCTTCCACATTCCAAGGGTTGATGAATTCTGTTTTCAAGATCTTCCTTTGAAAATTTGTGTTAACATTGTTTGATAATATACTAATATATATCAAGTCTTAGGAGGATCATGGTAGACATGTTGACAAGGTGATACAAATACTAAAGGAGAAAAAACTATATGCCAAACTATCCAAATTTTTCTTTGGGGTGAAGGAGGTAGATTATTTGGTTCATGTTGTATCTCATGAAGGTTTCAAGGTAGACCCTCACAAGATTAAGGCCATGATGGACTGGACATTTCCCAAAACATTGAAGAATCTTAGAGGATTTTTGGGTTTGACAAGTTACTATTGCAAGTTTGTTTAGAACTATGGAAGAATAGAAGAACCTTTAATGACTTTAACTAAGAAGGATGCATTTTCATGGGCTCTAGAGGAAACTCAAGCTTTTGAACAACTTGAATAAGCGATGTGCAAAGCTGTTGTGGAATGCAATGCCTTGGGAAATGACATTGGTGTTGTTATAATGAAAGAAGGAAGGACCCTTGATTTTGAAAGTCGACCACTCAAGGGAAAGGACTTACACAAATCCATTTATGGGAAGAAAATGATGGAAATACTACATGCATTGAAGAAATGGCATCCTTACCTAATAGGTAGGAACTTCAAGGTCAAAACAGATCATGATAATATTAAATAATTCTTGGAGCAATTAATACTATCTTTAGAAGAACAATAAAAATGGGTGACCAATATGTTGGGTTGTGATTTTTAAATCATATACAAAAAAGAGAAGAAAAATGTTGTGGTAGATGCACTCTCAATAAAGGATAAAGATATTGAGGCCTTTCTCTGTTCTATCTCGATCATCCAACCCAATTGGATAATAGAAGTGAGGGATGAATGGAAGAATGACCAAAACATGTGGACTCTCATTCAAAGGTTACAACATGATTCCAGTGCCTCAGATACATTTAAATGGAAATATGATTCACTATGGTACAAAGATCGCTTATATTTATGTAAGAAATCCCAAATCAAACAAAAGGTTCTCTTGGAATTGCACACCCCTTTGGTAGGAGGGCACTCGATATTTTTGAAAACCTACCATAGGGTCAATAAGGTTTTTTTTGGGATGGCCTCAAAAATGATGTTCAAAGGTTTGTGGTAGAATGTTTGGTTTTCCAACAAAATAAGGTGGAAACAATTAAGACCTCGAGTCTTTTACAACCATTAGCCATCCCAGGTAGACATTGGGAGGAAGTTTCCATGGATTTTATCACAGTTTTACTGAAGTCTGATGGAAAGAGTGTCATCATGGTGATTGTTGATAGACTGAACAAGTACACACACTTTTGTGCATTCCCTCATCCTTTAAAAGTCAGTATAGTTTCCACCACATTCATGGAGACAGTTCAAAATCTACATGGAAGCCCAAAGATTATAATAAGTGATAGAGATCCCATCTTCACTAGACATTTTTGGACAGAATTATTTTCTTGTTTTGGTACTCAATTGTCTCATAGCTCATTTTATCATCCTCAATCTGATGGACAAACCGAGATAGTGAACAAATTTTTGGAAGGATACCTTCGTTTCTTTGTCTCTGATAAAAAAGAACAATGGTTCAAGTGGTTACCCTTGGAAAAATGGTGGTATAACACTTCCTTTCATACTGCAACAAAAAAGACACCATTTATGGCACTCTATGGATATCACCCACCTTCCATCACTTCTTCTATAAAATAAAAATACAAGTTTCAAGCAGTGGAATATCACATCAAGCATAAACAACAAGTTCTCCAACTCTTAAAGGACAACATGACCATGTCACAAAATCACATGAAACAACAAGTAGATCAACATCGTAGTGAAACAAGTTTTGAAGTAGGGGATTGGATCTTTTTAAGACTACAACCATAAAAACAGATGTCCCTCAAGCAAGCCAAGAAGGATAATAAATTATCACCAAAGTACTATGTCCCTTATAAGGTGTTACAAAATATTGGTACTATGGAATACAAATTGGATTTGCCTACATCTTCACAATTACACCTAGTTTTCCATGTTTCATGCTTAAAGAAGGTTATAGGTGAAAAGATCACAATTCAAACTATATTTTCGGAACTTGATAAGGAAGAAAAAATCGTATTGGAGCCTGAAGCTATCACTGACACAAGAATTTGCCAGCTGAGGAATAGATCCATTTCAAAGTATCTTATTAAGTGGACTAAACTACCTGCTAAAGATTCCACTTGGTGTTACACGTCAAAATTACTCAACTGGATAAGTGTCGCATGTTCCTCTCAATTGTCATAAGTGTCGCATCTTCCTTACAACTTTCACAAGTGTCGCAAACGTTGTTCAAGCATACTGCCATAACGACGACACTAAGGAGGCACTTAAAACATCTCATACACTTGATTTGGAGAATGGGAACTGGTTAACTGAAGTCAAGGAACTCTTATCACCTGAGAAGAGCTCTTAAACAAAGGTTCTGAGGGTGAGCGCTCCCCTACATCAGCCTTAGGAGTGCTGGCACTCCCCTATAAGGCCTCAGGGAGAATTATAACACTTGTCTGCCCCTCTGAAGGAGCACTATCCACCTTTGGAGCGTTGGCGCTTCCCTCAAGCTTCCTAGGGAGCGCTACAACGCTCTGATGCCCCTTTTGAGGGAGCGCTGCCTAATCTGAGGCAGTAGTTGGCCTGTTGAGGAGAATAAGGGGATGATATTTCAAGTTTAGAAGGCAGATGCATTCGAATTCTTGGTTCCATGAGGGGATCCCTGATCTAAGGAGGAAGTTCCTCAACTTGTTCTAAAGATAACTCAAGAGGTTAAGCTCCTCTTAACCTATATAAGCAAGCTCTATGATGGTGAAAAGGGGGAAGAATTGCTAGCATGAAACCTATGATCTCATATGAAACACACAGTCAGCCAAAGGAGAGTGATCAGTGAAGCTACTGTCATCCAGGTTGTGGATCTTTCGAGCAAGGGTTAGACGAAGGGGACTTGACGAAGCTGTCGCATTCGCATCTACGATTGTAAGTATTGTTGTCGTTATTCTCATTAATATGACATGCTTGGCCTATTTATTTCTAGTTCGTGTCTGATGTTACATGAACTTATCATTGATAGATAGATATGTTTTCAAGCTAATATCAATAGAGTAGGAAGTGGTCATATCTTGTTTGTCTACAGGACTCAGCGAGGAACAAAGGATCGGAGCTCAAATCGAAGCGTGAAGGGAAAAACGTCGATAAAAAGGTACTTCTATTATCCTTCCTTCTCATGTGTTAGTTTGTATGGATTTGAAAGGAAGTCAGTGTCCACGTTAAGCATTTTCTGTCTTAGAGTTAGGGTCAAGCTCTTTGAGGCAATCTACCTGTCCGCAGGGAGATTTTCCTACAACACTTGGGAATATGAGTCTTTTATAAAAAAGCATCCAAAATTACTCAAGTGTTACAGAAAACAATTTTCTAAAGGGGAGGAGCATGTTAAGCCCTAAATAGTGGCACATTTCCCCTTAATTATGACATATTACATTAGTATTGTTAATTTATTTATGTCGTCTTGGGTCCATTAGATGTAAGTGTACCTCTTAGTCTCCTATATATACTAAGGAGACCTTTTTCATTTGGAATCATGTTGTATTTGTAAATTTATGTGGTGTATAAGGAGTTTTCCCCCTCGAAGAGGCTTATTATATGAAATTCTCTTTTTCAAGGCGTCGAGTACTTATTATGAGGTTTTTTTATGCTATTTTGATATTTGGTTCTTAACACTATGACATAGCTCCACAACTTATTGGGCCTCACCAAAATCTATCATAGGTTCATGTTGGGAACCTCTGCTTAGCCACAATTATACAATAGTGACTTTGACTTTTCCACTACCTATGAGATATTGAGCATAGGAAAAAACAATTCTATACTTTCATCTATAGGATGGATTGCTATGCCATATGATCCATCTCTATGTTCCTTCTGGAAATCATGAAAAGATGATTTGGGAAGATCACTATAGTCGGGTGACATGGCACTTTGGTGTGGAAAAAATATTGGTAGTACTACAAAATAACTTTTATTGACCCAAGCTTCGACAAGATGTCAGCAAGTATATCATATCCTTCATTGTCTATTTCATTGTGTAACCTTCCATTAAGAAACACGGGATATACACCTCTCTTCCCACTCCTGATATGCCTTGGGAGTCCATCTCCATGGATTACATGTCTTTTATACATTCAACCAAGGATGGTAAAGAGTTTGTCTTCATGGTCATTGATTGATTTTCTAAGATGACAATTTTGACACCCTGGAAGAAGAGTATCACATATGAGGCAACTTCTAAGCTATTATTTGAGCATGTTTGGGTTCATTTTAGGCTACCATAGACTATTATTTCAGATCATGATAGCATGTTCTTTAGTACATTCTAGTCTAGTCTGTGGTCATTGATGGAAACCAAGATCACTAAATAAACTTCCTTCCACCCCTAAACAGATGTATAGACAAAGGTAGTCAAAATGATGATTGTGCATATCTTGAGAATGTCCAACTCCAAACATCCCCTCACATGGGATGATAGTATTTCTTATGTTCATCATAGCTACAATTGATCCCTTCATAGCTCTATTTTCCACAACCCTTTTCAAGTTTGGTTAGGGATCCATCCATTGGCCCTAATTGATATAGCCATGCCCATTGCATGCACACAAGAAGAATCTTCACTTGCTCTAACTAGCGCTTCTCGTGCTATAACTAATGCTAATATGGAATCAAAAATTTTTGAACTGACTTACCACATCATCCAATAGTCCATGACATCTTGCACAAATCCAATGCCAAGTACAAGCAGTGACATGACAAACATCGGGTTCCACATAAGGTTTAGGTTGGTGATAAGGTATAGTTACATTTGTAGAAAGAGAACCTTGACAGACCCCATCACAAGATTCTCCCACTTCGATATGGGTCTTACACCATAAACAAGTTTGTAGGTGAGAATGCATTTCAATTAAGTATTCCCCCATTCCTTGGACTACATACACTCTTTAATGTGGAGCTCCTTCTCCCATATTTTGCGCCTCTACTGGACAAATTAGAGGTAGATGAGCACTTGCCCCCTAAAAAACTCAACCCTAACTACCGTGAGCATGACATAGTTGATTGAATCATGGATACAAATATGAAAGGCACCTTCCAATATAACATACAACTCTATCGAGTCATCAAAGAAGGGCAAATTCTTCACCACGACAAGTGGCTCACCAGGAGCCAAATTCAACAGAATTACCCCCATTTGATAAGGTAACTTGACGTAATGGAGACCATTGATTCCTAAGGGGAGAGGAATAATGCAAGTGGATATTTGTGGCTTTCCACCTCTTCCACTGGCTCAATGGTTCTCTATCTTCTTAGCAGTTTTCTATGGTTTTTCAGGTCCAAATATTGTGAGGCCCTAAACTATGTTTTTTGGTCATTTAGAGGGGTCAATGGTTTCCATGGCATACCTAGACCCAACGAATTTTTAATCCTCATACATTTATTTCCAATGAGTTATCATGCACCCTAAAAGGAGGTCATATGCAAAATTTGTTCCCTCGAGAAGTTATCCTATCAACTAACCACCTCGGGGCCCACAATACTTTTGGTGTTACATCTTCTAGGGTTAGGGTTTTTATTTTTTGATTTTTTTTTTCCTTTTAGGCTTCATGATAACACTCTTTTTGGCCTCTTTGTAATCATATTTTTTCAAACGATCATAGCCAATATCTCTTCTCTTCATAGATAAGGTACCACCATTCTATCTAGTTTGTGTTCTACAATATTTTGATATTTTTTTCATTAATAGAAGTTGGGATTCACTATATTTTTTTGTTCTCTGCTATAATTTGGTTTATATCTCATTTTTCTCAATATAATTTGGATCACCGTTGGTGTGATAATAGTTGTGGGTGAAATAATTTTAGAAATCCTAGTAATCGTTCTCTAAGTTGTAGCACTCTCAATCATATCCTTAACTTCTGACTGGGTAATATAATATTTAGGAGTAATCACCTGAGAAATAGGAATTTCATCAGTGTTTTCATCTAGTACTTCTATAAATATTAGTCTGCATATCTACTACCTCTCCTGTATTTTGTCCTAAAATATGTTCTTGTTGATTTGTTGTAGTAGTACCAATAACCTACGTCAAATCTAGTGACTTTGAAGACTGAATGTATTTTCTCGTATTTTCACCTCATACTCCCTATTCGCGCTAAGATGTCTCATTTTTATCTTTCTCATTCTGATCATGGTTTTTTTTATCATGAACAGGGTTTTGTTGATCCTTTTCATTTTTCTTAGGATTCTCCTTACTTTACTATTCACTTTTATCTTTGATAATCTTAGGCTCATTGTTCTTATCTAGATCAAATGGATTGCCTTCTAAATTTCCACTTCTTCTATTTCTATCTTCAAAGAACGCTTTTCTCCTTTCTTCCTGAAAAAGTTTGAATCTCATCCTTTTATTATACATTATGTATACAATAGATATTAAATAATACTTGATTATAATCTTTATCTATTATAAATACAAAATCAAAAGGGAATTCTTCATGTACATATGGAATGGTATACATGGTTGATCTCAAATGTACATTGACATATATTTGGGATCATGCCTATAATGGATTATGCTATATAACCAAACATATTCCACCATGTGATCATTTATATGAGCATGATTTTGGTCTAATAAAGAGTAAATTTTTAATTTTAGAGAAAACGTAGGCAACAACCTCTTTGGATTTTGACTTAATTGTTTAGTAATCCCATAGACAATTGTTTTATATGTAATTTCTATGAGTGCTAATGTGTTAGACATGTATTTGAGAAGCAAATGGGGTCTTGCACCACATCCATATATTCTAAAATAGGAGAAGGATTCATCCATAAACTAGTCACCTATATTCTCTAGAACATTTTAGCCTCCTTAGAGATCATTGGAGTTGGTTGTCCAAAAATAAAATCATGTAAAGGGGCCATATGGAAAATTCACACATGTCATATAAATGATTTTTACATTTCTTGTTCCATAACACCAGGTAGTAAATAGGAATTGGTTTTTCATATAGTGACCAACTCCATTTCATCAGTGGAAAAGGAGTGATGGCATATAAAAAATCTATCAGGTAGGTTGACATGAAGAAGACAAAACCAAACCTTGGAGGGGATCCCAATGATCTCTTGACTACTAGAAGGATGTTGGTAGACAAGATCTCTACCAAGTTAAATATATTCCTCTTTTTAACTATTTGATGTTACATGGGAACCCATTCCAATATGAAATGTTGTGGGTTCTAACCATAAAGTCTACATATCATAGTAATAGCTATCATATGTTTCCTAAAATGAAGAAAAATTTAAAATATATTGGGAGAGGCTTCATTATTTTATGAAAAAATGAAACAAATAATGAGGTTGTTGTTTAGTTACAACAACTAGTCAACATAAGGTCAATCTTTCTATCTTTAAATGCAAGGTCTAGATTGTAGCTTGTCTAGACAACACAATCAAGTTGAAGATCTCATTTTATTTAGAACTAGCACTTCATAATTTGCCACATAATACATTTTTAAGACAATGACACTTAAGCATAGATAACATAACCAAATTACGATGAACATAACCACATGATTCACATACTGACTGTATTTCAAAATTTTCTCAATCATTTCAAATCATCCATTCCCTAGAATTCCTTAGATGGAGATCGTGTTCTCTCTAATAGAGGACACTCCTAGGGTTCAAGGTTAAAGTCCTTCAACTCATGCATGTAACACCTTCTCTGTGTGATTCCATTATCATTATGGTCGTATTAGACTTAATAAATCATATATATTTTAAAAATATACATGCCTCAATTCTGGTGAGGGCCTAACGCCATGGGGACACCTTATGTTAGAGATAATTCTTGTCATGGGCTCAAAATCATTCGGTTCTGCAAGTTGCATTAAATGCTCAAGTACAACACGAGAGAATCCCTATTTTTCCAAGTAGCAGGTCAAGTGAGCGGGCAAAGTGTCGTCGGCAGCATCCAAGGTCTATTTTGCGAAGCAGATCAACGGTCGGTGGTTAATTGCACCCAGTCGAGTCACGCCAAGTATAGCAAAGAAGTTTTCAAAGAGGTGAATGGTCAGAAGTCTCCATGGAGAACTCGTGAAGTAACGAGGGCCATCGATTGCGATTAGTTGATGCGTGGGTTCATTTCTTGAACTCAGGGTTTGTGAGTTCGGAGGGCGGACCATATCCTTTGGTTGCATGAGATCGCGAGTCGCGAGAATTGTGGAAAGGAAAAGAGACATCGTCTCTCGAAATTTCACGGAGGGAGAGTGCCAAGGTTTGACACTCCAACTCGTGAGGTCGCGAGTTGCGAGAGGTGCTAGCACTTAAGCCTTAGCCTACGGTTACGTGTGGAGGGCGCCGACAGTTAAAGGAGCTATACAGTACTGCCGAGAGGATCTCAGCCGTCCATCTAGAGGGAAACGTGGTGCGCGATTAGGCTCCTTGCCTTTTCTCCCATCGCGACTTTGAAGCATGAGGACTAGCTCCTACCAACCGCGAGACATGAAGTGACGAAGGCGCCCAGGGCCCGGGCCCACAGTATTGTAGAGAAGATCTCAGCTGTCCATCCAAGGGGACGCGTAGTGCATGATCAAGCCATGTCACCATTTCGTTTGTTGTAACTTCGAAGCATGAGGAGCAACCTCCTCCCATCCACGAAACATGAAATGCCGAAAGCGCCTTTGAAGATAGGCACAGGGGCACAACCCGTGGTCACTTGGGGGTGATAGAAAGAACTGCGCAAAGGGCCGAAGCACCGGGTTCAGCTGTAGAAGGGATCACTCTGTTCTCCAGGTTTCGGTTCAACTTGATCTCAATCCTAGTACCTGCTCGGAGTGAATGAAGAAGAGAGAGGGTGGTTGAAACCTCGCCTCACTCATTAATTGCAGGGGATGGAGGGTCTGGCAAACCGTCTACCCGAGGAAGTCCTGTGTATCGATTTTCCCAAAGAAGCCATGCCGAAGTCTTCAGCTCAACAAAGAAGTCTACACATGCTATCAAAACACTTAATAGCTCAGCTACTCTCCTTACGGGCGCCATGTGTAGTTAAGGTGGCATTTAAAGAAAAATATCAGTGCGAGTTTGATTGAAGGGACACCCAGTCTTGGGTGACTGAGGCACGCCTCTGTGAGGAGAATTTTCCTGAGTATATAAACTCAATATTTGTATTTTGTAAAGAATCGATGGTAGAGAGAAGCTCCCGATTGTAAATTTTTAACAGATATACTAGCTCTGGTTATGCATCTGTATGTAAGATTTCTTGTTTAATTTCAGACAATCTTTCTTCTTCCGTCTAAGTTTTCATCTTATACTAAGAGATTTCGTGATCGACTGATTCACACGAATTATGGCAATTATGTTGTGATAAAGGATTTATTATGGAACTATTGTTTTCTCTGGTTTTCTGCGTCTGAGCATAAGAAGATGTTGCGTTTAGATGTCTTCTTCCATAGTCTATTAGGAACCCGATGTTTATAATAGACCTCCTGTTGGAAAATATTGAACAAGCAGCGAATGCGTGTTAATGGTTGTTTTCATTGATGGCAAGTTTGCAGACAACGAATGGTTGTTGACATTGATGGGTTTGTATCAGACAGATTGCAACAAGATCACGGTTCAATTGTAACCATTGAATCCAAAATGAATCTGGACCGTAGTTTATAGTCCTTGTCGGAGAGAGGATCTGAGCCGTCAGATCGGGAGCTAATACCCGTCATCCGTCAGATCTGCAGAAGCTGCGAGGGAGATAAGCCATCGGGAATTAGAGTTTCATGAGTCCCATGAACAATTACAACAGAAAACCCGAAATCGCGATGAAAGAAATCCTGACAGAATCTGAACCGTCTGATCAAGATGTGATCTAGACCGTCGATCCAAATCACGACAATAGACCACGTCATCTAGGGCCACGTGGCACAACCAAGTAATGACATCTGTCAGGCAGATTCAACACTTCAGGCACATGTAAGTCACGAATCAGAGTGACACGTGGCAGTATTTAACACATGTCAAACCATGTGTGACGTCAGCAGAGTATCAGGGATCGGGACTTTGAAATGTCCAATTCACTCGACAACGAAAACCTCGAAATTGTGATATGCGATTTCACGATTTGATCGCAGCCGTTAAAACAAGCATGAGATATGGACCATTGATTTTCTTCATCGGAGAATCAAGGATCGGGACTTTGTAATGCCAAAATCTCTTGACATCAAGAACTCCGAAATCGTGAAATGTGATTTCGCGATTTAATCGCAGCCGTTGAATCCAGAATGAATCTGAACCATAGATCCTAGCCCTGGTCGGAGTTTCGGGGATCGCAATTTCAAAATGCAAAGAACACAATGAAACGAAAACCCCGAAATCGCGATATGCGATTTCGCGATGTAATCACAGCTGTTAACGTTAGAAGCGATCTGGATTGTTAATTTTTCTCATGGAGAATCGGGGATCGGGACTTTGAAATGACAAAGTCACATGACATCAAATTCCCTGATTTCGCGATATGCGATATCGCGATTCAATCGCAGCCATTGAATCAAGAATGAGATCTGGACCATTGATTTAATTTCATTATGGAATTTCGCCAATCAGAATTTGAAGGTGACAGGAACATTGAACATAAGGAATTACAAATTCGCGATATACAAAATCGCGAAAGCACCTTTCACATAAGGCCTTGGTCACAACTCTTGGTCATGAGAAGAGAAGGAGTCAAGAACAAACTCCACATCGGAGTTTTGCGAATCGCGATATCAAGGAGACAAGAACACAATGCAACAAAAATGCCGAAATCGCGATATGCGATATCGCGACACAATCGTAGCCATTGAGTCAAGATCGCATATGGATCGTTGATTTGATTGATTTATGGAATTTTGTGTATCGGGATTTATAAGTGAAAAGAACATTGAACATGAGGAATGCCGAAACCCAATCTAAAGGCAAGACTTATAAAAGTCATCCTACGGTGCGGATAAGACTTGAATGAGATCTAAGGGTTACTGTTTCTTCACACACAGGTAACTCATCAGTTACGATTCAGCTAAAAAAAACAGATTCTTGATTACGAATTAGTTATCAGTTCAGTTATAGGGATAGTTGTCGTGGTTCTTGCCGAAGGAGATGGGAAGTTGAATCGTCTGTTCGAGTGTATAAAATAAGTTGAAACACACTGGGTTTAAGGTGTTGTTTTGAAGGAAAAATGAAAACAGTAAGAAAAAGAAAATGAGCAGAGGCATAGCAAGAAATGAAGAAAATGCATAGAGAGAGATGAAATGCAAAGCAGAAGCAGAGAAGAATGATAGACAGAATAGAAGCAGAGCAGAATGACAGAAGAATGTGATGTAGAGCTGACCTGTTGAGGAAGAAGAATTATAGAACAATTTGTTGAAGATCAGATTTACAGAATAGAGTAAAAATGGTAAGAAGTGATGTATCTGCATAATTTGTCTGTTTATTCATTATTTAATATTCTAGGGAGGTTGGGAGGTGCTCGAGAGGACTGTCGTCCTTAGAGGTTCAAGTGGAAGCTTGAACACAGGAAGTTGTTGCTTCCATCTGGTTGCAACCAGAAAAACTAGGGTGGCAGGGTGGTGCTAGGGATAACAAGTGTTCTCTGTTATACAGGTTGGAGCCTGTGTAACTGGAAGTTGGTGCTTCCATCTAGTTGGTGCCGGAACATTCAGGAAGTTGGTGCTTCCATCCAGTTGGTGCTGGAGTATTCAGGGAGTTGGTGCTTCCTTCTAGTGGGTGCTAGAGAAACCAGAGAGTTGGTTCTCTCAAACAAGTTGCAGCTTGTAAAACAGAGGTAGTGGCGTCACATGGAGTTGGTGCTCAATTGTAAATGATGTACATAACTGAAAAAGACTGCCTATCATTTCAAAGAAGAAGAGGTTTTCTCCCTTTATGGGTTTCCTCGTGAAAATCTGTCTCTGTGTGTACTTTATGTGTGACTGATGGTCTTTAC
>ML783658.1:1030496-1106284 GCA_009831015.1 Picea engelmannii
ACAGAGGCAGAATACATTGCTGCTGCTACTTGCTGCACACAAATTTTATGGATGATACAAACTCTTGCAGATCTGAAGGTAACTTACACTGATCCTATTCCAATTCATTGTGATAACACAAGTGCCATTAGTGTCTCCAAGAAGCCTATTCTCCATTCCAAGACTAAGGATATTCCAATCAAGTATCATTTTCTCCGAGAACAAGTTACAAACATAATTGTTCAGTTGAACTATATTCCTTCCAAAGAACAGATTGTTGATATCTTCACTAAACCATTAGCAGAAACTCCTTTTGGATATCTTCGTCAAAAGTTGGGGGTTATAAACTCTTGTGTCTAATATGTGCACCTGGTCAGGGGGAGTGCTTATTGAATATCTGGTAAATTTCCTAAATGCTTATAGATGACAGGGGGAGTATGTTCTGCAACAAGATCAGTGGAAGAATGTCTCTTCTTTGACATTGATGTCAAAGGGGGAGAAAGGAGTCGAGTTCGAAATGTTTCGGGAACAGAGTCGAGCCTGATTGGACAAATGCAGAGGAGAGTCTGAATGGTCGAATGCAGAGGAGAGTTGAGTCTGAATGCATGTGTTTCCATCAATGCCAAAGGGGGAGATTGTTGGAAAATATTGAACAAGTAGCAAATGCGTGTCGATGGTTGTTGTCATTGATGGAAAGTTTGCAGACAGCGAATGGTTGTTGACATTGATGGGTTTGTATCAGACAGATTGAAACAAGATCACGGTTCAATCGTAACCATTGAATCCAAAACAAATCTGGACCGTAGTTTACAGTCCTTGTCGGAGAGAGGATCTGAGCCGTCAGATCGGGAGCTAATACCCGTCAGCCGTCAGATCTGCAGAAGCTGCGAGGGAGATAAGCCATCGGGAATCAGAGTTTCATGAGTCTCGTGAACAATTACAATAGAAAACCTGAAATCGCGATGAAAGAAATCCCGACTGAATCTGAACTGTCTGATCAACATGTGATCTAGACCGTCGATCCAACTCACGACAACATACCACGTCAGCTAGGGACATGTGGCACAACCAAGTAATGACAATTGTCAGGCAGATTCAACACTTCAGGAACATGTAAGTCAGGAATCAGAGTGACACGTGGCAGTATTTAACATGTGTCAAACCATGTGTGACGTCAGCAGAGTATCGGGGATCGGGACTTTGAAATGTCCAATTCACTCGACAACGAAAACCCCAAAATCGCGATATGCGATTTCACGATTTGATCGCAGGCGTTAAAGCAACAATGAGATATGGACTGTTGATTTTCTTCATCGGAGAATCGGGGATTGGGACTTTGTAATGCCAAAATCTCTTGACATCAAGAACTCCGAAATCGCGAAATGCGATTTCGCGATTTAATCGCAGCCGTTGAATCCAGAATGAATCTGAACCATGGATCCTAGCCCTGGTCAGAGTTTCAGGGATCACGATTTCAAAATGCAAAGAACACAATGCAACAAAAACCCCGAAATCGCGATGTAATCGTAGCCGTTAACGATCTGGACCGTTAATTTTTCTCATGGAGAATCGGGGATCGGGACTTTGAAATGACAGAGTCACATGACATCAAATTTCCCGATTTCGCGATATGCGATATCGCGATTCAATCGCAGCCATTGAATCAAGAATGAGATCTGGACCATTGATTTAATTTCATTATGGAATTTCGCCAATCAGAATTTGAAGGTGACAGGAACATTGAACATAAGTAATTACGATTTCGTGATATACAAAATCGCGAAAGCGCCTTTCACATAAATCCTTGGTCACAACTCTTGGTCACGGGAAGAGAAGGAGTTAATAATAAACTCCACATCGGAGTTTCGTGAATCGTGATATCAAGGAGACAAGAACACAATGCAACAAAAATACCGAAATCGCGATATGCGATATCGTGACACAATCGTAGCCGTTGAGTCAAGATCGCATATGGATCATTGATTTGACTGATTTATGGAATTTTGTGTATCGGGATTTATAAGTGAAAATAACATTGAACATGAGGAATGCCGAAACCCGATCTAAGGCAAGACTTATAAAAGTCATCCTACGGTGCGGATAAGACTTGAATGAGATCTAAGGGTTACTATTTCTTCACACTCAGGTAACTCATCAGTTACGATTCAACTAAACAAAACGGATTCTTGATTACGAATTAGTTATCAGTTCAGTTACAGGGACAGTTGTCATGGTTCTTGCCGAAGGAGATGGGAAGTTGAATCGTCTGTTCGAGTGTATAAAAGAAGTTGAAACACACTGGGTTTAAGGTGTTGTTATGAAGGAAAAATGAAAACAGTAATAAAAAGAAAATGAGCAGAGGCATAGCAAGAAATGAAGAAAATGCATAGAGCGAGATGAAATGTAGAGCAGAAGCAGAGCAGAATGACAGACAGAACAAAAGCATAGCAGAATGACAGAAGAATGTGATGCAGAGCTGACCTGTTGAGGAAGAAGAATTGCAGAACAATTTGTTGAAGATCAGATTTACAGAACAGAGTAAAAATGGTAAGAAGTGATTTATCTGCATAAGTTGTCTATGTATTCATTATTTAATATTCTAGGGAGGTTGGGAGGTGCTCGGGAGGACTTTCGTCCTCAGAGGTTCAAGTGGAAGCTTGAACACAGGAAGTTGTTGCTTCCATCTGGTTGCAACCAGAAAAACTAGGGTGGCAGGGTGGTGCTAGGGAGAACAAGTGTTCTCTGTTATACAAGTTGGAGCCTGTGTAACTAGAAGTTGGTGCTTCCATCCAGTTGGTGCTGGAACATTCAGGAAGTTGGTGCTTCCATCCAGTTGGTGCTGGAGTATTCATGGAGTTGGTGCTCTCAAACAAGTTGCAGCTTGTAAAACAGAGGTAGCAGCCTCACATGGAGTTGGTGCTCAATTGTAAATGATGTACAAAACTGAAAAAGACTGCCTATCATTTCGAAGAAGAAGAGGTTTTCTCCCTTTATGGGTTTCCTCGTGAAAATCTGTCTCTGTGCGTACTTTATGTGTGACTGATGGTCTTTACTTTTATTGTCCATATGTTGTATATTGTTGATGACCACATGAAGAGAGATTAACAATGTTTAATAAGTCTAAAATTGTTTAAGCTCACATACAACTGATTCAACCCCCCCTCTCAGTTGTTTTAGTATTTCCAACACCTCCTTCAGAAGTTTCCCATTTCCTAAATTTTGGGAGTGTTCCTGCTGATTTTTCCCCTCCTGGTCTGGGATTGGAGGGAGAAATCCTTGTCACTCCCCTCTCACTGTACCTTGGCATAGACCCACGACCACAAAAGATTTCCCCACTCCTGCATAAGGAGGAGCACCTACTGAGTTGATCTCGTTATCTTTCTCCTTAAACCCGCTCTTGCTCCCACTCCACTTCGAGACTCATTTCCCGCAGCCCCTTCGTGAACTCCTTCTCCTCCAAGTTCTCCACCACCTAACATTCCTATGGCTGGTGCTAATCCCCCTATGACCATAATGGAAGCTATTATAGCCACTAGGTATTCTCCCCTTGTGTTACCTCAACCCCTCAATGCCCTCCCGACAGATGGTTACCTCAAGCAACTACCCAAATTCACAGGTGAGGGGGACGTAACTGCAGATGAGCACCTAGAAGCCTTTTACAGTTTTACAGATGACAATGTCATCATGCATGCAGATGTATGGATGAGAATTTTTGTCCACAGTCTCCAAGGAGAGGCTAGAAAATGGTTCAAGGCCCTGCCTCCTGGATCTATTGATGGGATCGAAGCACTAGACAATGCCTTTTTGAGACAATGGGGAGATAAAAAAGATTTCATGTATTATATGACAAAGTTTGGATCTTTGAAGAGAAAAGAAGGAGAGTTTGTCTCTGACTTCTCCAAGAGATTCAATAAAATGTATAATAAAATTCCCGCTGAGATAAATCCCTCAGAAGCCTCGGCTAAGATCACTTATGCTAGTGCTTTTGATCCTGATTTCTGCCTACTGCTGAGAGAAAGAAGAGCCACTACCCTGGCCCTCATGCAGGATGCAGCTGTGGAAGTAGAATCTAACATATTGGCTGTTGAACGACTCAGGAACGCTGCTGATAGAAACATATCCAAGAAAAGGCCTGAAGCCTCCCCATCCATTTCCTCTCCTATGACCCATCAGACAGATGAGACAGCCAGAGTACTAAAATCACTTTCTGCCCGGATGGAAAGGTGGGAATTAGAAGGGAAGCCCATGTACAAAAACCCCCAAAATGATGATAATAGAGGTTTCAGGAGACCTAATAACCATGGGCCACATGATTTCCCAAGGGAACAAAGGGAAAAAGACAGAGAGGATCAAAGGATTCAAACCCCTCTCCAAAATAACTTAGTTACTCATGAGGAAGGAGAGGAGATAGACAAATTTGACCCTGAAATTCACTGTGTTGAGGAAGCTCCTCCTTTTCCCCATATGACTCAGTCTGCATATGAAAAATACCTGATGAACATTTAGATCCATGAGTTAGGAAAGGGAGAAAGGGTCGGTCATACCTCTAACAGATACAATCTCATGTCAAGGAAGAAAGAAGGAGACTTTGATAGCCAAGACCATCCCCTCATAGCAGATAGGCCTACTAAAGTTGCAGCAACCACAACTAAAGAAAAGAGAACTCGGAGTGCCTTTCCAGCAGCCAAAGAACCTGTCACTGAGGTAAGGGAAGCTCCTAAGCCCATTTCCCCTTTTAATTTTGAGCATGAAATTCAAAAGATTAGGATTCCCATCCCTATATCTGAGATGATTAAAAACAAAGATTTTAAAAGGTCCCTCTCTAAGCTGCTACAATCCGAGTCCCCCCATCCCCCCTCTGACTCAGTAAACCTTCAAGATGAGAAGCCAGCCGTCATCTTAGGCCCCATGGTAGAAGACAGAGATGACTCATCCCCCCCCTTCTACACATCCCTGAACATACATGATAAAGTACTACATAATTGCCTCATGGATTCAGGGGCTTCCCGTAACCTTATGCCCAATATAGTCATGGAAGAATTGGGACTAGAAGTGACCAAGGCATATCATGAATTGTACTCTTTTGATTCAAGGAGAGTGCAGTGTCTAGGAGTCATCAAAGACCTGGTGGTTTCTTTGTTTCAGCTGCCCATGAAGAGTGTGGTCATGGACATTGTGGTAGCTGATGTTCCTCCCAAGTTTGGCATGTTGTTGCCAAGGTCTTGGATTAAGAGACTTGGAGGAATTTTACAGATGGATCTCACATACGCCACTATTCTAGTTTTTGGAGGGGAACACGGGAGGTTGTACAAATAAGCCCAGCTTGCCTACATTGTCAGTGATGAAGCAGACCCCACTAATCACCCCATCTTTGCACTTGACACTGATTTAGGGTCTAGTTTGTTACAGGTCACTAAAACTCCTAAGGCCCCTTTACAGATCAGAAAATAGCTCATCCTTGATCAAGAAATACCTTCTCCATCCACCCCTATTTGGAAGATGTTCTTTGATGGAGCTTCCTCCAGTATAGGTGCAGGCGCCGGGGTGGTTTTCATATCGCCCTGTCAAGAGACCATATCTCTGTCATACAAGCTGGAATTCGAAATCACCAACAATGTGGCAGAATATGAAGCTCTTGTTCTGGGTATGAGGGTTGAAAAAGAAATGGGAATAAAGGAGATGGTTGTGTTTGGAGATGCATAATTGATCATCCAATAGGTAAAAAATGTTTATTAGGCCAAGCATCCTCGACTTAGAGGCTACATAAATGAGGTATGGGACTTGATCGATAATTTCTTCTCTGCTTTCAACATTGTTTTCATCCCAAGGGAAGAGAATACCGCAGCTGACTCCCTAACAGTCTCAGCCAGTTTGTTCAGGATCCCCCTTCCACTGAAGATTAATGGTGAAGTCAAGGTAAGATACAAGCCATCCATCCTGGACAACATAAAGCATTGGAAGGTATTCGAGGACGATCTCGAAATCAAAAATTTTCTTCAGTCCGTCGATGAGTTTTCTGCACTGCACATTGATCAGGACCCTGATCTAGAAGGCGACCCCCCCTCTGAGGTATTCTTGAATAAAATTGTTAATCACCAGATTATCCAACTGCGTAGCAATCACATTCCAAGGGGACTCATCCCTTTAGAAAGGCTATTTGACAATAATGATGTGGAAATAAAGGGTGGTGCTTCAAGTAAAGATGTTGACATAGCCGAATGTAACATTGGTATGCAGGATGAGCCTAAGTTTGTCAAACTATCAAGCAGCCTGACCAATGAACAGAGGGCGAAATATGCTGGGTTATTAAAGGAATTTGCTGATGTGTTCGCATGGGCATATGAAGACCTCAAAACTTATGACACATCTGTCATTGAGCACAAAATCCCACTGAAAGAAGAAGCTAAACCATTCAGGCAGAAGCTGAGACAGATAAATCCCATGTTGCTACCTGTCATGGAGAAAGAAGTGAAGAAATTGTTAGATGCTCGAATCATTGTCCCATTGAGGTATTCTAAGTGGGTGGCCAATTTGGTTCCAGTAAGAAAGAAAAGTGGGGAAATCAGACTGTCTGTTGATTTCAGGAACTTGAACAGAAGCTCAAGAAAAGACAATTATCCCCTGCCCAACATGGAACACATATTGCAGAAGGTCACTGGTGCATCTAGAATATCCATGATTGATGGTTTCTCTGGTTACAATCAGATATCAGTCATGCCTGAGGACAGAGAAAAAACAATCTTCACCACTCCTTGGGGCACATTCATGTATGCCAAAATGCCTTTTGGATTAATGAATGCAGGGGCAACATTTCAGCAAGCTATGGATATAGCCTTCATTGGGGAGAAAGATCAGTTTGTAGTGATCTATTTAGATGACATCACAGTCTTCTCCAGGTCAAACAAGGAGCACTGCTGCCACTTGAGAAAGGTTTTCATGAAGTGTCGGAGGTATGGCTTATCCTTAAATCCCAAGAAATCTTTGTTTGCTATGAAGGAGGGGAAGCTGTTAGGCCATATAGTATCAGAAGGGGGGGTGAGAGTCGATCCTATTAGGGTAGAGGCAATTCATACCCTGTCATTTCCCAGATCTAAGAAGGAGGTTCAGGCCTTTTTGGGAAAGATAAATTTTCTGAGGAGATTCGTCTCAAATTTTGTTGAATTGGTGAAACATATCACAACCATGCTCAAGAAGGGAAATGAAGTGAAGTGGACTGTTGAACCCAGGGAATCTTTTATTCAAATAAAGAAGGCATTGACTGAGGCGCCTGTGCTGATCAGTCCTGATTATTCCAAAGATTTCTTGATTTTTTCTTTTGCTTCCTGTGATACAGTAGCAGCGGTCTTGTTGCAGAGAAATGAGGAAGGACGAGAGCAACCCATTGCCTTCTTCAACAAGGCACTGAGAGATGCAGAAGTCTGATACGAGATCATGGAAAAACAGGCCTATGCATTGGTGAAAGTTCTCAAAGATTTCAGAGTCTATGTCTTGCACTCGAAGATCAATGCATATGTTCCTTCGGCCTCTATGAAAGATATTCTTATACAGCCTGACATAGACGGAAGAAGAGGTAAGTGGATTGCCAAGATCCTAGAATTTGATCTGGAGATTAAGCCCACCAAGTTGATAAAGGGGCAGGGTTTGGCCAAGTTGCTCATTGAATCTAATTGCAAAGCCTTAGGGATTAGCTTCATCAATGAGCAAGATGAGTCATCCAACAAGAATTTTCAGGGTGCCTTGTCCCTAGCAACATGCTCCTGGTACAAGGATATCTTGTATTTTCTGCAAGAATTGAAGCCTCCCGATGGAATGTGAAAAAGCAAAGAAAGGGATCTAAAGCTCAAGGTGGTCAGGTATTGCCACATTGATCAAGCCTTATACTGGAAAGACCCTCTAGGGGTATTTCTGAGATGCTTGGACCCACAGGAGGCCCAGAAGATTATGTTTGATTTTCATAGCAGCCTTTGCGGAGGTCATCATTTCTGGAAGACCACAGCTCACAAGATACTCCGAGCTAGGTATTACTGGACCACTTTATTCCCCGATGTTTGTAGGGATATCAGATATTGCATCAAATGCCAAAGGTTCTTAGGAAAGAAACAACTCAAATCATTGCCATTAAAACCCATAGTAGCTTCAGCACCTTTTCAGCAGTGGGGGTTGGACTTCATCGGAGAAATTCATCCTCCCTCAAGTGGTCAGCACAGATGGATCCTGACTGCAAAAGATTATTTCACCAAGTGGATAGAAGCTGTGCCCACCAGAAGCGCATCACACAAAGTAATTATCAGCTTCCTGGAGGATATCATAGCCCGATTTGGCTGTCCTAGTAGGATCATCACCGATAATGCTGCGTCTTTCAAATCTGAACCTCTAATTAGGTTCTGTGAGTAGTTCCAGATCTCGCTAATTCAGTCCACCCCATACTATCCCCAGGGAAATGGTTTAGCAAGAATCCTCTAACAAAATCCTGATAAAGATCATCAAAAGATTGTTAGAAGATAACAAAAGAGCCTGGGATTCAAAGTTGAAATTTTCTCTATGGGCCGATCATGTCACAACGAAGAAGTCTCTGGGAACTTCGTCGTTTCAACTAGTCTATGGAGCAGAGGCAGTTTTCCCTACTCAGCTCACCTTACCTGTGGCGAAGTTCTTTCAAGACTACAAGGGAGAACCAGATCATATGATCAAAATAATTCATCAGGTAGTGGAAGCGCAGCAGATCAGAGAACAAGTGAGGGATACAACTTACAGTCATCAGTAGAAGATAAAACAGGCTTTTGACAGAAAGGTCAGGAAAAAGGAGTTCAAGATCGGGGACTTGGTATTTAAGTGGGACGCACCCAGATAGGATAAAGGCAAGCACAACAAGTTCGACGCCCTCTGGATCGGCCCCTTTAAAATCTCTGAGATTTTCTCCAACAACACATATGGGTTGCAGGATCTGGAGGGTGAAGAGGTTTTCAACAACCCAGTGAATGGGAATTTTCTGAAAAAATGTTTTATTTGAGCCTTAGACGACTCCTCTGTTTGTAAATATTGTCTTTTAGTTATTTGTTTAGTTTCTTTTTGCATATTTTCGGCCTAACAAGTGACTCCATAGCCCAATAGTAAGGCACTGAAGCTACAGAAGGAGTTCTTAAAGCATCACAGGGACGACTCTATCCCCCATGGATCCTAATGTTAGTGATAATTCTTGTCATGGGCTCGAAAGCATCCGGGTTTGCAAATTGCACGAAATGCTCAAGCACAGCACGAGAGAATCCCTGTTTTTCCAAGTAGCAGGTCAAGCGAGCGGGCAAAGTGTCATCGACAACATCCAAGGTCTATTTTGCGAAGCATATCAATGGTCGGTGGGTAATTGCACCCAACCGAGTCACGCCAAGTATAGCGCAGAAGTTTTCAAAGAGGTGAATGGTCATAAGTCTCCGTGGAGAACTCGCGAAGTAACAAGGGTTGTCGATCATGATCAGTTGATGCGTGGGTTCATTTCTTGAACTTGGGGTTCGTGAGTTCGGAGGGCGGACCATATCCTTTGGTTGCACGAGATCGCGAGTCGCGAGAATTGTGGAAAGGAAAAGAGCCATCGTCTCTCGGGATTTCATGGAGGGAGAGTGCCAAGGTTCGACACTCCAACTTGCGAGGTCGCGAGTTGCGAGAGGTGCTAGCACTTAATCCTTAGCCTATGGTTACATGTGGAGGGCGCCGACAGTAAAAGGAGCTATACAGTATTGCCGAGAGGATCTCAGTCGTCCATCCAGAGGGATACATGGTGCACGATTAGGCTCCTCGCCTTTTCTCCCATCGTGACTTTGAAGCATGAGGACTAGCTCCTCCCAACCGTGAGACACGAAGTGCCGAAGGCGTCCAGGGCCCGGGCCCACAGTATTTCCGAGAATATCTCAGTCGTCCATCAAAGGGGACGCGTAGTGCTTGATCAAGCCATGTCTCCATTTCATCTGTCGTAACTTCGAAGCATGAGGAGCAGCCTCCTCCCATCCACGAAACGCGAAATGCCAAAAGAGCCTTTGAAGATAGGAACAGGGGCATAGCCCGTGGTCACTTGGGGGTGATAGAAAGAACTATGCAAAGGGCCGAAGCACTGAGTTCAGATGCAGAAGGGATCAGTGTGTTCTCCAGGTGTCGGTTTAACTTGATCTCAATCCTAGTACCTGCTCGGAGTGAATGAAGAAGAGAGAGGGTGGTTGAAACCTCGCCTCACTCATTAATTGCAGGGGATGGAGGGTCTGGAAAACCGTCTGCCCGAGGAAGTCCTGTGTATCGATTTTCCCAAAGAAGCCATGCTGAAGTCTTTAGCTCAACAAAGAAGTCTGCACACGCTATCCGAACACTTAATAGCTCAGCTACTCTCCTTACGGGTGCCATGCGTAGTTAAGGTGGCATTTAAAGAAAAATATCAGTGTGAGTTTGATTGAAGGGACACCCAGTCTTGGGTGACTGAGGCACGCCTTTGTGAGGAGAATTTTCCTGAGTATATAAACTCAATCTTTGTATTTTGTAAAGCATCGATGGTAGAGCGAAGCTCCCGATTGTAAAGTTTTAATAGATATCCTAGCTCTGGTTATGCATCTGTATGTAAGATTTCTTGTTTAATTTCAGACAGTCTTTCTTCTTCCGTCTAAGTTTTCATCTTATGCTAAGAGAGTTCATGATCGACTGATTCGCACGAATTATGACAATTATGTTGTGATAAAGGATTTATTGTGGCACTATTGTTTTCTCTGGTTTTCTGCGTCTGAGCGTAAGAAGATCTTGCGTTTAGATGTCTTCTTCCACAGTCTGTTAGGAACCCGATGTTTATAACAGACCTTTGCACCTCTCTGATACAAGTCTTCCCCGTACTCACCCTTACTACAACTCACTGTCTGAAGTTATCCAAGACCTCACTCACCCATGCATGCTCGGCCTAGTTTCAAAGTTGGAACCACATCGTTTGAGTTAATCTCCATTTTATCACCCCATTAAACAAATCGTGACATAAACTGATGGGCATCGGGCTCTGCTCCTGCTGCAATCTAGGGGTGACTTCCGTCGCCAACACCTTAAATTGGGGACATCTATAAAATTTTTAAACAATTTCTATAGTTTTGAGATATTTCAATTATTATTTAGTAAATGAAATGTAAGAGTTTATTGTGCATCAATTAAAGGTATTCTATGTTATTATTGAAATAAGATTACAGATGAATTCTTGTATACTATTTTTTGTGGTATGCAAAATATAAATTCCTTCTTATTTGTGCATTCATATTTTTGGCATTGCTTTTATCAATGTGAAAATAAATAGAATTACAAGTCTAAATAGAATTATGAGCCTACTATAACTCATATTAAGGATCAATTGGGTTTAGAAGAATGGAAGAAGACGTGGAAGAGGAAGATGATTCTCTCCATAGGTCCATATTTGTAATTAGGGAAGAGGTAATCCAAGAGGATCTAAAGCCTACAATGAAGTTTATTTGTTAGATAATCCTCTATATTTGCAACAAGATAAGCCAAAGTTTGAGGGGTCCGATTTGTCAAAAAGAGAGGTATGAGTGTTAACTTCAAAATGAATTGTGGTATATGGGATTGGGGCTTATTAAAGGGAAACAAATTTCAGCATAATATCAATACGAATAAATTGGATCTTGAAATGAGGTCCATCCCATCACAATATTTCATTCCAATTCTCTCATAATCATAGAAAGATGAACCAACATAGGGTTGTAATCTTCTGGAGGGAGATGAAATAGTAGGCCCATGGTTTGGCGAGTTGGCATGGGAAGAATAGGCCAAAGGATATCTTACAATTAATTTTTCTAAAGGAAAATACCAAACCTTTGTTTTTCGAAGGCATAACCGCAAATATAAGTGTGTTAAGAAATGAAAAGAGAAACTCAATTTTAGTGGCAAGGGAAGATGTTGGGTTGGAAGATACACCGACCTTAATGAATTTGGATTAATTGGTCACTTAATGGGGAAATATGTTTAAAAAGAGGGACAAAGAGGTGGATGGAACATAATTGGCTTCTCTAGATCATAAGGATGCAATAAGGGCATCTATAGAAAATCAAGCTTCTTTCTCTTCCCTAGAAGGTGAAGAAAAGTATCCTAAGTAGATTGGTGACGATGGGACTTTGTCAGAAAATCAAGCTTCTTTCTCTTCCCTAGAAGGTGAAGGAAAGCATCCTAAGTAGATTGGTGAAGATGGGACTTTGTCGGATGCTAGCATGATGCCAAAAGTAAATATGAAAAAGTGGGAAATATGAGGAAGTAGTAATAGCTATGAAAACATGTGAATCTAATCCTTCCTCTCTACCCTTTTCAATAACCAATACTTCAAACAATAATTCAGATATAGTCTTATGTGATTCCCAATATTTGGAAAAATGGAGAGATACCCAAATAGTAAGCACTACCAATCCTAATTATTCTCCAATATCGAATTCATCCATTAGTAATGGCTCTTCCAATCTAATGGATTCATTTGATGTCCCCTCTCTATTTTATATTAGGGAAGTTCCTAATATTACCTTCAATCCACATGTTGTCTTGTTATCTCAATATTATGAATGTTTTGAGGTGGATTGTGATTGGATAAAAAACCTAGATATAGTCTCAGTACCATAAGCCAAAATTCCCAAAATGAAGACTAAAATGGATTAAATAAGGCTTGGATGAAGATAGCGATAAAACCCATTTAGTAGGCAATAATTCCTTCCTCTCCCGAGCAAAAATGAAATCCATTAATGAGGTTAAGGAAGAAAATAAAATGATAATTAAAGGGGCCCTTAGAGGAAGGAAATCCCATGGATCCATAAAACATGAATATTATATCGCTCTTGATGTGAGAGGGGTAGGGGTTTCCTACAAAAAAATGTCTCTCAAAATATGTTTTACCAAATTCAAACCTAATGTTATTCTTCTTCAAGAAACAATGTCTAAGGAGAATAATGTTGAGGCTAATGTATCACCCTTCTTGAAAAATTGGTCCCTTAGAACCCTATACATTGAATGGAAATCTTTAGGGGGATCTTATCTTACCTTCAAAAAATTACTCACTCCCATAGTTTAGCCTAAGGTTCCTCCCATCATCAATCAATCTATGTATCAACTATTTAATGTGAAGTGAAAAAATATCAAAAGATAAGACATGTAAGAAACCTTAGGTTTGATGTGCAAGTGTTATATATATGAATCCTTGGAAACACAAATGTTTCACCACAAACACAAAAATCAAGTCTTCTGGTTAGGAACTTTGTTGGGATTATCAAGTGTGATGTTTTTTTTATAGGATGTTGACCATCATTAAAGCACAACCCAATTGTTACTAATGTTATTTTTGTAGGATAAATATCTCAAACAAAACTTCTGATGGTTTAAGAAAGAAAACAAACTAGGTAGAAAAAGGGAATCCTAACTATACAAGACAAGAATAATAAACCGACAACTGTGACCAAAGTCAATTCTAGAATCCCTAAAAGATACAAAGTTGTTTATTAAAAAACAAGATTAGAATCGTAATATGAGAAGTAAAAATAAAATAAAATAAAATAAACTCAAAATGAAAACAAGAAAATTATTATTCCAAGAAACTTACCCTACTCAAAATCTTGATAAGAGACATGCTAGTGCATGAATAAAAGGATAAAAAATTGTGAGATGTTCTAAAAGTAAAACCAAATTTCAGACCTGATGTAGATTCATTATTCAGCCGATTCTAAGAACTAACTTATATGTTTACTTTTCGATTATTTATATACATCTCAAATAATATTTATAAAGGTGAAAACTAGTGTGTAGATCTGAGTGTGTAGTCCTCGGGGGCTTGTCAAAGTCCCATATGACCAGGAGTCTGGAACCCTGTGCTATGCTAAAAAGGAGTTAAACTTTATGGGCTTAGAAATTTTGAAGGTCCGGGACTTCGAGATGTTGGAACCTCATAACATTCAAATCTTGTCGAAGGCAACCTGTCAAAATGGTGATCGAACGGTTGACCGACAACTGGTGGTTTCCTATCCGTTGTCATGGGATCCACTTTATTGTTAAACCCTGACCATATTTTCAGTCATGAAGTAACACAAGCCGTAGATATAAGGATCTTTGGGATATTTCCTGACCATTGGATATACATTACTGTCATATTCAACATTGAATCACTATGTGAGTAAAAAGGAATTAAATGGTTGGAACTCTCGAATGATTAAGTTGCGAAGTAACATGAGCCGTAGATATAAGGATCCTTTGGGGTCTCTCTCAACCATTAGATCGAGCCTAGTGGAAGGATAGGATAAGCGATAATGTTGAACAACAATAAGCAGTCATTTCCCCTTTATGACCTTTTTGGTAGGTAACCCTTCGGGACTTAAATGGGCTAAGACCTATAAGGGACATGAGGTCACGAAATACCGAAGTGGTGAAATATCGCCAACCGTCAAATTGAGGGGAGGAATTCAAAGACATTGTGGATCGTTGATTGAAGGTCCATTGGGAACCTTCCTTGATCGTCCGATCAACTAGTGGGAAAAAATTTAGACACTTCGTCGAAGTCTTATTTCGGGAGTACAACAATTCAGAACTCCAAGACTCTAGAACTCTAGCAGATATGAGGATATAGGATGGTATGTTAAGAACTGAAGCACCAAAGTGACGAAGTGTTGAAATACCTATGTGTGGTGTCCAACCTCGGTTGGTCAAGGAACATACATCATGATGATGTGGAGTGTCTGGGTAGTTCCATGTGGCATCGTGGGATTGGTCGCAAATTAAGTGTGGGAGGAACCCTCTTGTCAATTATAAACTATGTGATACTAGACCTCGTAGTGTTATTATTACTTTGGGTAGACAATTATACAGGATACCAGAGGTAGCACCGCCTATCACTATTTCTTTAATCTCTTCTAAGAAATGCAGTAAGGCCATTTCACATACCAGGAAGTTCATCTTCTTTATGATCCATTCTCACAGTAAGAAGAAGGTCTCCACCACATCCATGGCCTCTATACATAGCCTCTCTTTGCAGTATAAGAAAGTGGATGAGATCATGGAAGAGTAAAGAGACATCTTCGCCTCACCCATCAGGGTACCAACACACTACCAAGTCAAGCACCAATTGATCTAACCCACGATGAACCTCTTCCTAATGGACCAGTCTATCATTGCTTTCTTATGGAAAGTGAAGAACTCAAGTGTCAGATCCAAGAATTTATTCAAAAGGGGAACATCATACCCATCTCCTCCCCTTGCGGAAGCCTGATTGTATTGGTGCAGAAGAAATATGGAACCTGTCTACTCTTCATTGATTACAAAGCATTAAACAAAATCACATTCAGGAACTGGTACCCAATTCCCATAATTGATGACCTTATTGACCAACACTTGGCATGCTTGGGCTCATGAAAGAGCAGAACAAACTTTAATAGAAAACCTTTAAGGGGAAGGGAACTCTTCCCTACCCACTTGTAAGACCTTATTTAATATTTACTACTGAAAAGAGTGAGACCTTATATTGATTCTGAATATAAACTACATATTGTTGTTATATGTGGAATAATGAAGCTAATTTTATCTTACAATTTTTTTTTTTACGTGTGTTGTTCATAAAATTTGAGGACAATTGACTAACATAAAATGTTGTTATCAGTACTTAAACAATCATTGGACATAAAGGAAAACTACATCGTAAAGAATGGTGACACACCATGGGTTGGGGGAAATCTCCCATAATAGAGAAGAAGACTATGTTGAGAGGAGGGTGGTGGAAACCCCTCCATATTTAGCTGAAACTGTAAGAATCCTTATGGAAGAATTACAAAGCTTTAAAGGAGACAATGAGAGACTCATGAGAGAACCATAAAAGAAAACTAAATTAAATGCAGTCTTGTTGCAAATCCTATCAGACACATAGGGGCAACTGTAACATGGACCAATGGTCAGTAATGTGGAAAAACATAATACTAAGAGAACCCAAAGTCCACCTGAGATACAAAAACATGGTCTTGAATGTAGCCACAGGAGAAGAAGCACCTCAAAGAAGGCATAACATGGAGCCAAGATTCATGCTAATGCTAAGGATTCAACCGAAAAATTCTCTAGAGAGGAAACTAACAACTCCAAGGAGTTGTATAGTAGTGAGACTAGTTCACATTCTCAGTGGATAAGAAAGAGGAGGAAACATTCTAAGAGACATGACCCTGAAGAGCTTAAGAAATCCAAACCACCCACTTTCGATGGAGAAATTAAAAAGGAGAAAGAAGAAGAAGTTTAGCTACTTGTATTGAAGAAGTACTTCAAAGTCCATGACTACTATAAAAACTTAAAGGCCCGAATAACCATTTTCAAGTTGAACAGAAAGGCCTCCATTTGGTGGGAGGACCTTAGAAATGTGAAAGGAATTCATGAGAAGGATTTTTCATGGAAACAATTCGAGAAATACTTTAATAGGAAGTACATGTCTGAAAGATACTATGATGATAAGACCAAGGAGTTCTATGAACTCAATCTAGGACAACTCACAATAGATGAATATATCAACAAATTTCTTGAGCTGATGAGGTATATGCCCTACATAAAGGATGAAAAGGTAAAGATGCAATGAATTATTAGTGGACTTCCTCAGTCCTTCTGGGACAAAATTGAGTTTGATGAACCCAAGACTTTATAAGACACTATTCTAAAGGCAAGGTACTACTATTAGAAATTCAGGAATAAGGTAGAACCTCATAAGTATTGGAAGAAGAAAAGTAAATTTGGATTCAAGAAGAAGGGGCTTAAATCCTCAAGATTTAAGAATCACAGGAAAATATCTAAGATGAGCCTTCCTACTAAAAGTGTGTATCAACATAATTTTCCATCTCAGAGTGGTAATAAACCCTTTGGATCAGACCCAGTAAAGACTGATAATACAAATATAGAACCCTTGAAATGTTGGGGTTGTGGAGAAGAACATTTGTTTAGGGACTACCCACATATACAACATGACAATAGGAGGGTCTACAACATCCAGGAGGCTACCAAAGTCAATGATGTGGCTAGGATCATGCCACAAATTTATGCAACCTTATATAATAGACAAGTTGACCACCAAGCTTCTATGATGGAGATGGAAGGTATGCTTGCCAACCATCTAGTTTCCATTTTAATTGACCCCGGTTCTAATCTCAATTATGTTTCCCCTCAAACTATTGATAAATTTAAATTGCAACAAGTAAAACATGTTAAATCATTGTTGGTACAACTAGCCACTGGAACAAAAAGAAAGGTAACAGAGGTCATACTAGTGTGCCAATTCATTTTGAATGGATTTCCCACCCAAGCAACCCTAAACATGCTCCATTTAGGATCTTATGACCTACTAATTGGCATCGACTGGTTGGTTGCCCATAAATCCAAGTTGGATTGTTATAATAAAACATTGGAGTGTGAAGATGAGGAAGGAAGGAAAATAAACCTACAAGGAATTCCAAAAAGCATGTCTCATTAAGAAAAATATCATCTCTTCATGTGAAGAAGTGTTGTAGAAAATGATGTCATTTGTATGCAACACAAGTGTTGAAATCTGTTGAGGACAGTAAACCAAGACTAAAGGACCATCCTATATTAAGAGAGTATAAAGATGTGTTTATAGAAGAGGTATTAGATATGCCTCCAATAAGAGATATTGATTTTTCAATAGAACTTGTATCCATAGTGGTGTCAATGTCTAGAGCACCCTATAGAATGAGTACACCAAAGCTAGTTGAGCTCAAACTAGAGCTAAAGGATATGTTGGACAAAGGTTACATTTGGACTTCTATGTCTCCTTGGGGAGCACCATCTTTCTTTGTCAAGATTCAGGTTGTGCATGGAGTATAGACAAGTCAACAAGATGACCATTAATAATAAGTATCCCTTGCCAATAATTGAGGACTTGTTTGACCAACCCAAACTCAATGTTAGACAAGCTATGTGGATGGCCCTTAGTGAATTTGATTTAGAAATCAAACATATTTAGGTAAAGTAAAATAGATTGGTTGATGACCTCAGTAGAAGTATGAAAGTGATTCATTTGGCAGATGTAAGTGTTAGAAAAATGGGTGTGCTCGTTTAACCGTAGACAATATATAAATGTCGTCACCCAATCATAGGCACAAATGCCACCCCCGAATGCCTTAACCTTGACAGAGAGAATAATTTTGGTAGAAAATCAATATCCAACCAAGGATAATGCACCAAGAAAATATAACCAAGACTGATAAGAAAGTCCAAGCCAGAAAGACCGAAATTACAAGTTGCAACAACTGCAGTTGCAACTACTCTCCAAACTTTTGCACCATTAAATGTCTGTAGTTGTGAGTTGTGTGTTCCAAATGAACTCTGACATCATGTATTTATAATGCTCCTCTTTAGCTGTCTGGTCTGACTTCTCTTTTTGTAGGAAAAAACTCAATATTAAATATTTTCTTAAGACGACTTGACTTCTAGGGTTATGTCCAAGGCTTTTAGGGTTTCTCTTGCATCCCAGAATATTCTAATCTCATCAAAGGTTACAAGTGGAGGTTAATACCTCCCGAATCTACCATAATATCAACACTCCCTCCTAGCTAGGGAGGTATGAAAGGAAATGGTATTGAGCACAAACATACCATTCAACTGGTAGCATCATCATAGCCACATAGGCTATCTCATGATCAAATTATGAGCACCATCATCGGTAATGGAACCCGTGGTTCATATCGAGCCGAACGAATGCCAAGATTTTCTATACCATGATGATGCTATTGACGACCCGAAGGCTCGTGGGTGGGATGTGTTCCTCAAGAATTTCGAAGGCTACAACCTCTCGGTTGCACAAGCCTTTGCACAGACTTTCAACGATTTCAGGGCCAAGGTTGGGGATATACAGTTGGAATTAACATAGGATTTCATGAGTGTTAATCCCTAAATAATGGCTCATTACCCCTTAATTGGGGCATATTACATTAGTAATTTTATTTTATTTATATCTGCTTTATTCCATTAGTTGTAATTATACCTCCTAGTCTCCTATATATACCAAGGAGACATTTTCATTTGGAATCATCTTGTATTTGGACATTTATGTGGGCATAAGGAGGTTTCCCCCTCGAAGAGGCTTATTATCTGAATTTCTCTCTTTTTCAAGGTGTTGAGTACTTATTCTAAGTTTTTTCTATGCTATATTGATATTTGGTTCCTAACATTTGGTATCAAAGCTCAAGGTCTTGGGGTTTCTCTTTTGCATCTGAGACACCTTGGCATTTTAGCTATAACATTTTTTCTACAATGATTCAGAAGGAACGACTTGGAGGATATTTAGTAGACAGATCAAGACCCTGAACTCCAGAGTATATTCACAGAAATTAGTAAGGTATCTGTAGTAACAATTTCATATTCTGGGTCATCTTACATTTGTAGATACACCCTGTGGAAGATAGGGTATCTGACTAGTCCTATTGACTAGTCTCAAGCAGGTGTTCCAGGTAAAAAAATAATAAATTCTTCCTAGAGTATCCAAATTGAGGGAGACTAGTTTCATTGGATAGTGGATAGCCCATAGTAGTTCTGGTACGAGTTTCATACTTTTATATCAATTATTTTGTGCAGGGAACGCTATACAAGTGGGATATATTGGAAAGGACAAAAATCAGAAATTTGTGGGGAAGTTACCTTAAATTCCACTTGGTACATCCAATTTTGATCAAACCCGTGGCATTGCAGAGAAGAAATATCAGAGACCTACAAAATAGAAACTTTCATTCTCAGAAGGGCCTAAATTTTGGAGATACAATAAAATGAAGATTGTCTAGCAAAACCACCTCAAAATCAAGGTTTAAAGTGATACTTGGCCAACATGCCACCAAAAAAGGGAACTTCTACACCAAATAAGCCTCCAGACAATCCTACTTGGACTCTTGATGAAGGTGAAGAAATGATTAGGGACATAAATGATTTACAAAAGAAGATAGTAACAAAAGATGAACTACAAGAGATGATGGATTCAATGGAAGCTAAGTTGGAGGCAATAAATACTAAGATGGATGGTTTAAAAGGGGAGATCATGGAAGGATTTAAAATTTCCTAATAGAGAGGACACCTAAAAGTGAAAATGTATCCCATGAAATTCATGATGAGGAAAAAAGGAAGGTGAATCAAGAATGGAGAAAATCCAACTTTGGGTTGAAGACCGACCACGTTCCTAAGATCGATATGAGGAAGTTTGATGGGAAGGACCCTATCACATGTATACTTTAGATGGATAAATTCTTTGATCTACATAATGTGCCACATACACAAAAGGTACGGATTGATTCTTTATATTTAGAACCCAATCAATTTGTATGATATCGATGGCTTTGTTCTCACATTGTCACTTGGACAATTTTCATGGAAGAAATGATAGAACACTATGAGGATACAAGGAGAAATACCTTCTTTATCCAATTGATAAATCTCAAGAAAAAGGGTTCAATTACAGAGAACATTGAGAACTTCCAAAGATTGAATATAAAGGTAACAGATGAGAAATTGATTGATGTATTCATAGGAACTTTAAAGGATAACATTCAACATGAGGTTCACCTTTGGGAACCTAAATAATTGGACAATGCATTTAGGGTGGCAAGAAATGTTGAAAGTAAAAATATGGCTATGGCTACTAAAAGGACCAATCCTAACATCTTAAGAGAGAATAATGCTCCTTCTTCTAAAACATCTCAACCTACAAGGTTGACACCTCAACAATTGGAGGAAAGAAAAGAAAAAGTTTTAACCTTTAATTTTGATAGCAAATACGTAAGGGACATAAGTGTGGTGAGAAGAAATTATTCTACATAGATTGTGAAGAGGAAGAAGAACAAGAACAAGAACAAGAACCATCTCAAGATGAAAATTTAGAAGCAAATTCGTCTGAAGAGTTGACTCCCACAATATCGTGTAATGCATTAGTTGGAATTAGCACTCCTCAAACCCTCAATATTGAAGGATATATCAAAAAGAAAAAGGTAATAGTCCTAATTGATTCTGGCAGTACTCATAATTTCATTCATTATAAATTAGCCAAAACTCTCAATTTCTTTGTATATCCAGCGCCACAGTTTCAAGTAATGATTGCATATGGAGGAACTATCAATTTCTCTAGAAAATGCAATAAGATCAATCTTACTATGGGGGAATATGTAATGAATAGTCCAATGACTGCTATACCCATGGGTGGTGGTGATGTTGTACTAGGAATCCAATGTTTACAATCATTAGGAACAATGGCTTTTAATTTTCAAGAAATTTTCATGAAATTTTCATTGGAAGGAAAAGAAATTGAGTTAAGAGGTATCAGAGGGAAACCCGGTAAGGTGATAAGCTCTAATAGCATGACAAAATTATTGAAAAAGGGGCATATAGGTGTTATTTCATAATTATGCTCACTAGATGTTCAAACATCTAAGCCATCTATTCCTCTAGATCTCCAAGGGATCATTTATAAGCATTCCAAAGTATTTAAAGATATTCCCAAAGGTCTTCCACCCACCTGAAATCATGATCATGATATTCACCTAATTACTGGGAGTGTTCCTCCTAACATCATGCCATACAGATACCCTTATTCCTAGAAGGGTGAAATTGAGCACATGGTTGAAGAAATGTTAGAGTTTGGCATTATTAGACCTAGCCAAAGTTCTTATTCTACATCGGTGGTAATGGTATTCAAGAAAGATGGCTCATGGCATATGTGTCCAAATTATAGAGAGCTCAACAAGATCACTATTAAAGATAAGTTTCCCATTCCTGTCATTGATGAATTTTTAGATGAACTACATGGATCAATCTATTTCACAAATTTGGATCTTCGTTCAGGGTATCATCAGATTAGAATGAAGGAAGAAGATATCCCAAAAACAACATTCTGAACTCATGAAGGCCATTATGATTTTTTGGTCATGCCTTTTGGCCTTACAAATGCACCTTCCACATTCCAAGGGTTGATGAATTCCATTTTCAATCCCTTCCTTCGAAAATTTGTGTGAGTATTTTTTGATGATATACTAATCTATAGAAAGTCTTGGGAGGATCATGTATGACATGTTGACAAGGTACTACAACTACTAAATGACCACCATCTATATGTCAAACCATCTAAATGTTTCTTTCGAGTGAAGGAGGTAGAGTATTTGGGTCATATTGTATCTCATGAAGGTGTCAAGGTAGACCCTAACAAGATTAAGGCCATGATGGACTGGTCGATTCCCAAAACATTGAAGAATCTTAGAGGATTTTTCGATTTGACACGTTACTACCGCAAGTTTGTTAGGCACTATGGAAGAATAGAAACACCTTTAACGACACTAAATAAGAAGGATGAATTTTCATGGACTCCAGAGGCAGCCAAAATTTTTGAAAAACTTAAAGAGGTGATGTGAAAAGCTCCTGTCTTGACCACTCCAGACTTCACAAAAACATTTATTGTGGAATGTGATGCCTCAGGAAATGGAATTGGCATTGTCCTAATGCAAGAAGGAAGGCCCTTGGATTTTGAAAGTCGACCACTCAAGGGAAAGGACTTACACAAACCCATTTATGAGAAGGAAATGATGGAAATACTACATGCATTGAAGAAATGGCATCCTTACCTAATAGGTAGGCACTTCAAGGTCAAAACAGATCATGATAGTCTTAAATACTTCTTGGAACACATACTATTTTCAGAAGAAAAACAAAAATGGGTAACCAAGATATTGGGTTATGATTTTGAAATCGTCTATAGAAAAGGGAAGGAAAATGTTGTGGCAGATGCACTCTCAAGAAAGGATGAAGATATTGAGGCATTTCTCTGTGCTATCTCGATCATCCAACCTGATTGGATAATAGAAGAAAGGGATGAATGGAAGAATGACAAAAAAGTGTGGACTCTCATTCAAAGGTTGCAACATGATTCCAGTGAATCAGATACATTTACATGGAAAAATGATTCACTATGGTTCAAATATCGCTTATATTTATGTAAGAACTCCCAAATCAAACAAAAGGTACTATTGGAATTGCACACCTCTCCAGTAGGAGGGCACTCAGGATTTTTAAAAACCTACCATAGGGTCAAGAAGTATTTTTTGGGGGATGGACTTAAAACTGATGTTCAAAGGTTTGTGGAAAAATGTTTGATTTGCCAACAAAATAAGGTGGAAAAAATTAAGACCCCAGGTATTTTACAACCATTAACCATCCCAAGTCAGTGTCGGGAGGAGGTTTCCATGGATTTCATCACAGGGTTACCGAAGTCTGAAGGAAAGAGTGTCATCATGGTGATTGTTGATAGACTGACCAAGTACTCACACTTTTGTGCACTCTCTCATCCCTTCAAAGCCAATACAATTTCCACCACATTCATGGAGATAGTTCAAAATCTACACGGCAACCCAAAGATTATTGTAAGTGACACAGATCCCATCTTCACTAGAAATTTTTGGACATAATTATTTTATTGTTTGGGTACTCAATTGGCTCATAGCTCATCCTATCATCCTCAATCTGATGGACAAACTGAGATATTGAACAAATGTATGGAAGGATACCTTCGTTGCTTTGTATTTGATAAACAAACACAATGGTTCATATGGTTACCCTTGGCAGAATGGTGGTATAACACTTCCTTTCATATTGCAACAAAAATGACACCATTTATGGAACTCTATAGATACCACCCTCCTTCCATCACTTCTTATCTAAAAGAAAAATATAAGGTTCAAGTAGTGGAAGATCACATCGAGCATCAACAACAAGTTCTCCAAATATTAAAGAACAACCTGACCATGGCACATAATCACATGAAACAACAATCAGATCAACATCATAGTGAAATAAGCTTTGAAGTAGGGGATTGGGTGTTTTTAAGACTACAACCATACAAAGAGATGTCCCTCAAGAAAGCCAAGAAGGATAATAAATTATCACCAAAGTACTATGTCCCTTATAAGGTGTTGCAAAATATTGGTACTATGGCATACAAATTGGATTTTCATGCATCTTCACGAGTACACCCAATTTTCCATGTTTCATTCTTAAAGAAGGTTATAGGTGACAAGATCACAGTTCAAAATATATTTCCAGAACTTGATGAGGAAAGAAAAATCATATTGAATCCTGAATCCATCACTGACACAAGAATTCGCCAGCTGAGGAATAGATCCATTTCTGATTATCTCATTAAATGGAGGAAACTACTAGCTGAAAATTCCACTTGGCAAGATGAGTCTTTTATAAAGAATCATCCAAAGTTACTCAAGCATTGCGGACAACACTTGTCTCAAGGGAGGGGCATGTTAAGACCTAAATAGTGGCTCATTACCCCTTAATTGGGGCATATTACATTAGTAATGTTATTTTATTTATGTCAGCTTTAGTCCATTAGTTGTAATTATACCTCCTAGTCTCCTATATATACCAAGGAGACATTTTCATTTGGAATCATCTTGTATTTCAACATTTATGTGGGCATGAGGAGGTTGCCCCCTCGAAGAGGCTTATTATATGAATTTCTCTCTTTTTCAAGGTGTTGAGTACTTATTCTAAGGTTTTTCTATGCTATATTGATATTTGGTTCCTAACAATGAGAAGGGAAACATAACTTCCATTAAAATGTGAGAGGTGGTTTAAGAACGCTAAAATAGAAGATGTCCCATGGAGTTTATTCATGGCTTCCCACAAAACCACTTGTTGTACAAAAGGTATTCCTATTGCTATGCTAAAACCTAGATGGCACAATCTCCTTTTAATTATTAAGCAGTTTGTTACATGTGATGACCGGTATGGGATGGTTTTTCTGTACCACATCCAGTTGCTTATGATTTTCATAGGGTTTGATTTGGATATTCCTTTTTACCTATTAATGAGTCTTTACAAAATTTCTAATCACTTTAACCAACATAGTATCAATTCGAGTTTGTTTCGCCATGGGCATGTTAAAATCTTGTTGGTTTATCACCTGTCGAAAATAGGCGACAATTGGGAGACCTTTATGATTTGAAATGGCTTCACCCAGGTCGACGATACAGTCATCCCTCATTTAGTTGTGAACCCTATTTTAGGCAGACCAGTGACTGAAAGCTAGATCTTCAATTTACTTAATGGCTCTGAATTCATTCAACCAGTTTATGTTGTTGATGAAACCCCTACAGATAAGGAATTACCATGTAGGTTTTCACCTAGAAGATCTTTGGAACAAGTAATTACCAAAGTAAAAGAAAATGATCATCCTGTACCTATGAATGATTCTAATTTAAATGATAATGATAAACCTGTTGTGAATAATTCTCGTAAGGGAAAGAAACCACAGAGCACGGATTTAAGTTTCAAGAATAAGAATGTTAGTCGTTTGATTTATATAAAACTAAGAAATTGAAAGAGTAATCATCTGATCTCGATCGATCTGATCGAGATCGAGGATCGGAAGATAGACGATTTCTTGGCTCGTGAAGACCCAAAAAATCAGTGTTCCAGGGAAGAGGTTGTTACCCATGTCGAACAATATGACTTTGTGACTAATTTACCCCCGTGTCTTAAGGGAAAAGAAGGTTTTTTAGGTATTGGTCACGACCTGGAACAAACCACAGCTAAAAATGAAGCATCTATTGTCGACTGTGTTCCATGTCGGTCTGGCATTACCCCAATTCACTGTGATAGCTATCTCGACTAGATAGAGCATTATTATAGATATATTTTTCTCTTATAGGCTCAAGTGAAACTCTTGGCCACCCAGAATTCCCTATTGGAATAGGAGAATTTTGACTTGAAGGAACACACAGAGAGGGAAAGAAAAAGATGCAAGAAGTCTAGGAATATCATAATAAAAAACACAACTAGTTTCAAAGCTATTATAAATTCTGAACTGTCAAAACCTTCTTTAGCTAATTTCTAATGGTAAAACAATTTTTATTTTATTTTATTCCATTCTGTTATGCGAAATCGAAATAGGCAGATTTAATTTGATTTCATTTGCTAATAATAAGACTAGCTACAGAGTCTATGATTTTGTATCCAGTCTCTTTTGAATAATAATTAGCATTGTTATCTGAATATTAAATCGGTTTTTCTATCTACAGGAAATGGAATATTATGTAGCTGATTGCATGGAGCAAACACTTTGAATCATATGCTAAAATATTCAGTAGTTTCTACCTTTTTATTTTTATAAAACTTTGGTTTATTTTTTAACAAACCAACTCATGCATGAGTGGTTTCCAGTTCACTATTTTTGTAATATTATTTGATTTTGGGGGATTCAACTCTATCTTGTATGATGAGAGAATTTGAATCCTGAACTAGTTTAAATATTGGTCATCCCAAGTAGTGAAGACATATTTTGATTTTGACACATTATGGACATATAACTTTCAAGGCTGAAATGGACAAGTTGTTCACTCCTTGGCTTTAGACCAGTGTGGGGCTTACCCATTACATTTTGTCTTTTATATTATGGAATTTTATTACATTTATACAGCTTTAGTCTTATTTTCGTATGATATTTCATATTATTCAACACTTTAATTATGTCTATAATTTGTTGTTCATATATTACATCTGTGATCATTATTTCATTTAAATATCATTGATTTATGATTTATGTTAAATGATGTATTACATGAATGATTTATATTAAATTTCTTTTACTATAAGTATTCATCATTACAAGATCACCAGATATGTATGTTTATTACTTTTTTCTTATATTCTAGCTCCAAAAACACCTTCAATTTTGTTCTCGGAGTGTTAGCACCAACCTGTTACAGGTTCTCCTGACAGGCAGGATAGCTAGGATTTTGTATTGAGCAGAGACATAAACTCATTAGTTGATTAATCACATGTTAGTTTACGTGTATTCTATTTATTTTGTTATTTTATTGATCAATGAAATAAGAATAATTAAAATTGGATTTGACTGTTATTATGTTCTTATTTCAAATTGTGTTTTATTAGTATTCTTTAGTTCTTTAGATTTTAAATATTAAATAGAAAATATAAAATGTATGTGCTTTGTTTATCTACTTCATAAACACTTAAAAAAAAAACATCGATTTTGCAAGATATCCAACAAACCTTGCAAATTGTATATACATTGTTCAAAACCATATGCACATATCCATACTTCTATTTTTGACATTTGTAAGTTATTGAACTTACATTATTAGTATCATAATTTTATAGGTTTGTTTAATTTATTTCATTTCTAGGAATTTAGTTGGCCAACGGAGCCATTAAACCCGTCAAGTCATTTCATTCCAAATGACTTGGGTTATTTATACAACCTCGACCGGATTTGACCTTCCAATTGATGGTGTGTCATTTATGCTCGTCAACAAATGGCACTAGAAGGAGGGCCTGAATTTAATTGATGGCACGTGGAGGTCACAAAACTCCTCCCCCACTCGCACTCCTATCGTAACACATAGTCACTCAGACAATAATGTTACACTTGAAACAATAACTACCTCAAACTATAACCTTGATATTCCCGTTGAACCAGTGACACCAGTTCCTCAAGGGGTCAACATCCAAGAAATTGTCCGTCAGTCACTCATAAGAACACATAGTTCCTTAGCCCATATCAGACAACCTAGCAGGCCACTTAATCAACCCCTTGAATTCACAGATATTCAACAACAACTTCAAGGCACTGGTCTGTCCGAAAACCGTTTAGGTAGTAATACTACCAATCCTATTGAAACACCTATCCCTAGAGCTAGAGGATCTGGTATTCCACATTCCCCACCTGGTTCATCTCCATCCTCTTTAGGAGGATATTCTTTAGATGAAGGAAGTTCTTCATCAGAACCATCTCAGCCTTTGACACCACCAACTACCATGGCAAACCAAAATAATCCTGCCATACCTTGGATCGATCATGATGTCGTGGCTATACCCAGACCTCAACACCCATTATCGAAAAATCCGAAGAAATGGTTAACTAAATTTGATTCGGATTCGAAACAATCCGCTGAGGATCACATCAAAATTTTTATGTTGGCCATTAGACTCTGAAGTGTTGAACATGAGGATGTAGTATGCAGATTATGTCCTTATACTTTTTGAGGGAAATGCCTCCACATGGTATTTTTCTCAGCAACCCCAAACCATCGTCTCTTGGGACACGTTTGAAACCTGTTTATTGGAAAAATTTGGAGATGATAAATCTCCTAAAGTCTTGGTTATGGAACTCTCCATTTTAAAAATGAATCCTAAGGAAAAAGTGAAAGAATTTAACCAAATATTTCTTACTTAAAAAAATAAAATCCCTGCAGATTTGATGCCCATTGAAAGTTTAATTGTTTCATATTACACTAAGGCATTGCACAATAACATAGCCATATGGCTCAAAAGGTCTAAAAACAACACGTTATTAGAATATTTTGAGGAAGCAAGTCAAATTGAGAAAGATATATTGAGCCTAAAAGACAATCTTAGTAGTGAAGCTGAAACAACCTCATCCTCTGAGAAGAAAATAGAAATTCTCTCTAGGCCTCCTCAAACTAAAACTCAACAAGAAACTTTAGACTTAGAAAGCTTGCAAAAATATTTCCAAAAACTATACAATCAGTTCGTCGACTTGAAGAGATCAATCGAGGAGGCATCCAAAATAAAAGGAAGTTTTAAACCTCCTTTCAAAAGTCATTTCCTCCTAACCATCCAAACCTGACCACAAAAGGTCTAAATTAGTTTACAGTATGCTTTGTAAACTATCTTAGAATCACATGATAATTCTACTTATGTTCCTCCTGAAAATTCTGAAGATGTAATTGAGGAGGAGGTACCAGAAGAGGAGGATTCATCTCCCCCTATTTTTGGTCACTTATTGGGAAGTATCTTCCAAGCAAATTTCGAAACTGTCCACCCCTACAACACAAGAAGCAAAACGCAAAACAAACCCCCTTCTGAAGTGAATAAAAATGTGTTTCTGAAACAATCAAAGCAAGTTGAAATTAAACAAAGCTTAGTAGCCCCTGTTTTAGAATACGATTTAATTGAAGATCTAAAAAAATTGAGGGATAATATTTTTGTTTTTGAACTGCTGAAATTTCCCCTTATTTTACAGAAAATGCTTCAAAGGATTGTTGAAAACAATAAAAAGAACGACTCTAGCAGCAAAAAATCAACAGAAATTGATTCCAATGCAGCTAAGAATGTCCCAACTAAAAAGACATTTGAATCTCTAGACAAAAGGGACTTAGCTGAAAAAACTGTTGCAAATGTAGATAAAACTGTTTTAGGGACAACAACAAAAAATCAACAGAATTCTCCTGTTAACACTCGGAAAAATGTCCCACCTTTTTTGTTAATCTTTGAAATTTTTAATAGGAATGTACATAATTGTATGGTCGATTCCAGTGCATCATCAAACATGATGCCTCTATCTGTATGCCAAAAAATTAATGCAGAAGTTAAACCTTCTGATCTTAAAATCATTCAGCTAGATCGAACAAACGTTAAAGTAATTGGTGAGCTTAAGAATGTACTGATTAGACTATCGTCCAATATTAAGGTTCATCAAATAATTGATATTATCATTGTTGATATCCCTAAATTTTATGGCTTGTTTCTAAGCAGGGATTGGTCAGAACATCTGCACGGTTACGTTTCCATAGATTGGTCTCACTTTTGGCTGCCTAAAAATGGACAGCCCAACAAAATTAGGATAAATAGAGAACGCTATCTTAAGCATACTGTAACAGATATGAATGATACAAATGAACCTTTTGTTACATATGCTAATTCATTTGAAACACGGGGAATGAATACCTTCTTTGGTAATTTCATGACCAAAATCTCTCCTATCGTTGATCTTGTGCAACAATATGAAGTTGTAACCTATACTCAAACACCAACCTTGCCAAGTACACCAAGTACTATTGATGACGCACATGTATGGTCCTTATATTTTGATGGATCCAAATCCAAAGAAGGAGAAGGTGTTGGTTTTGTACTCATCGATCCTACTGGTAATAAGAATTTTATTGCTTGTCGGTTAGAGTTCAAATGTACTAATAACACGGGTGAGTACAAAGCACTTCTACAAGGACTTATGAAAGCTTTGGATATGGACGTGCATAATTTAATTGTATTTGGTGATTTGGAAATCGTGGTTAAGCAGGCAAGAAATGCCATACATTGCTTATCACCACATCTGAAAATATACCAAACAGAGGTATGGAGTTTAATGCATAAATTTTCAGCGTTTAACATAAATTCCATTCCTATATTGAGTCATTCAGAAGATGATTTATTGGAAAATGTTCCTTCTAAACTATTACCCGTTGAAGGTCTTTCCCCTAATGCGTTTTCAATTGAATTATTGTTCAGGTCGTCGATCCCGGATGACATTACAAATTCGAGAGTATTCGATGATGACCAACAGATCATCAACTTTATGCATATGGAAGACACCTTCCAAGGTGTAGTCATTGATGAAGGTATTCACGACGAGAACCTCTGAAAATTCACGGTAATATCTGATCCTCGATCTTCTGAATCGACATCCGGGCTGGTAAACTCTATCCCCAGCTCTGTCGTTAGACTAGAGAAATTTTATGACTTGCATGATAAATTTAGAGGGACAATAAATTGTAAAACTAACATTTATTCTTTGATTTATGAAACGGTTAATTTAGGAACAAAGGATAACCCTCAAAATATTAATCTGGGAAAGGGATGTTTCGAGAAAGAAAGATTTTCTTTTATAAAGTTATTTAAATAATTTAAAGACGTTTTTTCCTAGACATATGATGACTTGAAAACATTTGATCCTAACATCATACAACATGTTATCCCCATGAAACCCCAGACTTAGCCTTTTCAACATAAATTGAGGAATATGTATCCTAAATTGTAACCATTGTTAAAAAGAACTAAACAAATTACTAACTACAAAGATAATTTTCCCGGTTAGGCACATGCAATGGGTTTCTAATCTAGTCCCCGTAAGAAAGAAAAGTGGTGAAATTTGACTCTATGTCGATTTTCAGAACTTAAATCGAGCATCTGATAAAGACAACTACCTTGTTCCTCCAATGGAACAAATTCTACAACAAGTGTCTGTTTCCGAAAGACTATCTCTGCTAGATTTTTTTTTGGGATATAACCAGGTCCTTATGTGTCCCTCAGACCAGATTAAAACCACCTTTCGTACCCCATGGGGCACTTATGCCTACAGGAAAATGCCTTTCAGACTGATAAACGTCAGTGCCACTTTCCAAAGAGCAATGGATATTTCTTTCTGTGGCCTCATTAACCAGTCAGTCATGGTCTATCTTGATGATGCCACCGTCTTCTCTAAAAATAAGAAATATCACTTGTCTCACCTCAAGGCTGTCCTGGAACAATGCCGAAAGTTCAACATATCTCTCAACCCTAAGAAATCGGTCTTTGCAGTAGAGAAAGTAAAATTGATTGGGTTTATAGTGTCTAAGGATGGAATGATTATTTACGCTGAAAGAACCCAAGATATTGCTAAACCCCCCCCCCTCCTTCTTCCAAGAAATCCATGCAGTCCTTTTTGGGAAAGATTAATTTTGTCAGAAGGTTTGTCCCAAGCTTCTCAGAAATGGTTAGACCGTTACATAATTTAATTAAAAAACATGTTTTGTATTGTTGGGGACTACAAGAAAGTTAGGTTTTTTACTCAATTATAAAAGAAATAATAGAATCCCCTTCCTTGATGAGTCTCGACTTTTCTCAGAATTTCACTCTTTACACTTTTGCGTCTGACTGATCCTATGTTGTTGTGCTAACAAAGAAAAATGTTGAAAAAAAATGATGTTAGAAAAATAGGACCGCGGAACAATAAAATAAAACAAATGCAGAAACAAAACACAAAAGACACACAATACAAGAGAGACACAGATTTACGTGGTTCACCCAGTGTGGGCTACGTCCACCAGAGAAATTGCTAGGTCCTTCCTTTATTATTATCCAACAAATGAAGGGATACAACCTACAACAAAACCCGTTGTAACTTCCTCTTCTTTCTCTCACAATATCCTCTCTCAGAATACAATACTTGCCACAATCCATAGCCGTGATACATTTCCCTCATAAAAGAGGGTTGCCTTCTAGGGAAAAAAACCCTAACATAATCTCTACCGTTAGATCTGCGACCTTATAATGAACGGTCCAAATTTACAATGAAATTACAATATACTTTTACAAGGCAATTTTTTCTTTGGGGGCTTTTCCCCCGAACCCCCGCTGGGGGCCCACTTGCCCCCAAACCCCCCAGCCGGGGGGATAGGCCCCTCGAACCCCGCAGAGGGGGTACCCCCCCTCTACACTCCCCCGCGTGGAAGAGTGTACATACTTCTAGGGTGTAAATACTTCATGGGGTATAAACATGGCTGAAAGGAAGGACCTCTGAATCAGGAAGATAATCAGGCTCCACAACCAACAAATGAGATACCCATTGCCTGCATGATTTCATCTTTCAAAGGAGCAAAGCATAATTACCCAGTAGTAGATCAACAATCATATTCCATTTTCAAAGAAGTATAACATTTCTGGTCTTACATGTTGAAATCTAGAACCAAGGTTATTGTTCCTTACCCAGCTGTAAGAAACCTATTAGTACAAAAAGAACTCGGTGGGAAAAGGGCGAATTGGATGATGCCACTACAAGAGCATGACCTTGAAATAACCCTTGCACAAATTTTTGGTGGTCAAGGCCTGTTTAAAAAGTGGTTGATTCAATTGAAGAACAAAAAAGTCAAATAAACACCTCAACTGTGAATCAACATAATGAAAAACAGATCAGTTGTGCGCAAGTCACTGCCAATTCCTGGTATGAAAACATTAAATTTTATTTAACGAATGGATCGGTGTTGGGCCCGAGATATGATCACTTTTATGATGGTTATTATACACTTTTTCCGCATGTACATATGTGTTTTTCATATTTTAAAGGAGATTTTTGAAGAATTTCATGATAAAATGGTATGATCGGCACAAGGTACATATAATTCATGTTTAATGATTGTATCAAGTATAATTCATCATGTTTTATGATTTCCAAGAGCTAATTCACATTTTAATGGTGTTATAGGGAAAAAACGCACTATGTTTCTAGTTCCGACACTTGATCTGGCACTCCTTCCAGTACTCGTTCCGACACTTGATCCGGCACTCTGTCCAACACTTCTTCCTGCACAAAAATGTAGGGTGACTTGGCGGTTATGGTATTGGAGGCCAGTCATGGGAAAATCGGGCACATGGGTTTTGTTCATAATTGTCCCCTCCAGCTATTGAGCTCTAGACAAATCAGTTTCAGTTGTTCAAAGAGGGTGATTATTGGCTCACTCTGTTTCGGCAGTTAGGGCACCATTAATGAAATTTACGAATTTTAGAAGTGGTTCGAACCTCTTGTGGTCGACCACTTGGCATGTAAACATTATAAATGCTACTAGGATGATTAGAAGATTGTTAACCAAGTATAAGAGCCAATGTATTAGAGACAAATTCGTTTTTTCTCTGTTTTGAGTTTTTACATTGCCAGATTATGCCAGAACTGTGTTTTTGCGTTTTTATGGTGAATTCGACCTGTTAAGTTCGTGGTGTGCTTTTAGAGAGTGACCACGACTTGCTGGGGGGCCCAACAACAGTCTGGTAACTCTCTGTGTATTTTTCACGCATTTTATGATTTATTTGTCTCTTTATTTCTTGTACATGCATTATTAGTTTATTAATTAGTTTGTTGTTGTAGTTTAAATTGTTTTGATTCCCTTTTGCAGGTTAGAATGACGAAGTGTGTTAGAATGCATTAATATCGTAGATTAGGAATAGATATGCAAATCCCTAGACTAACCCCATGTGTAATTAGATAGTAGATTGTGCTTTTATTTATGATTTTAGAATCCAATTTAAAACAGAGTTTTAATTAGAAAAGAATAGAGTTTTTAATTGAGCTTTCTTTAACAAGGATTTGATGGATGGATAGGATCAATTTTAGTCTTTAATTATAGATTCCCTATTTCATTTTTATGTAGAATTGGCTTAGATTGTTGTTGGTTAATATAATTGTTAGTTTACTTTTAATTTGTGTTTTTAAGCATTTATTTATTGCAGTTTGAAATGTTAGAATAGATGTAGTATAGTTTCATTTATGTAATTTTCTTTCCTAGAATTAAATTGCAGTTATATTTCTTAGTTAATGGTTGAATCTAATTTTTCTTATGTATAATAGAAGTATAATGATGATCTCGTTATGTTGTTGATGGTTAATATATGAATATGCAGGGTATTTAACATTCACACAACCACTAGCATTACATTTGAGTGTTTCATAGACTAAAGATAGTTTCGTGCTTTGTATATTAGAAGAGATAGTTACTTGTTTTCATATATTAGAATGAGGTTTTATTTGTTGTTGTAGGGTATATAGACTTTACCTTGATAGATTAGATAGTAGTTTGCTTGTCATAGATTAAGAATTAGTGGTAGCCTTTCTTGCTTTCAATAAAATAGATTTCCTTTCATGCATTGCATTGAGCATTTAGATTTCCTTTCACGCATTAGAAATAGTTTTGCATTAGGCATTTAGTTCACTTGCCTCTTAGGCTAGATAGTTGTTCAATGAGAATTTTTAATTTGATTGCTTGCATTATTTAGTTGTTTTTGCTTACTTGTCTTTTGCTTTAGTAGGTTAGTTAGGTGCCTTTTCTTACTTGTCTTTTTCTTTAGTTGGTTAGTTAGGTGTCTTTGCTTGCTTGTCTATTTTATTTAATAGGTTAGATGGGTGTCTTTGCTTACTTGTTTATTTACTTGCTTTCATAGGATAGTTTCTCATTGAATGTAGGTTGGCAAGTTAAAATAGTTTTCTTTGGTTATTTTCTTATTGTTATGCTTAAATAGTTGTTTATTGCTTACTGTTGAATTAGTTTTCTTTACATAGGGTTTTACTTGCTTTCTTAGGAACTATCCATCGATCCTTGGCCCAAAAGTACTTGGGTTACCTAATTTCAAGTTGCTTAGTCGGGTTTGCTAATTAGATAGGTTTGCTTGATTAGATTAGCCTTAGATAGCTGCTTTTAATAGTTAGACTATACTCCTACCATCCCTTCTACCTTTGGCATATATTTTGCTACAACTCTAAGTTTACTTACCCCGGGTTGACAATTTAATTGAGGGTTTTTATTGTGTTTTTAGTTCATATATAACACCCTTCATTTTTGGTGCCATTGTCGGGGAGTTGTCTTAAGGTAAGAAGTAGTTAGGAAATAGATCATTCCTAGACGTTAGCATTAGATTGGTGGCGGGGTAACTTTAAGACGAGAGGTAAGAACCTGCGCATCTACTATAGTAGGTTCCCCCAAACCCAATGGTAGTTTTTCCTTTTGTTTTTGTTTACTTTCATGAATAGGCCTAGAGACCCAAAAGGTAGATACGTTAAATATAAATCAGACCTTACAACCAAGGTTCCTTCCAACCTTTTTTGGGAAAGGAACATTCCACTCATAAGCTCCGCAGACCAATACCGAAAAACAAGAGCTAGATCAACCTAAAGAGATAAAGCAGTCTCTAAAAGAGACTAAAATAGGGAGCACTATAGAACAAAAAATTGAAGCACCAGTAGTATTGGGACAAGAGGCAAGACCACTAGAGCCTTCCACAGAACCAAACAATACAACCTTTGTTTTTACACCACCTTCAGGAGATCCTAAATTTTTGGACATCATATTTGTGTGAACCAAGTTTTATCAAATGGCAAGATGAACTCAAAAGCAACCATTATCTTGAGGGAACTTTTTCAAATCTTAGCAGTAGCCAGGATTTCTTCTTTTCAGGAAGAACATATTTTGGCAGCAACCAAGAACTTTTTTACCTCTCCGAAAATATTAGAAGAGTCAAGGTCCTATGAGCTACAAAATGTTTTTCCTTGCCAAAATGTGAAGGAAGCTGAATATTATGGACTACATCCAATGGAGAGAAATCATTAAGACCTAAGATTGAGGAGTTCTCAACATCGATCTCATCAGATCCTTTATGTACTTTAGAAATCAATCATTGAGAAGAAGAGGATCTGCATAGCATGATGAAGGAGAGCATAAAAATTAATGTTGATGAACATCAAGATTACATTGAAATTTGGTTTCAAGAGGTCATCAGGCCACAATACTATTCTCTTCTTCAACACGTTATGATGCCAAAACAAGTAGGTTGGTTGGATCTTCATATCCAGGTAATCACTGTGGTAAATTTTTCATATATGGATATGAGTATGTTTCTTATCTTTCTCCACACATGGTTACATTGGAAGAGTTCTTACACTTGAATAAATATTTTGCCTTTCTTTTTAGGTAGGGCAGGATAGTAAATAAAAGATGCATGTTGTTAGTTTATCTTAGAAGTCTAATGCAACCTCATTTTACATTTTCTTTTAATAAAACAACTATGAGATACATGTTCCTCTGACTTGATCTCATTAGTTTATTATATTTTAGAGTGTGGTTTTTGCAAACAGTTTTAGAGATATCTATAGGTATTTATCTCACCAGGAGTAGACAGTTCAAGGAAATATAAAAGAAGAAATTTTCTTCAAAACATTGTTACACTTGAACCCTGTTGTCTTCTAAGAATCAAATGAATAATGAGTTGTTGTAATTAGCAATATTTTTGCAAAGACTTTCATCTTCTTGTTCTTAAGGAATTCCAAAGCAGTTTCTCTTCAAACTCTTCACCACTATATAAGGAAGTGACACCGTAACCATCAAGCTTAGAGGTATCTCGTACAGTTTTCCCAAGAAACCTGAGTAAGTGAGTAAAGTTTCTTTATTAAGAGTAACAAGGAGGTCTGGTTAATGATTAGTCATGGAAACATCACAATAACTTACAAAAGAAGAAACTGAGTTGTGCCTAGAGATACCTTTCTATTCTTTCTCAATGGTACCATCCACTACACACTAAATAACTTGATTATATAATATATTTAGATAGGCCACGCCCACTTAAGTACCCCTTACATCAGGACAGTTACTAAGGAATATAACGGAAAGTCATCCTCTAACATAAATACCATCCCAATTGAAAAAAGAAAGAAAAATTTGTTTTCAGAGTTGTCCCCCCATTTTCTTGCATAAAGAAATATTATATTAAAATCTTAAAAGATGGAGGACCAGTCTATGAGGGTGTAAGAGGCTAACCCGTCGGGATACTGAACGGGTCTGCTAGCAGCGGGTACCGACCTATGGTATGAATAGGTAAAACCGCTAGGGTATTGAACAGGCTTGCTGACAGTGGGACATTCTACCTAGCGAGGATGATAATATGACAAAAAACAATAATAAATTTAAACTTGTCCTGATGTATGGCATTACTTGTAAACAAAGCTGACATACTTCATGAAGTATGTATGGTTAAGCTAAGGTTAATGAACTCCATAAACTTTCCAATGGGAACTAACTCTAATACTATCTTGAAACTCTCTTGCCTACCTCTTCAGACCAATCTGGGGCCATGTTCTAACTGTCTCGTCAGACCAATCTATGAAATTTATCTTTACACTTTACAAACTGTAAATCTTCGGCTATCGTGAGAACTGACTGGTTTCCTATATTTTTTATTGTGAGGTGTCATAATACTTAGGTGTGGGGGAGGGATTCATGAGTTGACAAATGATAACATTTCCTAGAAGAAATAAAACTTTGTAAAAATTCATGTATTTCTTTCATGATATAGGCTATTACAACATCAGTCATTTTATTTTGAAGTGCTAAACTCTTCTATGCTATAAATTGTTGTATATGTCCTACATAGACCACTCTGTTGGTTTATTTTTATTATAGGTTATTCATTGTAGGTTTGCATTACATATGCAAGTGGATTGAGTGAGCATGGTGGCAAAATCAACAACAATGGAACACTCTTAGCCTACCTCAACTCCTATTCACTATGTTTGTGGCCTCTGAGGAATCATTGCCTCAACCAAAAAGCTCCCAAGAGTTGGAGACCATTGATTTAAACACCACCAATTTTCAAGAGCAATCTATAACAGGGTTTTCAAAACCAAATTTCAGAACATCTCTGGAGCTAAGGGATACTCCAAGGAGTGGATAAAAGAGGAGCTAATCAACCCTCTCATAGTCATCACCATATTGATTACATGTGAAGGTAGATATTCCATCTTTAAAGCCTGTCAATTTCAAATATTAGCTCACTTTCAGTTCCATAAGCCATTGTAACTTTCCCTTTTACTTCTTAAAGAGTCTTGAGAAGATGTCTTTCCAAGTGAGGAAGGATGTAACCAATCCCCATAACAACCTATTTTACCATGACCTTATCAAACTACTTGTCTTAGCCGAGTTGGAAAAATAGGTGAAAGTGTGGGATGATTTCATTTACCAATTTTCAAACCCTCATCTTACAATCAAGACTATCAAGAAGACTCTTGATCTAGGGATTGTTACTCCACCCAAACCCTCATGCTCAAGCTATTCCTTTACCGGACCAAATGTCCAAGAAACTTGTTGATACCTCTGCAGCCTCATCAGGAAAGAAGACCAAGAAGCCTATTGCTAATTCATGGCATGAGGACATTCCAAATATTTGGTCTGGGGGGGGGGGTTTCCTGAGCTAAAAATGCTACGCATTGCCCATTTGTATAGCAAACCCATGAGAAGAGGAAGTAGGATTTCTGTCAAAATTCTGGCATACTGTCTTTTTACAATGTCTTGGGATATTATATCAGCAGTTGTTTGTATTGGTATGATAAAATTATATATTGTTGACATCATTATGTGTGTTATAATCTTGATGTGCATTTTTTTTTACTTAACTACTCTTTCTGACAAATACAGAGCAATAACAACTGCTAAATACTTACTGCCATCTGTATTACAAGCTTACGAAAAGAGGAACAATTGTTTGAATCGTTACAGATCGATGAAAGGAAATAAAAATTCTCCTGAGTCACCATGCCTACTAGTACAAACCAAGCCTTTTGTTAGTATTTGTGAGTCTGTCAGTCACCCGTGATCAAGTTTTCTCTTTCATGTGATTGATAGGGTTATTAGGTCAAATTGTTATATTTTCAAAAGAAAATTCTCAAATTCAATTTGACATATCTTGGTTGTAAAATGGTCATTGGTGTGCCTATATGTCCTTACTACTCCCTCCAATCATCCAAATTCATAAATTTTCATCATGGTCATGTCATCATTCCTTGTCATCAATTTTCAAATGATTGTCTTGGTCAAAGACTTACTTAAAAATTGGTTTTTGAATTAATGAGGATGAATTTGACAAAAGTGAAAGAGGTTTTTGTCAATAATAGACCAAGAAATAAAAACCTCCTTCAGTTTATGCACAGGTGTTATCATTTGAGATCAATTCCCCAAATACAGTCGCTATAGGAGGGTTTTGTGCACATTTGGACAGTTTGACTTCAAGTTAGTTTTTCAGAGGGTTGGAGAAGGAATTTGCAGTACTTGATGGTTAAATTGTGTAGAATACTTTATAAAATTTCCAACCATACCTGTCCCAGCCCAAAAAGCCTCCAGGAAGGCCTCCAAAATCCCTCTCAAAGACCACGATGCACTTCTGCTAAGAGCACGCTACGCTTCTGCAAGTTTTGAGTAACCAACTTCAAGATGGGATTCTGATCCAATGAGAAAGTAATTTTGAAACTTGTAGGAGGTTTTTGTTAATAACATACCAAAACACAATAACCTATCTCAGGTTTTGAATATACTTTATGGTCTGCGATATATTCTATCATCTTAGAGACCTATACTTTCAGAAAATAGAACACTCTGTTTTTCTTGTTTTAGTCATATTTGCGTTTCGTGTTTTCCTAACAACTGGAAGTGAATTTTTAAAACACAAGAGAGTTTTTTACCAAGGAAATATTGAAAAACAATAACCTCTCTCAGTTTCTAAATATACATTATGGTTTTGTATATATTCAATTCTCTTAGAGGCCTAGTTTTTCAGGAAATAAAATACTATGTTTTTCATGTTTTATACATGTTTTCTTTTCGTGATTTCCTAACAACTGAAAGTGAATTTTTGAAAACCAAGAGAGGTTCTTGTCAATAAAATATTCAAAAACAAAAACCTCTCTCAGTTTCTACACAGGTGTTACTTTCGTGTAGTTACAGGTTTCACTTTGATACCTATTTTTCACAAGTTCGCCAAGCCAGAATTGTTGCGCTTATTGTTACCCATGATTTTGGTCATCATGATGGTGTATTAATGATGGTGTACTCATGCTCTTCATAAGAACTTTCTCCTAAGAAAATTTACTTTCATCTCTTCCCAGAAAACTCACTTTTGAAGAAGGTTCGCAGGTTGCTAATATATTAGGGTGTGAGAATGACCCATTCTCGCAGGTTGCCTTAAGCCAGGGTGCGAACTTTCCGCACTGTGTTGAATAGCTAGGGTGAAAACTCATCCTAAAGCATGGAAAAAGATGAATTCTCGATGGTTCTAGAAGGGAATCTTCTAGAAGAATGGGTTGGCATTCGAATGGTTATCCTTGTACTGGATTCCCTAATATTGTGGGATCATTCTTGTCCAAGTAACTATCTCATTCTCTCCTATATATTGAGGGAATTCTCATGGAAAAGGTTAAGCAAGATTCATTGGAGAATTGGTGAAATAATTGTTTGAAGGACTTAGCTTGAACAACAGCTTGGAGACTCTAGCTAGTCTATCAAGAGGACTTGATCTTCTTCATGCAAGGATTGAGCAAGTGTGTGTGTTGGAGCTAAGAGCCATCGAAAGGAATCTTGCGACATCAAGGCTATCAGGTTGTAATCTTTACTTTCAATTAATATGATACAGTGGCATGTCTCTTTCCCATCACGTTAGAAGGCAAAATGGTCCAAGTCAAAGTGGAAGTCTTTGACGCTCCCCTTGATTACAATCTTTTTCTTGGCCACAACTAGATCGATTCCATGCGTGCAATTGTGTCGACCCATTTCCATGTAGTATGTTTCCCTCATCAAGGAAAGGTTGTTACCGTCGACCAACTAGCCTTATTTCATTCTGATACCCATACTGGAAATGTATCGTTCATCGCTAAAACCCCACCGAGTTATAAGACCTTCGGTGTAGGCCTTCTTAAGGACTCTTCCTTAATGGGTACTTTCCCCATTCCACCACCCGATGTTCCACGCCCGTCCGTTGCTTCTATCAACATGATCTCCACTTCGTCTCATGAAATTCTTGCGTCTCACGACCCCTGGATAGTACCTAACCCTGGAGATCATCTTCGTTTCGACAACGCCATGCCATTAAGTCTGGTTGAATCCACCTATCAAGCCATTCAATCGACAACATCTTCTACCCCCTCTCTTGGTGAGTTGTCTCCCGATCCATTTTGTGTCATTTTTCCCACTGACGAGATGATCATGTCTGTCATGGAGGACACCCCGTGGGACGATGGGCATCATCGTTCCATACTCTTTCTCGAGAAGCATACCATTGAGAACTACCAATGGATTTTGACCCCGTCAATCGTTGTCGTCATCTCCACCATTCCCGAGTCTGCACATGATGTGTTTTCCGAAGGGAACTTAAGCAATATCTCACCCACTATTCCCCTTGACATATCCGTCAAACCTGGGATTGTCAAAAATATCCATATCGGAGCTTCGTGTTCTTCTGATGAAATCATCACTTACACATCCCTTTTCAAAGAGTTTCGTGACATCTTCACCTGGAGCTACGAAGAAATATCGGGTATTGACCTTGAGATTGTGATACATGAGATAAAGACATACCCCGATGCTAAACCCGTCCGGAAACGCCTTCATCCAGTTCACCCACGTAAAGCGGTTGCTATCAAGCTCGAAGTCGAGAAACTTCTTAAAGCCGGCTTTATTTATCCGGTGGCTCTCACAGATTGGGTTTCCAATCTTGTCTCGATTGACAAGAAACAAGGAACCATTTGTGTATGTGTTGATTATAGGGATATCAATAAAGCTTGTCCCAAAGACAACTTTCCTACCCCCTTCGTCGATCAGATTATCGACGATTGTGCCGGAAGTGAAATCTTCTCTCTCATGGATGGTTTCTCCGGGTATAATCAAATAAACATTGTTCCCGAGGATCAACATAAGACTGCTTTTATTTGTCCTTGGGGTACTTTTGCCTATCGGAAACTTCCTTTCGGTCTCAAGAATGTTGGCGCTACTTTTCAACACGCTATGTCTTATGCTTTCCATGATATCAAGCACATCGTTCAACCATATTTGGACGATTTACCTGCTCATTCAATGCGCCGAGTTGATCACCCAACCCACCTCCTAGCCATTTTCGTTTGTTGTTGGTTTTATCGTATACGATTGAATCCTCATAAGTGTGTTTTCTGCATGGAATCCGACCTCCTTCTCGGTTTTATTGTTTTGCGTCAAGGGATCCGGGTAGATCCTTTAAAGGTTGAGGCAATCCTTAATCTCCCTCCTCCTTCTACTCTTCGCCAGTTACAAAGTTTGCAGAGGAAAGCAAACTTTCTTCGTCGTTTTATCCAAAATTATGCCGAGATCACTCGTGGTTTTACACGGCTCTTAAAAAAGGGTTGAGAGTTCGTCTGGGATACCATTGCCAACAATTCTTTTGAAGCTTTGAAATTTTCCCTCATGCGCGCTTCGCTTCGCTTTCCCCCCGATTACAGTCATGATTATTTCCTCTACCTTGCTACCTCAGATTACACCATTGGTATGGTTCTCGTCCAAGAGGATGATGCTAACGATGAACATGTTATCTACTACTTGAGTCGAATTTTAACGTCTACTGAAATCAAGTATTTACATGTCGAGAAACTGGCCTTGGCTATCGTCCAAGCTATCCAACGCTTCCGGCACTATATCCTCTCACGCAAGACTACAGTGATTTCTCATTGCAACCCTATGCAACACATTCTCACCCGTCAATTTCTAGGGGGAAAATACTCCAAATGGATTGTGATACTCCAGGAGTTTGACTTGGAATTTGAACCCGCCAAGTCCAAGAAGTCCTTAGTCTTTGCTGAGTTGATTTGTGACTTTCCCCATTATGCAATGGAAAATGTAGCAGTTGATTCATTACCCAATGAATCTCTTTTCCTTATTAGCACTGATGATATTTGGTATGGTGATATCATTATATATCTCCAAACCTAGACTTTCTGTCAAACTTTGTCTAGTTCTGAGAGACGTCGCATATGCTATCAAGCCCGTCAATACATTATCCTCGGGGATACTCTTTATCGTCGGGGGATTGAATTTGTTTTTTGACGTTGTCTAACATTCAACGAAGCTGAGAAAGCTCTGAATGACTACCATTCTGGAGCCTATGGTGGTCATATGTCTGGGTATGCTACTGCCCAGAAGATCTTACGAGCAGGGTATTTTTGGCCTTCTTTGTTTAACGACTACATAATCGTCATTCAGAAATGCCATGCTTGCCAGACCTATCATCAAAAGATCCGGTCACATCGTGATCCTCTTCACCCTGTGGTCTCAGTTGGTCCCTTTGTGAAATGTGGCATCAATTTCATGACATGTCACCCTCACTCAGTCGGGGGGCATGGTTACATTATTATAGCCATTGATTACTTTACGAAATGGGCCGAGGCGATGCCGACATTTGACAACACTGGAAAGACCGCAACATTATTCATTTTTAATCACGTCATAGCTCATTTTGGTGTTCCCCATGCTATCGTCACTGATCACGGTAGCCACTTTAGGAATTTTATGATGTCCGAACTTACTGAAATGTTGGGTCTTCACCATGATAACTCAAAGCCCTATTAGCCACAAGCCAACGGCCAAGTCGAAGCGATTAACAAAGTTCTCATAACTATGCTCTGATGGATGATAGGGATTCATAACACAAGTTGGGACACAATGTTTTTTTCGGCATTGTGGGTGTACCGGACATCCGTCAAGTCTGCTACTGGGTTTACACCTTTCCGGTTAGTCTATGGTGTGGAATCCATTCTCCCGATTGAATGCGAGATACACTCTTTAAAACTAGTTGTTGAACTCCTACCCAACACTTCTGCTGAGGAAGAACATCTATTGTATCTTATGCGGTTAGACGAAACTCGACGCGATGCTACCCTAGTTATAGAAGCTCAAAAAAAGTGTGTTAAGGCCCAATACGACAAACATGTCAAGCTTCATGTTTTCTCGGAAGGATATCTCGTTCTCCTCTATGATCAAGATCGAGATATGCTAGGAGTTGGAAAATTCGAAGCCATGTGGCGAGGTCCTTATATCGTTCGACGAGTTTTGGAAAAAGGATCTTATGAGTTGGTAGATCACAATGGTTTCTCTTTGAGTGAACCCAGGAATGGGTTGTACTTGAATAAGTACTATGCATAAAATCATTTGTGCACGAATACTTGTATTTTTATTGTATCATACTTCTTGTGTGTTACTATAGCTTGCTTTTGTCGTTATCTGGTCTCTGCCCTTATGTGACATTGTGTTTGATTTCCAGATGTCGGAGTCTTCACTACCCTATATTGGCTTCACTGATGGAACTAGTCGTAGTACTCAGAACCTTGCTTCCACTGCATGGGCAATTTATGCCCCTACAAACAAACTTGTCTCCTTACGAGGTGTGTGTCTCGGCCGTGCAACCAACAACATTGCAGAGTATAGCACCATTATTGAATTATTGATTGATGCTATCTCACTCGGAATCCGTCATTTGGTTGTGTGACTTGATTTGCAGCTGGTAGTACTATAGTTAAGTAATGTCTACACTATTCGAAGTCCTACTTTGTTATGGGTGTATTTGCGAATTCACCTCTTGGAACGTTATTTTGATTACATTGAATATCAACATATTCCTAGATGTTTAAATACATTAACAGATGCATTGGCTAACTATGTATTAGATAGACATTTGAATCATTTATAAATCAATAACATCAATGTTCACACAACACATGATAAACCGGTAGAAGTCGTCTGTATATATAACAATCAAAAGAGTTTTTTACAAAAGGTTTTGTCCAAAGACCAAAATATCAAAATCTGAAGCTCATAGCTTTTACAAAGTGATGTCATGGATGACGTTCATGGTAACACACAACTGCCCGAGCAACCCTACGGAGCAGTCGACTCATGAAACCTTACACCCCTACTGTATGACGTTGATTGCGTCATGGAACCTCTTCAAGAGGTATGTCTGGAATATCTGTGGTCAAGCCCTCTAGGTTTTGTTCCACTACTTGATAATCCTCGGCATATTGTGGCATTGGCGCTACCTCTCCTTGACGCTAAATGGGAGAAGTACCAAGAGGTCAGTAAGGTCCAACATCTGTGTCATCAAAAATGAATTTTATATTTAGTCTTTGGACGAACATATAAAAAACATTTGAATATGATAAAAATTCACAAAAACATTTAAAAAGAAACAAAATGTGTGTACTTCTTACCAAGTTCCCCCGACTAAGCATCCTCTAGCAGTACTAAGTCTGGATATCCTCAGAAATCCAACCCAGTGTAAGCATAATCGTCAACCATCAACATCTATGGTTGAAGCCAATCGAAGAAGGTATCATCATACTTGATGATCGGTCCAGCTACATGCTAGGCCATGAGTCGACACCATCTCAGCATCCTTGGATCCCTGGGAGCTGGTAAATTCCACTCAACCTGCAACCTCAGTAATGAAACCCTCTCAAGGAAGAAGGACACTAACAAAGATATGTACCCGAATTGCTTCAGGTTTCCTCGTCTACATTTGGTCAACTACCTTTTTATGCTACGAAGCATTGCATCTGCTGAGTTGAAAACCCAAGGTTCAGGACACTCTATAGCATACTGGAAGTAACTCTGTAGCTCCATGTGAGGAGCGGAGCTCCCCGCCATCCAAGCTATGGTAAAAAAGATAGTACGGAGGGTCAAATACCGTACCCCCCAAATAGCTACTTTTCCTTTCTTCCTCTCTGCCTCGGGAACACAGTGAATGTGACAGTACTCACTCATGTGTAGCCCACCACCTCTGCTACCAGTCAGGCTCACACAATGCCCACGTCGTGACAGTCCAGTCAAAAAGTAAATGTCCTCAATATCTAAGGACAGTGTGTGGACCCCCACATGAAATACCTACTGATCAAGATCCCACATATGCACCAGGTACTCTAATAACCTGACTTGGGCCCTCATGCCCGGGATACGAAAGTACTTCAGAAGGCCACCATTTCTCAAAGTAGCAATAGTAGGTGGATGATTTTCGGCAATAGCATTGTCTTCTTCATGCTCCCTTTCACGCCACTCAAGAACCATTTTGATGGCCAATTACCTGCATAAGAAGCACAAAAAGAGGATTAGCAACTCTATTCATGAATTGGTTCTTTTTTCATTGAGTAAAATTTAAAAAAAAAAATTGTGCTTCGCGGTTCTCGCAGGTTGTTGTGGGTTCACCTGCGAGAATGACCCATTCTCACAGGTCCCATGTAGCCCACCTGCAAGAATGGATGAGTGCAAGTAGGGCTCATAAAATCAACTCAAAAATTGATTTTTGACCAATGAAAATGAAAAATTAAACCATGAAAGTGTAGAAGATAAAAAACCTACCTCACTGTCGCTGATGGCTTGCCGAATGGACGCTCGTAACTCCCGCAATCTGATGCTGAACTTCGAGGGTAAAAGAGGGATTTTTGAGCTCAAATAATGGAAAAGTGAAAATGATATGGTAAAAGGAGTTTTACTCCTTTATATTTACTTTTACCATGTTATTTGGTTTTTTATGATTATTTATCTATTAAACCCTAATTCCTAATTTCCTTTTGAGTGTAACTTTTGCAGGCGTAATGACTTTGATGTTCATATAGGGATGCAGACATAATTTTTCTTTTTTCATCCAAGTTTTGATTGTTTTTTATGGTTTTTGTATAAAACCTCAAGCGTGGTCTTTGTCCGTTCTCGCGCTTGAAAATACATGAAAATGCGATCGAGCATACTTTTATCACTTTTCTGGTTCAACAAGGTTATACGAAAAAGGAACCCCTTGGAGTCCTCTTTAAGCTCTTTTCAGATTCTCTAAATATGAAAAGATGGTCGAGCGACCTTGCTATTTTCACGCTCGATAAAGTATTTGAAGAAATCGTTTGGTGAGGGATAATTTATCTCTTTTTTGGTCTCATCTAGACTATTTTACGAAAAAGGAACTGAGAGAGATCTCTTTTAAGTGTTTTTCCAAACTCTATAATCATGAAAATCCTTTGCGTTTTCTATCTTTGGACTCGTTAAACAAACATTGACAGACCCGTAATGGGACCGAACCACTCCTTCTTAGGGTTCGTTAAACATACTCCGAAGGACTTATCCGAAGGATAAGCTTATATCAACAAGCATATGTTATCCTCCTCAAGCTTGCGTAAAAATAAAGAGGTACTTGCCAGAAATGGTGGGGGAAAATTTGGGAAAGGGATATGTTTTCATCTTCGTATTGATTGGCAGTAAGTGTCGCTCTTGAACATGACACCCCCCATTCATCATATTTGAATCCGGTTTGGGAAATCCATTTGTCTCTCAGTCAATTTGCTACAAGGTCATTCCCTGTGTCGTCTTTGAGTCAATTCTGCCAAATCATTGGTCATGTCATTCATATGTTCAAGAGAAGTCCATATGAAACCTCTATTGAGTCGGCCATCTGCAGTTGTCCATTCTCTCCGTGTTAGCCTTCCATGTGTCCAGTTCAATTTACATCATACTCTGTTTCACCTTCAAAATCTGTTACTCATTTTGTGTCATTGATGGGGGACACATCAAGGCCCTGCTATGACAAGTTTTGTTCCGTTGAGTTCAACTCATTATCTAGAATCAAGAATTAGAAATTCTTTGGTACCTTGGAGCTTGCATGCCTCAATGACAGGTTTCCTCGCTTTCAACAGTGGGTTTACATCATTGACCCCTGATCGAAAGATTCCATTGGATGTTCAAATTCAACTCATTTATTCACACTCGATGGATTGTACTAGAGTACCTTGGGATTCATTGACATTAATGGTGATTTCCCTCACACTTGTTAACGGTTTCATCAATGACTGGTAATCAAGTGGTTTATGCCATTTTCGACTTCAACACATGTAATCACATGGTTAGATTCATACTTTGGGTGACATGATTGAATACCCTGGATATCATCTATTTGTCTAGGTTGCGATGGAGAATGTATAATCTGTGACACATAGATCCACTGTGTATGTCTTGTGGCTATGTCGTCTCAATTTGAATTTTTTCGCATAGATCCACAGTGTATTCCCGGTGGCTATGCTATATTTTGACGGCATGGATCCACAATGTATGATTGGTGGCCATGAACCATGTATACAATTGTCATCCGTATGTGATCTGAGTATGGGAATGCCTACCTCAGAATTGGTATATATGATATTCTGCAGATGCTTGGTTGTTTGTAGGTTTCCGATTAGGTGTTGTCCTGGTTTCCGACACACACATGCAGTTTATAAAGTCTTTCGGCTGTCATTGATTCCAACCTCATGCTTTGGGGGGCATTATGTTACCCATGATTTTGGTCATCATGATGGTGTATTAATGATGGTGTACTCAGGCTCTTCATAAGAACTTTCTCCTAAGAAAAGTTACTTTCATCTCTTCCCAGAAAACTCACTTTTGAAGAAGGTTCGCAGGTTGCTAATATATTAGGGTGCGAGAATGACCCATTCTCGTAGGCTGCCTTAGGCCAGGGTGCGAACTTCTCGAACTGTGTTGAATAGCTAGGGTGTGAACTCGTCCTAAAGCATGGAAAAAGATGAATTCTCGATGGTTCTAGAAGGGAATCTTCTAGAAGAATGGGTTGGCATTCGAATGGTTATCCTTGTACTGGATTCCCTGATATTGTGGGATCATTCTTATCCAAGTAACTATCTCATTCTCTACTATATATTGAGGGAATTCTCATGGAAAAGGTTAAGCAAGATTCATTGGAGAATTGGTGAAAGAATTGTGTGAAGGACTTAGCTTGAACAACAACTTGGAGACTCTAGCTAGTCTATCAAGAGGATTTGATCTTCTTCATGCAAGGATTGAGAAAGTGTGTGTGTTGGAGCCAAGAGCCATCGAAAGGAATCTTGCGACATCAAGGCTATCAGGTTGTAATCTTTACTTTCAATTAATACGATACAGTGGCATGTCCCTTTCCCATAAAACTATTCTCACTTTATTGTGTAATTCCTTGATCATACACATAAGTTGACAGTTGAATATATTTTGCTATCTTCACTTTGGTTGGTTTGTGTTGTCTTGATCCTGACCTCATGAGAGCACCGGAGCGAAGTGGGAGCAACAAAGACCCTAGGAAGCGATACAAAGGTATGCTACTTGTTCCTTCCTACTAGCTAATTCAATGGTCAAAACTTAGGGAAAGAGTCATGTCCTGTCCTGTTTTGTTCTAGATCCAGGTGGATCTAGGGAGATCAGTTAGTGTCCGCACCTACCGATTAGTCTGATAACACTTATGGGAAGTCACTTTTGGAACTAATTTTGCAAAGGTAAAATTGTTTTTTTTCATGGCTTAAAGGATCAAGGGTATAATATACATCTCAATGCTTCCTCACATTTCATCAGCAGCCTCCAAAAACTCCAAACCCTCCAGTTCAAACTTAGAGAGCATGAAACATTGACTTGTCATTTACACCATCATAACATTGTCCTACAAGCCAAGATGAATTATCTATAGTGCTAGGTTGATGATATTACTTCCCCCAATAATAGTCTCTAGATGCAAATAAAACACCACAAAAATAGTAAGTCAAAATCCCCCAGGCAAGAGGGAGAAGCTTCTAAAGCTAATCCACCCCCTCCTTCGTAAGTTAGTCATAAAGGGAAATTTCTTTTTGTTTGCAGTGGGACCTGAAAAATCTTAGGTGTGGGGGTAATGGTGGGCTCGAGATATGATCACTTTTATGATGGTTATTATACACTTTTTCCGCATGTACATATGTGCTTTTCATATTTTAAAGGAGATTTTTGAAGAATTTCATGATAAAATGGTATGATCGGCACAAGGTACGTATAATTCATGTTTAATGATTGTATCAAGTATAATTCATCATGGTTTATGATTTCCAAGAGCTAATTCAAGTTTTTATGGTGTTACAAGACAAAAATGCACTACGTTTCTAGTTTCGGTACTTGATCCGGCACTCCTTCCAGTACTCGTTCCGTCCCTTGATCTGGCACTCCATCCAACACTTCTTCCTGCACAAAAACGTAGGGTGACTTGGCGGTTATGGTATTAGCATCCAGTGATGGGAAAATCAGGCACGTGGGTTTTGTTCATAATTGTCCCCTACAACTACTGAGCTCCAGACAACTTAGTTTCAGTTGTTCAAAGAGGGCGATTATTGGCTCGCTTTGTTTTAGCAGTTAGGGCACCATTAATGAAATTTACCAATTTTAGAAGTGGTTCAAACCTCCTGTGGTCGACCACTTGGCATGTAAACATTATCAATACCACGAGGATGATCAGAAGATTGTTAACCAAGTAGAAGAGCCAATGTATTAGAGACAAATTTATTTTTTCTCTGTTTTGAGTTTTTACATTGCCAGATTATGCGAGAACTGCGTTTTTGGGTTTTTATGGTCAATTCGACCTGTTGAATTCGTGGTGTGATTTTAGAGAGTGGCCATGACTTCCTGGGGGGGCCACCAACAGTCTGGTAACTCTCTGTGTGTTGTTCATGAATTTTATGATTTATTTGTCTCTTTATTTCTTGTACATGCATTATCAGTTTATTAATTAGTTTGTTGGTGTAGTTTAAATTGTTTTGATTCCCTTTTGCAGGTTAGAATGACAGAGTGTGTTAGAATGCATTAATATCGTAGATTAGGAATGGATTTTCAAATCCCTAGACTAACCCCATGTGTAATTAGATAGTAGATTGTGCTTTTATTTGTGATTTTAGAATCCAATTTAAAACAGAGTTTTAATTAGAAAAGAACAGAGTTTTTAATTGAGCTTTCTTTGACAAGGATTTGATGGATGGATAGGATCAATTTCAGTCTTTAATTATAGCTTGCCTATTTCATTTTTATGTAGAATTGTCTTAGCTTGTTGTTGGTTAATATAATTGTTAGTTTACTTTTAATTTGTGTTTTTAAGCATTTCTTTATTGCAGTTTGAAATGTTAGAATAGATGTAGTATAGTTTCATTTATGTAATTTCCTTTCCTAGAATTAAATTGCAGTTATATTTCTTAGTTAATGGTTGAATCTAATTTTGCATATGTAGAATAGAAGTATAATGATGATCTCGTTATGTTGTTGATGGTTAATATAGGAATATGCAGGGTATTTAACATTCACACAACCACCAACATTACATTTGAGTGTTTCATAGACTAAAGATAGTTTCTTTCTTTGTAGATTAGAAGAGATAGTTACTTGTTTTCATAGATTAGAATGAGGTTTTATTTGTTGTTGTAGGGTAGATAGACTTTACTTTGATAGATTAGATAGTAGTTTGTTTGTCATAGATTAAGAATTAGTGGTAGCCTTTCTTGCTTTCAATAAAATAGACTTCCTTTCATGCATTGCATTGAGCATTTAGATTTCCTTTCACGCATTAGAAATAGTTTTGCATTAGGCATTTAGTTCACTTGCCTCTTAGGCTAGATAGTTGTTCAATGAGAAGTTTTAATTTGATTGCTCGCAATATTTAGTTGTTTTTCCTTACTTGTCTTTTTCTTTAGTAGGTTATTTAGGTGCCTTTTCTTACTTGTCTTTTGCTTTAGTAGGTTAGTTAGGTGTCTTTGCTTGCTTGTCTATTTGCTTTAATAGGTTAGATAGGTGTCTTTGCTTACTTGTTTATTTACTTGCTTTCATAGGATAGTTTCTCATTGAATGTAGGTTGGCAAGTTAAAATAGTTTGCTTTGGTTATTTGCTTATTGTTATGCTTAAATAGTTGTTTATTGCTTATTGTTGAATTAGTTTTCTTTACATAGGGTTTTACTTGCTTTCTTAGGAACTATCCATCGATCCTTGGCCCAAAAGTATTTAGGTTACCTAGTTTCAAGTTGCTTAGTCGGGTTTGTTAATTAGATAGGTTTGCTTGAGTAGATTAGCCTTATATAGCTGCTTTTATTAGTTAGACTATACTACTACCATCCCTTCTACCTTTGACATATATTTTTCTACAACTCTAAGTTTACTTACCCCGGGTTGACAATTTAATTGAGGGTTTTTACTCTGTTTTTAGTGCATATATAACACCCTTCAATCGGCTCCCTGAAATATTGATCCTAAAAATAGAAGATCACTTAGGCTCAAATCTACATCTTTCCAGTTAATAAATGATGTATTATTTTGAAAGAACCTTGATGGTGTTCTTCTACATTGTTTAGAAAAGGAAGAGTCAGAAAAAGTGTTGTCTGAATTGCATGCAAGTGAAGCCAGTGGTCACTTTAGTGGAGATACCACTTCCCACAAAGTGCTAACAGTCAGGTACTATTGGCCTACCTTGTTTAAATATGCCCATATGTTGTGTCATAAATGCATAATCTGCCAAAAGGCTGCAAGATGGGTGAAATAGACAACATTCCCTTTGCAGCCTATTACTGTAGATTCACCTTTTCAGCAATGGGGCCTTGACATCATAGGACCAATTAATCCTTCTTCTTCACATCAGCACAAGTATATCCTTACAACAATCTATTATTTTACTAGATGGTTTGAAGTTGTACCTTTGAAAGTGGTGAACACAAATCAGGTAGTATCTTTCCTTAACTCCCATATCATCACTCGATTTGGCATTCCCGAATGTCTGGTTTTTTATAATGCCCCTTACTTTTAGTCCCTTGACATGAACGTTTTTGCTTTGGAAAAATGGATTAAACTGGAGTATTCTTCAAGCTACTACCCTCAAGGAAATAGTCTAGCAAAATCAACAAACAAAAATTTAATGAAGGTTATTAAAAGGATAGTTTTAGAAAATCACAAGAACTGGCACAACACACTGTATAATGCACTCTAGAATGATAGGGTAACACCAAAAGATTTTGTTGGTAATTCCCCTTTATTCCTCGTATACAGAAGAGAAGCTATTCTCCCCCCGCATGTCTTACTCCCTTCTCTGTAGTTGTCGCAGAAAGTTCAAGAAGAGGAGTGTCCCCCTCTAGAAAATTGAATTAATGCCTTATTAAAACTAGAGGAGGTGAGAACTCAAGCAAAGAAAAAATTGGATCAGCACCAACAAGTTGTAAAAAGATGGTTTGATTCAAATTCATCTTCAGACAGGAATTTTGATGTCGAAGATCTAGTTCTCAAGTGGGATAAAGACCACAAGGGTAAGGGGGAACATACCAAGTTCGAAAACCTGTGGCTGGGACCATTTGTAATTTCGGAAAAATTGGGTCCTAGCTCTTTCCATCTACATAATTTGGAGGGACAACCAGACACTTTTCCAGTGAATGGCTAGGCCCTCAAGAAGTATTTCACCTGATGATTTATGTTCCACTCTTTTGTAAATATATACATATATGTATATATATATTATTTTGGTTCTTTTCATTTTGCTTGATTATAATTTTTTTACTAAATAATTATGTTTGTGTCACCATCTCATTTGTGGAAGGGAACCAGAATTATCATTCATCAAAAGCGGTTGATAACTTCCCAAGCATTTGAGCAGTAAATGCTAGAACTCAGATCAACAGAAGTAATTTTCTTATCCAATCAATGTTTATGATTTCTCCTTGGAATTACAAGTAGGCATGAGTGTTACTAATAAACTTCTAACTTTGTCCCCGTTTTAAGGAAAACAACTCAGTTGTATCTTCCCATTCTCGAGATGGTTTCCTAACATAAATATAAGTGTCCAAGATGTGATGAGGTTCATCAAAAAGGTAAAATGATTTCTAAATGGTCAAGATTTTTATGCTAAACTCCAAGATTTTCAGTATCACCCTGCCCTCTTGAATATTATTAACAATTGGAATTTATAAAAAAAAATTAGGGGGTTGAAAGAAAAGAAATGTGTGGGAAGTGTATGTAAACCCACCAGGACAATGAACATGTCTGTTGACAATGGGTAAATGAATGCATGGCACGAATGAAACTTTGTCAGGGTATTGAGCAGGCCTGCTGGAAGAGAAGCAATGTTGAGTTTATGAAGGTCCTCAAATATGTTTTTCAAGATGTCCCATATGATGATTGGATGACTCTTGGATAGGATAGAGATACTAGACTGGGTTAAATGACATCCTTGTCGAGGCTATGAACACTTGCTGGCAGCAGTGGCCTTGTCGACAATATTGAATTCAACTGCATAAACAATCATTACACTCGTAATCTAAGTTAGATGTCAGATTACATTTTTTGAACATGAATATATCTGATGCTAAATTGCGTTATTATCTAAGGTTATGATTAGAATGCTTGGCCTGTTATTAATTGTTTCTAAAAATTCATTTTATTCGATTCATCCTAACATGAATTTTCTGGTGATGCGGAGATAACTACTTCGCCTAGTATGTTGCCATTGATGGCAACAACTAATTATTTTTTATTCTTATCACAATCAAAGTTCCCACAAAGAAATTTTATCTTTCTGTAGTTGCCATTACCTTTCATTTGTAAATGTTTATGAGTTTCAAAATGATGATTGGGTTAAGCTTAACTTATTGAGTTTTCGTTTACATTTTTTCGTTTGTCTTGTTTTAAATTCATGACTGCAAGCATGAATTTAAATACAAAACTTGGACTTGGTTTCATATATTTTACTTTAGAAATGTTGTTTTGAGGGTACTCATATATGCTTTTAACTCAATTCTTAGGAGCTTGTTAATACATCCACTATCAAAATCTTTGTAGTATTTTGGGTATCGTGACTTCATTGGTTCTATAATTAATCGATTGAATTAATTTGTGAAATGGTAGAATGCATTAAATGTTGGCTTAACATTTGATATGGTTTTCATAAACTCAACAGTCATATCAAAATTCATGTAAATTGGTACACGCGAGTTGTACTTTCATTTTCGTTTCACCTTGTTGGCCCGAAACATTAATGAGACCGTTCATTATACATATGGGGTTTTGTATTCTGTGGGGTTTGGAACTCACCATGAGAAATGGTTTGGAGTTTTATGAACCCTCTGGTTTTAATTTTCCCTAACTCTCGTGTCCGAGTTGTGATAGCCCTCTGACTTTGTGATTTTCATGCCATTACATTCCGATTAGACCTGTCTTTGTTGCTCGTCCATTGGAAACCTAAACCTATCCCTTGTGATATATGTTGTATCCTTGTCACAGTGGTAATGGCACCTATGATTCATATCGAGTTGGATGGATGCCAAGATTTTCTATCCATGATGATGTTATTGACAACCTGAAGGATGATGGGTGGGATGTGTTCCTCAAGAATTTCAAAGGCTACAACATCTCGGTTGCACAAGGCTTTGCATAGAATTTCAATAGTTTCAGGGCCAAGGTTGGGGATATACAGTTGGAATTAACAAAGGATTTCATGAGAAAGGCGACAGGACTTCCATTAAAAAGCGAGAGGTGGCTTAAGAACACTAAAATAGAAGATGTCCCATGGATTTTATTCATGGCTTCCCACAAAATAAATTCTTGTACAATAGGTATTCCTATTGCTCTACTAAAACCTAGATGGCACAACCTCCTTTTGATTCTGAAGCAATTTGTTACATGTGAAGGCCAATATGGGTTGGTTTTTATGTACCACATCTAGTTTCTTATGAATTTCATAGGGTTTGAGTTGGATATGCCCTTTTACCTATTAATGAGTCTTTACAAAATGTCTAAGCGCTTTAAGAAACAAAGTATCAATTCGATTTTGTTTCACCACGGGCTCGTTAAAATCTTGTTGGTTTATCACCTGTCAAAAATATGCGACAATTGGGAGACCTTTATGAGCCGAAATGGCTTCACCCTGGTTGAAGATACAGTCATCCCTCATTTAGTTGTGAACCCTATTTTGGACAGACCAGTGACTGAAAGCTAGATCTTCAATTTACTAGATGGCTTCGAATTCATTCAACCAGTTTCTGTTCTTGATGACACCCTTGTGGATAAGGAATTACCATGTAGGTTTTCACCTAGAATATCTTTGGAACAAGTAATTACAAAATTAAAATAAAAGCATCATCTTGTACCTATGAATGATTATAATTTAAATGATAATGATAAACCTATTGTGAAGAATTTTCGTAAGGGAAAGAAACCATAGAGCATGGATTTAAGTTTCAGGAATAAAATTGTTGGTCATTTTATTTCTAGAAAACTAAAAAATCAAAAGAGTAATCATTTGATATCGATTGATCCTATCGAGATCGATGATCAGTGTTCAGATCGGGAGATAGACAATTTTTTGTCTCGTGAAGACCCAGAAAATCAGTGTTCCAGGGAAGCTGTTGTTACCCATGTCGAACAGTATGACTTCGTGACTAATTTACCCCCTTGTCTTAAGGGAAATGATGTTTTTTCAGGTATCGGTCATGAACTGGAACAAACCATAGGTAAAAAATGAAGCACCCGTTGTCAACTGTGTTCCACGTCGATCTGTCATTACCCCAGTGCACTGTGATAGTTGTCTCGACTGGATAGAGCATTATTATAGAGATATTCTACTCTTACAGTCTCAAGTGAAATGCTTGGACACCCAAAATTCCCTATTAGAACAAGATAATTTTGACTTGAAGGCACACACAGAGAGGGAAAGCAATAGATCCAAGAAGTCCGAGAATATCATAATAAAAAACACAACTAGTTTCAAAGCGATTATAAATTCCGAACTGATAGAACCTTATTTAGCTAATTTCTAATGGTAAAACGATTTTTATTTTATTTTATTCCATTCTGTTATGCAAAATCGAAATAGGCAGATTTCATTTGATTTCATTTGCTAATGATAAGACTAGCTACATAATCTATGATTTTGTAGCCAGTCTCTTTTGAATAATAATTAGTATTGTTATCTGAATATTAAATCAGTTTTGATATCTACAGGAAATATAAGATTATGTTGTTGATTGCATGGAGAAAACACTTTGAATCATACACTCAAATATTCAGTAGTTTCTACCTTTTTATGTTTATAAAACATCAATTTCGCAAGATATCTAACAAAACTTGCAAATTGTATATACATTGTTCAAAACCATATGCACATATCCATACTTATATTTTTTATGTTTGTAAATTATTGAACTTGCATTATTAGTGTCATAGTTTTATAGGTTAGTTTCATTTCTTTCATTTCTAGTAATTTAGTTGGCCAATGGAGCCATTAAACCCATTAGGTCATTTCATTCCAAACGGATTGGGTTATTTAGACAACCCCGATCCAGATTTGACCTTCCCGTCGACGGTGTGTCATTTACGCCTGTCAATAGAACCACAAGGAGATGAACTGGGCCTGATCACCCCTTGATCCAATAAGACCTATACCTGCTTCTTGATCTCTCTCATCTCCAGAATTGACATCATGTACATGCCCACATTAGGAAGGGGAGAATCATGTTGAAGATGTATCTCATGTTGGATTTCCCTCTTAGGAGGTAATCCATCTGGTTCCTGAAAAATGTCATCATACTTAGAAACAATATCAATTAATTCATTTTTATGAGATGGATCACACCCTTGGAAAGTGTCGGATGTCCCGACATATTTCTCTTTGATGACCATGAGTACATATCTCTTATTAGTGGTTATGAGTCTTTTCATTTTCCCTACACTGATAAGTGTTGTATTTACCCTCATGCTATGAGCTCTAACAATATATTCCACTCCCCTTTGGTAAGGTGGTATTTGTTCTCATGAAGAAAGAAGACTGGTTTTTTATTATAAAGATAAGGACTCCTCAACACTATGCCACATATATCAAGCGTTACAACATCCAAATATACTTCATCAATCAACTTTGAAGCAATAGAAAATCTGACCCTACATTTTTTGGTGACATTAAGTTTTTCTTTATCACATACCCAACCAAGAGGGTAAGGATTTGGATGTGGTTTTGTTACAAGACCCATCTTCTTGAAAAGTTCTTCAGATATTAAGTTTACCTGGGAACCTATATCAAATCATGTATCTATCTTAGTATGCTTAGATACAACTCATTATGAAATAACTCATTCCTCTTTCGTTCATCAATATGAGATTCATCTCTGGAACTTGAACTAATATGAAGAGAATATTTACCTTGTACTTGAGCTGTTGTGATCTTTCCTTCATCTCTGATTCAGAACCAAGATCTTGTTGCATTGTAGCAACAATATTTGTCTTCCCCTTTCCACCAAATTGTTTTAGTTTCTTTTCTGGATGTACTTTCCAACAGTGTTCTTCATCATGATCACTCTTCTTGCAATGAGTGCAAGATGGTTTTCCTCCTTTTCTTGTTACTACAATGGTATTCTTTTCCTTCCTTTTAAACTTCTTGAAAGTATTTTGTTGGAAATTGGAAGGTTTCTTCGTGGGATCATCTTGAACATGTTTCCCCCTATTCTCAAGGTGAGTGGCTTAGACACAAACTTCGTCAAGACTAGTGGGGTTAAACAAGATCAAAGTATGAAGAATATAATTATGAAGTGCACCAATATACTTCATTAAAGTTTCATAAGAATCTAAAGGAATGTTTAATGCTATATATTTCTTCCTAAATTCTTCTATAAAACTTTGTACAGTCTGACCTTTACGTTGTCTCAAAGTTTTCCATTTCATCATCGCGTTATGTAAATACCCTAATGGATAGAACTGCTTCCTTATCTCTATTTTAAATTCCGACCATGAGGAAAGAAGCTTACCACACTTACTTTTGTCCTATAACTTGCTCTCCCACCATATGAGAGTGGTGCCTTCCAACTGAAGAGAAGCCAGTTGCACTTTAACTTCCTCTTTGTCAATATGTTGAACACGACAATATACTTCAACTTGTCGGATCCAATTGTCTAACTTTTCAAGATTATCATATCCATTAAACATAGGTAAATCAAACTTTACATCAAGCTTTAGTAATGGTTTCTTAAAAGAGGCTTTGTGGTTAGAATGTTAAGAGTGATGAGAATTCTCAGAGGAAGAAGAACTAGAACTTGAAGGCAAGATGGAGGCTCAAGAGGATCTCCTCCAACCCCTTGGTTTACCAAAGCGTCATCATCTTCATGTGCTTCCTTTTTCTTCCCTTTCTTCTTCATCCTATTCTCATAATCTCCATACATTCGTTCGACCAATTCTGACATGTGATAAAATACCATGTGAAAGTTTTTCTCTTGTTCATCACACTTGTCCTCTTCTGCCATCTTCTTCCTTTGGGATGCACGACCAACTTCGGGATTGAAAGTCTTAAGAGTTCCTTCACCCTACTTATGCTTGGCCCTAGTAAGCATTCATACTCAACAATTCAAGTCAAAGATGACTTCTCTGATACCAACATGATCCGGGATCTTTTCGTCAGGTGGCTTATTAAAGAATTGTATTAAATAAGAATAAACTAAAGTACACCATAAAGAAGAAAAACCTCAAAAAGAAAGAGACATAACCATGCAATATGAACACAAATAACTTGATAACGGAGTCCGTCCCTAGTGGACCGTGTCTCTGGGTCGTCCTCTCAAATGGTTAGGCCTTTTTATTATTTCCACAAAAGAATTGGGCAAAATACATAAGTATACTCATTCTAAAGTTAAGCTACAAATGCTTTGCTCAGATCAAAAAAATAACACCACCACTACATTCATGGTGTCATTTTACCTAAAAATGATTGTCTCCACACCTTGATCCGGGTCAGACACTTTCTAGCCTAAGAGGCACCCTTTCCTCAGTTTGTTTGCCATTGCTACAAGCACACTCAATTCTCCACTCTCGTGCTCTGTGTGTATGTGTTTTGAACTCTGCTCGAACACCCTTCTTATACAATTTTGTGAGCGGTTAGCATTAAGTGTGATGGTTGGCATGTTGGTTAGAGTGGATAAGTTTAGGGTGCGGTTAGGCGGAGGTCTCGAGATTGAATCCTATTGGCTCCCCTTTTAGTATGTTATTGGGCGCACACGCTAAATTGTTGGACGGTTTAGCATATGCTATAAATGATGGATAGTTGGCGGAATATGCTAATTTTGGTGGCAGATTGGAATAATCCCCTAAGAGGGTAGAAAACTATGGTCATATGGGACAATACATGTAATTAGGGGTTGGGTCGAAGACCTAGCCCCTTTCCTTTGGTGCCCATATAAAATATTAAATTTAAATAAAATTCGAACCATATTGCTTACAAGCAACATAATGTGGGGTAGTGGTAGCACGGATTTGTGGGGCCTTTGGGCTAGTGAGAGGTCATGATTTCAACTCCGGTGGAGTCATAAAATTTTGGTCATACCAACCATTGGAGGGGTGCCACATGGCATCCCATGATTGGGCCACATGGCACCATATAATTTGTCCACAAAACTGCCACTTGTCACAATCTAATTTTCCCATGAAAAGGACATGTGTCATCACCTAACTTGCCCACATGTCTTCGATCCTTTTTCCATGTCATCTTCCAAACTCATCTATACGGATGTGCCATGTGTCACCCTTGTTGTGGTGCCACGTGTCACTTTGACGTTTTGACTTTTGACCAAGTTTGATTGAACTTTGACCGCTTATAACTTTTGCTCCGTAACTCTGTTTGACAAGTCATTTGCGTCAATAGAAATCTTCTGACACACTCTACGTGATCATGCACTTTTAACTGAGTTTTGGGAACTTTGAATTTTTTCTCTTTTATTGTCTGCTAAAGCCATTCTGCGTGTTTTGATTTTATTCTATGCATTCTGAGTTGTTCTTAGCCTTCTCTAGATCCTTTTTGGATCAATTGGTATTTCTTGTATTGAATACAAAGTTGTTTTTATGGATTACTTGATTTGTTTTATGAACAATATTCATTTTTTCCCTACCATTCTCTCACATTTTTGCACATTACAAGTTCCCTCACCTTCCCATATTCACTATCCACTCCATGTTCTTAAAATTAAATTATAGTTAGGTTAAACTCTGTATTATAACAATTAAAGGATGGCACAGGGATGAGTTACAGTGATATATTCTTTTGATTTATGATACAGTTGATTGTTTGATGATTTGTTGAGCAGTAATCATGATCTACCCCCCTTCATTTTAACACTTTTCGCTCAATACAATCCCTCACATATCCCAGAACCCTTATTCACCCCCTGCTCATAGAACAAGTATTAAATGATTTGTATGGATTGGATTGCATGAGTCTGATCTATTACTGAGCCAAAATTTGTTTCATATTTAAAGAGATGTCATGTATGGTTGTTGAAGAAACTAGTTGCTAATCAATAATTCATACAGGAATGAGTTTTTTCACCAGAGGTAGCCATGGCTGGGGTAACAGAGGAAGAGGAAATTAGAACAGGGGCGCTAGAAGGCCAAGGTTTTCTATACATTTTGATGCAGAATCGCAAGAGTTACGCCATCTATTTCAAGCTAGATTTTTTAACTGGATTGGACAAGGAGTGGTCCAACCTAGGCCAAAAATTCCTCCCTTCCAATCCCCACATGTCCCTAGCATCCCAGTGCCCCCCCATGTCTCATTACAACCTGAAGTCCCAAAAAATGACAGATGGCAAGAGATTGTCCACCCAACAATCTCCCAACATCATGGCTAGCCTAACTTGTCTCTACCTGCTTGTCCACCTGTTAATAAAATTGTCCAAGTTTCCCTTAGCCACTCACCAGTACAATCTTCCCATGCAGGCAAAATTTTAAAATTCGAGGCCCACCATGCTCCTAACAAAGGGAAATTTGTTGTTGCCCCCTCCTCTCCCTCAAATGACTCTGGCAAATGTTTGTCATCCCACATGCATTTGAGAGATGATTTCTCTTAGGTTATTAGTGAGATTAGGCTTAAAGGCTCCACACATCCTAAGGAAAATTCAGAGAAATCAAAGGGTGACAACAACAACAAGGGGAAGATTGCCTCCCAGAGTGGAAAATATGGGTTTTAAGTGTTTTTATTTATTGATTGTTGAGAATAGTTGACTTCTGAAATTTTGGACATCACACTATTTTTGGATATATGGATAATATATTTTTGGATATAATTTCAATTATCATTGATATAAATTGTCAAATTATGAGAGTGATGATGGGAGCCACAAGGAGGGATGTGTTTGATTGATTAACTAGTTTTTCTATGCTTGTTAAAGAACTAAAGGGAGTCACAAGGGGTCTCACCTACTAGTTATTATTTATTAAAATCCCTTATTATGATTTTACTACCTTTCCCCCTTAACTAAAAATTTGGTTGAGTTTTAGTTAACTTAACTAAAGAGGTAGTTTAACTACTTCAACTAATTCTGATTGCTTAAAGGAAAAATGAAAAGGAGGAACATGAGGAGAATAGAAGGAGAAGCATACTAACATTTGCTCTTGAGTTTTATTGAGATAATTCAGTTTTCATTCATTCTTTAATTCATTGAAAGCTTAATTCTCTTTTATGATAGTAGGGTCCTATTGTAGACAACAAGATTCAGGGCTGAATTACATCATTCAGACACTTGTGTTTTAGAGGTTTTGATCTATCTTTGATAGTCTGTGTAGACTTTACTATTTGCGAATTAAATTTCATGACTGATAAAGGCTATTGTGCAGAGTCGAGTGGGAACCACTCTGTGGCAAGATGATCCAACTTTTAAATTTCATTTTTTTACTTTTTGTCGGAAGTCCTTTTGTATGGTTTTCATTGGGGACATCTAAGTTTGGCTTTGGTCCAAACTTCCTCATGGAATTTTGTAAAGAGAACAATTATTTTGATAAATTGGAATGGAATAAATGATTGCTTTATGTCTCATATGTGTTGATTATTGACTTGTTGTTTTCTTACCTCTATCTCTACATTTATTTTTGTATCTGTTATATTCAAAAAATTACATAAATATTGAATTTTTCAGCAAACTTTTATTTATAAAAAAATCAGCCTATTCACTTGTAACCAATACTTGTGGATTAGGAAACAATTTTTTATGGCTATAAACATAGGGTGATATTCCTGTCTATCTTGCTTTAGCCACAGTAAAATCTGAAAATGCTTGAGTAAGATCATTTCATATATTTTTCTCAACATTTATTTGGCGACCATACTGGGGAGATCTTCAATATCTCTCTTGTTGATTTTTATCCTTGATTATCATCAAACACATCTATTTTTCTGATATTGATTTTTTGACTGTTTTATTTTTTTTAATAACTGTACCTATTGCAAGGCAGCCCAATATTGAGTCTGGTCTTCAAGATCAGACTAACATTGCTTTAAATTTGTTTAACACCATTTTAGACACTGCTAATACTCGGGCTAAGCTTAATCGTTCATGGGAAGAAATTGAACAAGACATAAGTGCCCAAGAACTTTGGGAACCTAGATGTAGACATCCTAGAAATCAGCCATAACCTTCTTTTTCCTTCATCTTTGACCTTATTTTCATGTCCTTAGACCCTCGTGTTTCAAGGAGAAGAAGAGGCTTATCACCTAAAATTAATCCTATTGTTGAAATAGGAAGAAAGAATGTTGTGTTATCAACCCAACAAAGTGCTCTAAGGAGAACCTTGTTTGATTCATCCAGTTCGTCTTTCTCTCCCTTACCTATCATCCACAAGATGGCATCTAGTGGTGGATATGGTGGTGCTGGAAGTGCTTCCTCCTCTCAGTATTCTTCTTCGTCGGTGATTGGTAGGTTATATAGTCACCAATTCCCTGTCCAATCTACCACAAACCCCACCAAAGTCATTAAAAAGTATGGGCTTTTTCAATTTGAGGAAGATGCTTCAACCACACTGTGGCATGTTTCCTCTCCTCTTAACCTAGCACCTGTTACTCGTCCACTTCCTAAATTCAAAGAGAATCCTCCTAGGTTTTCAAGGAATAACATTGTCACCAAAAATGAACACCCAGTGGTATTTTCTAATGCCTGTCACAACATAAGAGCCAATGACAACAATACTTGCATACACTTATTTGTCAATTCCTTGGAAGGAAAGGCTACGGCTGATTTCTTTCACCTTCCTCCTAAGATTTTGTTTACTTGGGAGGAGTTATTCTATTGGTTCAAATCCACCTATGGGAAATCTAAAATCCCAGCTGAGTAGTTACGGGAGTACAATAACATCTCTTATAAGGATGGTGAGATGATCAAGTCCTTCAACTTGTGTTTTACCAAGTTATACAATAAAATCCATGAACTCATTCGACCTCAGAACCAAGCCACTTTCATCCATTATTATAATGCATTACCCTCCCCCTACCATCATAGGCTTGAGTAAAAATCCATTGATAACCTCGGTTTCTCTCTGCATACTTTTTTAGAGCATGAAGAACAGCTTGAAAGAACAGGTCTTCCTCAAGGAGAATCAGTAAAACAGAAAGAATGTACGCCCTCTTACATATTTTACAAGACATGAATAAGCATATGATAGTGTATGAGTGAAAGGGAAATGTCTCCCCTCTCACCCCTACAACTTCATCCTCTTTTTCACCCCCCTTTAGAAATTCAAATGAAAATAATTTTCAGGCTAAAGCTATCATGCCTCGTAGTTGGTGTAAATTTTGTGAGGAACACCTAGAGGAAACCACATGTGAGGTAAAGAAGAGTGTCAAAGATAAGATATTTGGTAAAATACTGGAAACTACCATTGTTTTCCTAGATTTTAAAGAGCCAGAAGATGTCATGATCATGAATACTAGGAAGAAATCCTACACTCCCAAAGGAAAATATGATCCTCCCAACAATTATTCTATCCCGAGCTCATCCTCACCAGCTGCTACTTTCCAGGTTCCTAAGTTTCCTGACAGTCAAGGAACTACCTCCCCTCTCCCCTCTTGCAAATACAATATTCTAAATCAGTTGGCCAACATCAAAGTAGATGCAACCCTTCTGGACATGGTTGTCATCCCTAGACTACAGAGGCATCTAAAAGAATTTATGGAAAGAAAATCTTCCATTGTAGCCAACCTATCTGAAATGAAGAGGATTCATCTGTAAATAAAGTAGGTGTACATAAATTTAGATACCCTGTAAAAAATCCCCCCTTTTATATTTCTGTAAATATAATGGATAAGATCGCCCATTGTTGCCTCATTGACGGTGGTTCGGGAAAAAGTGTAATGTCGAATATTATTATGGAAGAGTTAGGCCTATCTTGTACAAATGAAAATGCAAGAAGCATGTTCTCTTATAATAGTCTACAACAAACGACCATAAATGAAATCAAAGACGTGACCTCGGTTTTGTGCGCACACCCTGAAATAAGGACAAGCCTTAATATTTAGGTAATTAATATGCCAGTAAGAATTCAATCAATCATCTTAGGAAGATATTGGTAGGCTTTGACAGGTGGATACCTCTCACTTGATGGGACACACTAGTTTGTTCCTCAGAATGGTAAAAACATCATAGTTCTTAGAGAGGGAATGATATCACCTTACATAGAAAGTGTTCCACAACCTAATGTGAATTATATAGAAGAGGACCTAGGGGTGTATTCCATCTTTGTCGAGGAGGATAACATTCCCTTGGAACAAATCAACTTAGATGACGATATGTGGTACATGCACTTTGATGGTTCATGCTCTAATGAAGGAAACATAGATGGAATTATCTTTTACTCTCACGTGCGGAAAATCCATAACTTTTCTTATAGGTTGGAGTTTTCTTTCATGAACAATGTCACTGAATTCACAGCTTTATTATGAGGCATTGAAAAATCCTTTAATATTGGTTGTGGTCACCTTACAATTTTTGGAGATTCTGGGCTTGTTGTGAACCTTGAACATAAGATATAATATCCTAGAAACAAGTTGATGAAATGATACACCCAATATGTTTGGGCACTTATCTCAAGCCTACTATCTTTCAACATTACTCATGGTAAGAGGGAATTGAATTCAATGGTTGATCGATTAGTTGTTTTTGCAGCCTCTCCTAATCGACAACTTCTGCCACACAGACCTGATTGTACTTTTCAATCTCTATATCATCCACATATACCTGAAAATATAGAATCATGGTAGGTCTTCCCTAGCGATGAGAGCATATATTCTTTCATTCAAAATGAACCTTATAAGCCTAAGGAAATTATATCCATGGAAGATAACAAGATTCCTAAGAGCTTGACTCCTCTAGAGATTTCATTTTCATCGAGTGATGTAGGAAATAAGGAGAAACATAAATAAGAGGATTCAAAAAGGAACGTGGGTGAAACCATCTCCTTAAACATTGGGACACTTGAGTCTCCAAAGAATGTTAAAATAGGTGCCCAATGTTTTGATGAAGAGAAAATGAAGTTTGCCAAGCTGCTTGGCGAATTTCAAGATGTTTTTGCTTGGTCTTATGAGGATCTTCATGGTTTTGATCCCACTCTTATACATCATGCCATTTCCATCAAGGAAGGCATAAAACTAGTTAGGAAAAAACAAATACCTATCGACCCTGCACTGGAAGCAATTATTCGAATGGAATTGGAAAAAATCTTGACAGTTAGAATCATCTTTTCGGTCAAGTATTTTGAATGGGTTTCCAATTTGGTTCCTGTTCGGAAAAAAACTTGTCAGATCATATTATGCGTTGATTTTCTTGCATTAAATAGGGCTAGTATAAAATATCAATTTCCACCCCCTAATATGGAAATGATTTTGCAACAAGTTGCAAGGTCATAGATGATGTCCTTACTTAACGGTTTTTCGGGTTATAATCAAATCATGGTAAAAAGGGAATATAAATATAGAACCACCTTTATTACTCATTGGGGTAACTTTTCTTATGAACGTATGCCTTTTGTCTTATCTAATGCAGGTGCCACTTTTCAAAGAGATATGAAAATAAATTTCAACTATTTGATCGGCAAGATCATTCAGATCTACCTTGATGACTTAACTGTGTAATCTAAAAACCAATCAGTTCATTTTGGTCATCTTAAAAGAGATCTCATACGATGCAGGAAATTTGACATCTCTCTAAACCCTTCTAAGTCCATTTTCAGCCTTACCAAGGGCAAGCTCCTTGGACACATTGTATCTGATTCGAGAATAAGCATTGATCCTGAAAGGATTGTTGTTATCCTTAATCTTCCCGATCCTACTTCCACGAAGGACGTTCAAGATTTTATGGGTGTTATTAACTTCATCCATCAGTTTATTCCTGATTTTGCTATAATGTTCAAACCAATTCATAATCTTCTTAAGCAAGATCATTCTTTTTCTTGGGTAGATGATGTTGAAGATGATTTTGTAGGGATCAAGAAAGCAATTAGCTCTGCACTGGTTTTGGCGAAGCCGGAATTTGAGAAAGAATTTATGATATATGATAATGCCATAGAGGAAGTAGATTTTGTTATCCTCATGCAAAGTGATGACAAGGTAACGAAAAACCAGTGGTTTACATGAGTCAAAGGTTGTCTGATGATGAATTTAAATATTCTTTTATTGAAAAACATGCTTTCGTTCTTGTTAAATATGTTGAAACATTTCACCTCTTCATCTTAGGTAAGCATACATTGGTAAAAGTCCCTTTACCTACTGTCAAGTTTTTTCTCTCACAGACTTATCTTTCGGGGAATATTGCACATTGGCTTGCCAAGATTCAGAGGCATGATTTAAATATCGTGACTTCTACTACTATCAAGGGACATGACTTAGCCCTTCACTTAACTCAGCATGTTGAAAATAGTGAAGAAATTGATGAACATGATTGTTCCCTATCATCACTATTCTACATTGATAATCAGATCCTTCTTGCATTGGAACATCCTTGGTATAAGAATTTGGTTTACTATTTACAAAACCAAAGATTTCCAAACAACTTAGACACTCATCAAAGGAGAAGGCTCTGTCTTGACTATGCTAGATATGTCATTATAGGAGACTTCTTGTTTCGAAGATCTGTTGATGGTATGTTGTTTCGCTGTGTAAACAATGAGGAAGCAAAAAAAATGTTGGAATAAACTCATGGTTCTTCAAATTATGTCATTCATGTAGGAGGTCATTTTTCTACTAAAACACTTCTTTCAAGATTATTAGAAAGGGATACTATTGTCCTTCAATATTTCGTGACTCTTATGTTTTCTCGAGATATTGTGACAAGTGCCAAAAATTTGTTGGGAAAGAACGCCTTTCAACCATGTTGTTACAACTTGTCCTCTCGGACTTTCCTTTTTCAAAGTGGGGATTGGATTTTATTGGTCCTATTAATCCTCCGTCTTTAGCAAGACAAGTCTTTATTTTGACATCCATAGACTATTTTACAAAATGGGCTGAAGTTGTCCCTCTTAAGCATTCGATAGATGATCAGGTGATTTCTTTCTTGAAAATAACATCTTTTCCAGATTTGGTCTTCCATTGGAAATTATTACAGACAATGGTCCCGCTTTTATTTCTGCTAAGATGACCCAATTTTTATCCAATTTGGGGGTTAAACATTTGACCTCATCATCTTATTATCCCCAAGGAAATGGGCAGGTCGTGTCTACCAATAAGAATCTAGTGAGAATCATCAAAAGTATCATCGAAGATAAGCCTCGTCAATGTCACACTCTCCTCACTTACGCCCTTTACGTAGATCAAACTACCACCAAGGTGAGCACTAGTTGCACTCCTTTCCATCTTGTTTGTGGTCAAGAATTCATTATGCCTACTGAGTTGGAACTTTCCTCCTTAAGTTTAATGCTATAGATCAAAGAATTAAATTTTTATGATGTTTCACAAAAGATGAATGCACTCCTATCTTTAGAAGAGCAAAGGATGTTTTGCCTTTGATAACATAAAAAGGAGACAACAGACTGTTAAGAAGTATTTCAGTAAGAGTGTCAAAAATGTCAAATTTAAAGTCAATGAGAAAGTATTGTTATGGGATTCATCTCATGTTGATAGGGGAAGACACTCAAAGTTTCAAAAATTATGGTTGGGTCCTTTCAAAATCGTTTTTTTCCTAGGTACAAAATCTTACACTCTAAAGGATCTACAAGAGTGATTGTTTTCCTACACCACTAACGGTTCTCACTTAAAACACTACATAGAACCAACTTGAAGAGTTTAAACGTTGTTTGGATTTTTCTGTATATTAGTAGTTCATTTATGTTTTCATTTTGGTAGTTTTATTATTTCTTTTTCAATTCTTCTTTCAAAACAGTTTTCAATTCTGCTTTCATTTTAGTAGTTTTCCTTTTGCTATTGCAATTCTGTCATTTTAGTTTCTGTTGTTTAAAATTTTGCAGTTTCATTTCTGTTATGACATTTCTTGCTTTTGTTCTTTTAGATTTTAAATTTTGGTCAAGAATAAGATGTTGGATCAGTTTTTCCACAGTGACACTCCTACAAGGTATTGTTAGTCAATAACAATCAAGCTTACACAATTGTTACGATGTTCCCCCTAAAAGAATAATTAAATTTGTTATTTGCTTTCATTGATGTCGTATGAGGAAATTGGTTACCCCCCGCTTCTTCTTTCCATTTCTTAATCCATTCAAGTTTCAAAAAAGAAAGTCCATAAAAAATTTCTCCTTGAAGTCAAGAGAAAATTCTGGTTGAATGATTATGCATATAGGGATAACCTCCCTCATACTTAACATTTTCCATGAGTTATTCCCAAATTCCCGGTCATTTTTCCATTAAATCCACTCACTTCCCCTTGTTGCATTATCATTCTAGTTATTCCTTCTTGATCCATTGTTCTTGGTTTGTGAAACCATATATTCTAAGTTCTTAATCTGTTGGAAACATATTTCCCTATGGATTCACCAGTTTGTTGACGATAAAAATCGCAACAAGAAATTTCGCTCGCAAAGTATTGCTAAAGCCTATTATTTAAACTATGATAATAAGATATAATACTAGTAGGTGGGACCCCCTTGTAGATTGGAGGCTCGGAGATAGTCATATCACACATTTTATGTTGTTGTTTCGATTCTTCCTATAGGGTCTTATATGGTTGAGGATGCAGTCTTGGTTTCGTTTTGACATGATGACAGGTGGATGATGCAATTATGGGATGATTTGTTATTCAAAGCTTTAATTTTATGTTATGGTTGGAATATATTTACATTTTTTATATGTGATCACGTTACCACGATTATTACCTAGATACACCCACACAAGACATATGTTAGTAACAACATAAACAAAATCAATGGGAAGGAAATTTACAAAAAAATCCAAAAGAAAGGGCATATACTATACTATGTTAGAAGTTATGTGCAATTAAAATGAAAGCAAGTTAGTATTAATCCTAACTACAAATGGTTAGTAGCTATGCGATTTACAGTTGAGTTATATTGGGCGCATTTGATATATGGTATGGTATGGAAGTTGGCAATGGTTAATATGAATTTTTGCGTGGCACATTTGGCAAGCAATGTGGTCGCTGATTTCAATGATTTGGAATTAATGACATGGTTAATGGTATTAGTGATTATTGGTTGTCATGTAATTCAAAACTGAATGAAGAGGAAGATGGAAGTGACATGCAGTAAATGCACGCCACTCCATACTTCCCCCATCGGACCGTCACCCTAGTATGGTTATTGTTGCATTTTGTTTTTGCTAGTAGTTAAGCTCCAAGATCCAAGCCTGGGAAGGAAGTGTTCGAACAACTCACCCCTTTTAAAGATATTGGTTACAGGTATGGCTCTTTTCACCCATCCATGAATTTTTCTCTATGTCTAAACGAATGATGGCTCAATGATGCGTTGGTTTGTTTTTTCCTAAGATTGGCAACTGTGTAAATGCGTGGGTCTTCTCTCTGGAATGATTGTGTCATTATTCGTTTTGAAAGTAAAAGGATTGGTTGGTTGAATTATGCATTCGCTAGGTGTTCTGTGTAGTGAAAACCGTGATGGATCTATGTTGTTTCAAGTGGATATGGGTATTATCACTATGTGTTTTGTTGGAGGGTTTTGCTCTGTTTAGCCTTGTTGGCTGCTTCCTCCTAGTTATGAGGGTAACCATGTCCAGTTGTATTCAGGCTTCTATGGGGTTGTTGTGTATGTTTTCAGAATGCCTTTTGGTCGTTGTGTCTTTTCTAGAGCCATGGTCATGGGTTTATTCACCTGGTCATGGGAATATTTTTGTGGTATTGACATCAACGTATCTCAGAAGTCGGTTATAGGGTGGGCATTATGCCAAGATGTATTCTTTATCATTGTTGGTGATATAAATTATGCCTCGGGTTTGTATTCCCACAAGCATTACTATAAATTGATTCGGCTCATGAGAAATGCACAGAGGATATACCTCTGTGTGCTATGGGATACTTGTCACTATCCAGTGGACAATCATTTCTCCTCTGTTTCGTTTTCTTACACTACCTATCATTGAACTATTACGTCATTGCACATACCAAGAGTTATAAGGAATGTTGTGGTTCTATCATGCTTGTATTGAAGGATCTCTTCCTATTGGTTGATATTTTTTGAGAACCTCCATCCCCTCTATGTTATTTATGACCAAGCGAACTCTTGATTTCTTCTTTGTATTCGTGTTTACAAAGCCCTATTTTAATAATCCCCAATTGTTCTTAATCTTGACGGGCATCTTGTGATTATCATAGATTGGTTGATTGGTCATGACAGTTGTGTTGAGTACCATCTTGTGTTTTTTTGATTGATTTGATTGGAAATTTATGATCGGGGATGAGAAATGATATACAGTCAAGGGGCCGCCTCTTTTTCATTATGAAATTTGCGTCGAAAACCTAGCTCATTTTTATTTGATTAAATTGTTTGATTGGGAATCAATGATAATGTACAGTCAGAGGGCTGCCTCTTTTTTTTTATTCTTTGGATCGTTGTGTTCTTAAAGCATGGTGTCAATTGCAAGTTGGTGACTGTGTGTGTTTCATTAGTCCCGATTGGGATCATGGCAGATTATGGAAATTATTGACTATGATTTTGTTGTTTCACTGTGTGTCTATTATGGAGGCATCGTGCATTTTTTGTTTAATTGCATCCTCAGTGATGAAGATCAAAATTTTGTATTATGGTTTCATTGCAAGTTTTATTGGTTAAATATAATGAAAAGGGCATGAAATCGGGCAAGCTTTAAAAGTTTGTTCAATTTGGAAAAAGGACCTGTGTATATATTTTATTTGGGCGATTGTGAATTATCGAAAGTGTTTGATATTTTATAGTGATATATGATGGATAGAGATGGGGCAATGTGGTTGTGTGTTTCTTTTGATTTTGTGTCAAATGAAAGGAAAATAAATTAAAGAGACCAAGTATTCCTTAACAAGACTGTTGAAATGCATATTGATTATGAGTGTGATTACAGACTGTGTTAATTGAGAAGTTTTGAAGAAATGGAATGTGGGACAGTGAACAATTTTGACACACAGTAATTGTTTAATTGGTATTGGTATTTCTTGTATTGAATACAAAGTTTTTTTTATGGATTACTTGATTTTTTTTATGAACAATATTCATTTTTCCCTACCATTCCCTCACTTTTTTGCACATTACAAGTCCCCTCACCTTCCCATATTCACTATCCATTCCCTCTTCTTAAAATTAAATTACATTTAAGTTAAAATGTGTATTATAACAATTAAAGGATGGGACATGGATGATTTATAGTGATATATTCTTTTGATTTACAATACAGTTGATTGTCTGATGATTTTTTGAGCAGTAATCATGATCTACCCCTCTTCATTTTAACACTTTTCACTCAATACAATCCCTCACATATCCCATAACCCTTATTCACCCCCTTCTCATAGAATAAGTATTAAATTATTTGTATGGATTGGATTGCATGAGTCTGATGTATTGTCGAGCCAAACTTTGTTTCATGTTTAAAGAGATATCATGTATGGTTGTTGAAGAAGCTATTTCCTAATCAATAATGCATACATGAATGAGATTTTTCAGCAGATTTAGCTATGGTCGGGGTAACAAAGGAGGAGGAAATTGGAACAGGGGTCCTAGAAGGCCACACTTTTCTATACATTTTGATGCAGACTCGCAAGAGTTGAGCCAACTATTTCAAGCTGGATTTTTTAACTGGATTGGACAAGGAGTGGTCCAACCTAGGCCAAAAAGGCCTCTCTTCCAATCCCCACATGTCCCTGGTATCCCATTGTCCCCTCATGTCTCATTACAACCTGAAGTCCCTAAAAATGATGGATGGAAAGAGATTTTACACCCGACAGTCTCCCAACATCGTGGTTGGCCTAACTTGTCTCTACATGCTCCTCCACATGTTAATCAAATTGTCCAAGCTACCCTTTCACACTCACAAATACATTCTTCTCATGCAAGCAAAAGGTTAAAAAGAGAGGCCCACAATCCTGAAAAAGAAAAAGTTGTTGTTGCCCCCTCCTCTCCCTCAAATAACTCTGCCAAATCCATGTCATCTCGCATGCATTTAAGAGATGATTGCTCTCATGTTATTAGTGAGAATAGGACTAAAGGCTCCACACATCCTAAGGAAAATTCAGAGAAATCAAAGGGTGACAACAACAAGGGGAATATTGCCTCCTAGAGTGGAAAATATTCATTTTAAGTGTTTTTATTTATTGATTGTTGAGAACAATTGACTTCTGAAATTTTGGACAACAAGCTATTTTTGGATATATGGATAATATATTTTTGTATATAATTTCAATTATCATTGATATAAATTGTCAAATAATGAGAGTGATGATGGGAGCCACAAGGTGAGATATGTTTGAATGATTAACTAGCTGTGTTATGCTTGTTAAAGAACTAAAGGGAGTCACAAGCGGTCCCACCTACTAGTTATTATTTATTAAAAACCCTTATTATTATTTTATTACCTTTCCCCCTTAACTAAAAATTTGGTTGATTTTTAGTTAAATTAACTAAAGAGGTATTTTAACTACTTAAACTAATTCCGATTGCTTAAAGGAAAAAGGAAAAGGAGGAACAAGAGGAGAATAGAAGGAGAAGCATACTAAGGTCTGCTCTTGAGTTTTATTGAGATAATTCAGTTTTCATTCATTCTTTAATTCATTTAAATCCTAATTCCCTTTTATAATAGCAGGGTCCTATTGTGGACATCAAGATTCAGGGTTGAATTACATCATTCAGACACTTGTTTTTCAGAGGTGTTGATCTATCTTTGATAGCCTGTGTAGACTTGTATGTTTGTGAATTAAATTTCAGTACTAATAAAGGCTATTGTGCAGAGTCGAGTGGGAATCAATCTGTGTCAATTTGATCTAGATTTTAAAGTTAAGTTTTTTACTTTCTGTCGGACGTCCTTTTGTATGGTTTTCATCAGGGACATCTAAGTTTGACTTTGGTCCAAACTTCCTCACGAAATTTTGTAAAGAGAACAAGTCTTTTGATAAATTAGAATGGAATAAACGATTGTTTTATGTCTCATATCTCTTTGATTATTGACTTGGTGTTGTTTTACCTCTGTCTCAACATTTATTTCTGCATCTGTTATATTCATAAAATTACATAAATATTGATTTTTTTAGCAAAAAATTATTTATAAAAAAATCATCCTAAGCACTTGTAACCAATACTTGTGGATTAGGAAACAATTCTTTATGGCTATAAACATAGGGTGATATTCCCGTCTATCTTTATTTATCCAATTAAGATATGAAAATGCTTGAGTAATATCATTTCATATCTTTTCCTCAACAACTCCTACCTCAACTAAACATGGTCGTTGAAGACATGTCATGGGAATTGTTCGAGGAACAATTCTTTGAGAGGTACTTGTTAGACGAATTCATTGAGCATCATCTTAATGAGTTCAATGCCTTACAATAGGGTAGTCATACGATGCCCGATTATGAGGCCAAGTGTTGGATTACTGAGAGGGGGGGTGAATCAGTAATAACGTAATATTAATCCTTTTTCTTCAAATGTTATATCAATGTAGAATTATTATCCAATAATGAGCAGTAATAAATAAACAATCACACACATGCATAGTACACTGTTGTTTTATGTGGAAACCCAAATCGGGAGAAAACCACGAAATTTTTTTTCTTATATGTCTTGAAGAATTACATTCATTGGAAGCACCAACTTCCTTTGTTTTCCTGTTGCAACTGGAAGGAGGCTCCAACCCCCTAGTTTCTCAGGCTACAACCTCAGGGAAGCTCCAACTCCCCAAATCTCTGGCTACAACCATAAGGAGGCTACAACCCCCAATGTTCTTCGGCTACAACCGGAAGGTGGATACAACCACCTGTCCTTGCCCCGTCCTGCCACCCTGAAGTAGAAGTAGAATGATGGAACCACTGTCACACTATCACTGTGAGATATACCACTGTAAACCTGTACCAATAAATCTGAATCATGCATCAACCATGCATGAACCTGTACCTCAACCTGTAATCAACCTGTACCACAAAAAAAGTGCATCAACCATTCACCAACCTGTATCTCAACCTGTAATCAACCTGTAATCAACCTATACCGTAAACAAATGCATCAACATGTAATCAACCTGTACCATAAACAAGTGCATCCAACCATGTTCCAAGTATGTAGAAATCATGTGTCAACTACTCATCAACTATAAATCATCCATATGTACCAACATCATCAACTATACACCTCATATATGTGTGCCAACTCATCAACTACTTGTCTCAACCATGTACTCAACATGTACCTCAACCAAAAGCCCTCATCAATTTCATCATCCAAATCTGATTTGTAGCTCTGTAATAGACTTGGTGTATATGATCACATTCCTTCAAACCTTCCTTAACTTTAAAAACAAAAGACTAGCATTTTCATCAAACTTTTCTTTAGTCTCACATGCCTAGTTTTGGATTAGTCAACAACCCTAACTTGAAGTAATCATAACTTTGAAC
>ML783658.1:1122862-1143428 GCA_009831015.1 Picea engelmannii
GTTTATGTTCAATGTTTATGCTGCTGTCTATGTGTATTTTGCATAAGTAATCCTTAATTTATGTGTTGCAAATTGATCATGTTTCTTTAAACACATAACATTTCACTTGCAATAATTATTCAAGTTTTTCAAGTCTTCTTCAATTTTAGATCACTCATGGCCATAACTCTCTAACCATGAGGAATTATGTGACGTTCCACATACCACCAGAAATGACATGACAAGAACTATCCATCTAGGATATTTTCCCTAACAAAATCACTTTCCTTCATCTCATTATTCCACAATTAAGCATGGGTTCTCTTACTCCACAAAGCGTCTTCTTGTGAGGGCTTTCACCGTAAGGGGACCACTTTGGAGTTCATCCATATTTACTTCTTATCAACCATGACAAAAAAATAATGAGTCATATTTACATCAAACACTATTGGGTCCATTACCCAAACCTTTGTGCTACGGGTCTTTCTTCAAGGGTTGACATCAATGACAACCAACCTTAATCAACACCAAGTTCATGGAGCTACTCAAATATACCCCACATCTGAACACAAGGAAGATAAAGTTCAACAATTTTATGTTCAGCCTTAAATTCAACATTCGTGCGAAGGTGAGGATATTAATGCCTCAGATCTTACACGATGCATTTCAGAAGGACCTTATAGATGAGGAAAAGATTAACAGTGGGGGTTAGTGCAGAACTCCTTATACACCAACTAGACAAACGACATTAGGAGTGTAGCAGCATCAGACACCAGCCAGGCATACTTTTGGTGACCAAGATACACCCAGAGGAACTATGTTCTCGACATCGAGACAACAAATTCCTCAATAGAGAACTCCTTACAGAGCACCACAACAACATCAACAGCGTCATCAACAACATCAACAACATTTTAGTCTTGTTCAATAGAAAATAACAGGATCATAGACTGTTAGGCCAACAACTTCTACTTCGAGGACCAGGAGCACTGGACCGAAGACTGGATGTTGGACATGTGGAGAACCACATTACCGGCAATATTGTCTGATTGAGAAGGCCAAGGTGGTCGGATCATTAGGACCCACTACAGTTGGAGGCTTGGGCAAGGCCCACAGGATACATGCAACGGTGAACAACCGCTAAACTGAGCACAAGTCCACTGTGATCGAGACATCAGGTATGGTCGCCAATCAAACTTTTAGTATTTTGATAGATCTAGGTGCTACATAGAGATTTATTTCTAGTGCAGCTCTAAAGAGAAATAAGGTAAAGGAAGTCAAGCAGGATGAGTTCAAATACGTAGAAATGGCATCGGGTGCCAAATAGAAAGTTGGAGAAAAGGTTACGGACTATAGCATTAACTTGGGAGATTTTGTAATGAAGGTAGACCTTTATGTCACGATATTAGGATCTTATGACATAATGATTGGTATGGACTGGTTGGAATCACATGATGCGATACTTAACTGCATGACGAAATGGTTAATTTTGACAGATGATTTGGGGCAAAGTAGAGTGATTATAGGAAGAAACCATGGGGTGTCTCTAAGGTTTATTTCTTTCCTGCAATTGTATAAGAGTATGTGCAAATGATGCAAATTATATAAAATCTTAGCATTAAATGATAAAGGTGAGGAGAAAGGATTAGAAAACCTTCATGTAGTACAAGATTTTGTTGATGTATTTCTTGAAGAATTTCTTGGATTACCACCAAAAAGAGAGTTGGAGTTTACAATAGACTTTAAAACTCAAATTTAATCGATTGCAAGAACACCTTACCAGATGTCGATGCCTTAAATGCAGGAGTTGAAAATGAAATTGAAGGATTTTTTGGATTTGGGACTTATACGTCTGAGTGTATCGTCGTGGGGTGCACCAGTGATTTTCGTGAGAAAGAAGGCTGGATTGTGGAGGCTTTCTATTGACTACCATCAATTGTACAAAGCTATGATCAAGAATCAATATCCATTGCCAAGAATAGATGATTTATTTTATTATATGAAGGAAGAAATGATATTTTTGAAGATTGACTTGAGATATAGATATTTGAAATAACGTCAATCCTTCAAAAAATAAAGAGGATTTTGATTTAATATCTTCTTAAAGTTATTTATTGATGTATCAAGATCTATTTACTAATTGTAGTTCAAATAATGATTACTCTTGAAATTTTCATATTGAGTTTCCTTTATACACATATTTATATTCAAATCATAAAGAAACTATTGTAAAATAGAGTAACTATAATTTTTCAAATGATTTTTCTGAAGATTCTGACTCATAGTAACCTTTTATGGATAATATTGAATATTCATATGCATATTCTTTTAGTTCATTAGATATTTTAAATTTTCATCTCTTATATCACTTAGGAATAAAAATAATTAATTTATGATGACCCCTTGCATATTGTTAATACTGAGGCACTTCACTATATTTTAGTTCATTAGATCTTTTAAATTTTTATCTCTTCTTTGATTTGGAATAAAAATAATTAATTTAGGATGACCCTTTATAGATATTGTTAACATTGAGGCATTTTAGGGACTTCACCCTATGGTGATAGTTATGTTAGGGTCCCTGCCATCAATTCTCAATTGCAATATGCAGTGATAATTGAGATATCATACAATTAAAAATCTACTTTAATAGGATCCCATTTTTTTCTTTTTAAATACATATGGAGAAAACATTTACCCTTGAACATAAATTTGAATCTATAAGTCTTCATCCTTCATTTGTATGAGGTACATATTTTAATTCTATGATCTCCATTCAATTATTCATCAGTACGCAAAAAAATTCTCATGTTTTAATGGATTCTTGGTCGAAAGGGTTTCCCATATATACTTTTGCATTGCTCTATATTAATGATGTATTTATTGTAAATAAGAACTTTCATTTATTTTTGTACTTTATTTTTTTATTTTTTTCGTTTTGTTAATCGTGTTTTATGTGTATATGGCTACAATGATATTTTAGTACTAACATAAAACATGCGTGCTAGTAGAAGATTATGCATGTATAACTTTCAATTCTACTAACATATTTCAAGTTAGTGGTAATTTTAAAAACAAACGTGAGATGGCTGGTCATGAAAATGAAGTGTTTCAATCAATGGTTAGACTTCAAAATTTCACTCTATCATTAAGGATCAATAATACCATTAAATGTAATATTTCTCCACATAATTTAGTACTTGAATTTGTTTGCCATAATTTTTGTCAATTAGATTATGTTTCTAGGATTCCCTCCCAAATATCAAATGACAATAAATTTGGATTTTATGAAAAGATTGACGTCTAGTTAGAAAAATCTTAATCTTACTCTGATAAGTATCTTGTGAATATAAGTATTTTCATTTTATACAAATGCATGATGAAATAACTTATTCTATCTATGATTTAAGAATAGACCTTTTTCTCCTAATGGTTTTTATTGAAAATATCGTTGCAGGTTTGGAGTTACATGAATGGTTACATTAGCACATTAAATGTAATATTTCTCCACATTATTTAGTACTTGAATTTGTTTGCCATAATTTTTATCAATTAGATTATGTTTTTAGGATTTCCTCCCAAATATCATATGACAAATTTGGATTTTATGATAGGATTGAGGTCTAGTTAGAAAATTTTACTCGGATAAGTATCTTGTGAATATAAATATTTTCATTTTATATAAATGCATGATGAAATAATTTATTCTATTTATGGTTTAAGGTTAGACTTTTTTCTCCTAATGGTTTTTATTGAAAATATCGTTGCAGGTTTGGAGTTACATGAATGGTTACACTGGCACTATGACTACACCTAGATTGTATAGTATAACAAAATTTAGGGTTATGAATATTTTAATGTTTATTTCAGTATATTCCACTCTTTGTTTAATTTTTCTAGTTAGATCGCTTGCAATTCATTTATTTTAATTAAAAAAAAAAGGATTTGTTAGTTGAACATCTTAGTCTTGTTTGAAGGAAATTTCACCTTGAGAAATGTGATTTGAGATGCATATAAATAATTGAAAAGTAAACGTATAAGTTAATTGTGAGAATCAGATGAATAGTGAAGCTACATCAGGTTTGAAATTTGGTTTTACTTTTAGAACATCTTGCAATTTTTTTACCGACCCTGATCTGAACTAGGGTACCTGCAGAATAACCCATGTAAGTAACATATGCCAAGAAACTAAGTTACCACGATATAACCAATGCGTAGGCAAACATTCTTAATTCAGGTCTACCTTATGGGCAAGGTAACAACGACCGAAATATCGAAAGCACTACCTCTCACAGAGGTAAAGGTACTAGCAAGACCCCCATATACGAATAGATCCCCAGAAATATCTTTGACGCTAAGAAGGTATTGGGAGGATATCCCCTCAACCAACCTCGTGCTTAACTCCGGTGTGAGAGGAGCCTCCTGACGTCACCAATTATAAAATGGATTTCACCACTCCCTTAGCCAGACACATATCTTGAGTTTAATAGCCTTGGAGAAGTTTACTCACAAAATCCTATTGCAAGGTTCTAAATATTAAGCTAGTTTGTGCACCCTGAAAAATAAAATCGCTTCTAATCAATTTTAAATTTATCAGCGTTACTTTTAGTGGATTTTCTTACTCAAAAAGGTGTGTTCATGAAACTGATGATGTTACTACTCAACAAGTAAAATAAATGAATATGAATAAAATGCAATGTCCTAACTTCAATTACAAATAAATGATAAGCTTTTCTAAATGCAACTTTCAATTCAATTCTGCAATTTCAAATAATATGGAATCTTTCTATACATGTACTAAGATCAATGACAAGAACCCAAAAGATCAAATGCCAACAATGCAATTTTTTTTTTTTTTTTTTTTGGTATTTTCAATATATGAAAATGCAATGACTGAATAGAAGCTTGAGATAAAGACCCTACTATATGTAAGTAAATACAAATGAAGTAGAATATCAAGAAGCAAACACCCAACCTAGGATGCAAGGACAACCAATGAAAAGGAAGACGAGAAAGAAAAACCCCCTGAAAAGTCAACCAAAGAAAGGTTTCATATCACTCTGCAGGAACTTAATAGTCATAACAGATACCTAAGAACACTTAGCAACCATAAAAAATTATCCAACAAACATCAAACTTAGAAATCAAGAAAACAAGGATGATGTATGCGACTGTTTAGGAGAAAACGCGTATATACACTTCCTATAGAACGCCAACTTGCATATGTACGCGAATGTCAGGGGAAAAAACACATATATGTATTGAAACACTGTCAAGTTAAGGATAAGTCCAAGAAACTTAGACTCAAAATGAATATAGTTTGTCAAGAATTTAGACTATAAGAAACTTCAAATAAACGAGAACAATCAAAGGAGAAAAACACTCCAAACCCTGAAAAGAAGATTATATCCCCAGGATGGTCACCAATTCTATTACGAGGAAAATCACTCTATGGCATAGGGTAAAAAACAACAGACAAAAATGACTGCAAAAATGAACTCTAATCTCAAGTATGCTATATAAATAAATATGCTAACAAGACAACATAAAGAGCCTACCTCGTCCAGACATTCGATGAAGTCCATTGTTGATCACTTGACTCAAAGCAATACACCTGCAACTTGTCCTCAAAAACCAAGATACAAAATCATATGGTGATAATATATAAAGTTAGCACATATAATAGCATAATCCATCAATATTCATAACAAATATGCCCATGGAATAGAAATTCATATATTTGCAAGACACAGGCTGACGGCATAGGAGCAAGTTTTCATAATTCATCGACGAATTAAAATTCCAACAGTTGGTCGACACGTGGGGTTGTGGTGTTGGTTGCGAAAAAAATCAATTTGTCTACCAAAAAGAAGAAATTTGTCTTACCTCAACTAGGGGTGTCCCATCAAATCACCAGGCCCTTTCGTGTTCACAAGAAACTAGTATGATTAGCGTTGGGAAAAGAAAACAAGGTCTTTTGAATGGAACAACAACACAGATCGATCAGGATTCTCGGTGTAGAATGATGAAGGTTCAATGAAAAACCCCGGTGTTCAATGACCTATCAGTCTCCCGATAGTAAATGAGTGAATCAGCGTCAACATTTTTCTTTAGACATGTTTCGTTGATACCGTTAAGAAAAATTTTTGACGCTGATAAAAACCGTCGTATAGTGTTGATGTGGAAATGTTGACATGGAAGTACAGATATGATATGGGGGAACCTAAAAGGACGATGCGGGGAAGAGACTGATTCATACAGATTATTAATGCAGAAAAGACACGTGGCTTATCGATTTTGAACTCTTCGTGAGAAACTCTTCTCAGCATCGACGACTTTTTTCAAACAAACATCCCTGGCTACAACATCCTATCCTGTCGATGGTGAAGACATATCGATGATCGTTGATCGAAAATTTGTGTCAGTCTGTTGGTCCTGAGATTAAACTTAAGGCTCAAAGGATAATGTCAGGCATCAAGAAAGTTTTTAAGAGTGTGTTTTAAAATGCTTTTTCTACTGCAGTTATATGAGAAAAATTCCTTAATGAAATTAACCGTGTAGCAACACAGAGGTTGTATTTTGTATCTAAGTCAAAATCGAAATATTAAATGAGGTGAAGGAAAATTAAAGAACTGTGAAACAAAGTGAGGCATCAATTACAGAATAGTCCCACCTTGCACTAAAAGAAAATAGATTAGTATATCCTTGAATAAAGCATAAAAGTACAGTAATCCACACAACAAGCAGATCTTGTATTATTCACATTAAATACAGAGGAAAATATACTTACTCAATAAATTACTGATACAATAAGATTACAAACTTTTTTGTACTAAATTGGAATCAAACATTTATTCAGGAATATATAAAGAAAATGAGAAATTGAAGACAAAAGAGACACATAACCTAGATTTGAACAAAACTTGGAATCTATGTCTACACTTGTATTAATACTCTATAAGGAGAGTTTTCTCTATTACAATCAACAAGAAGCAGCCTGAAATAAGTCTTAAATCTATGTATTTAAACAAAATGGTCTCAACCTAACGATTTCACTTCTCATAGTCTAAAAATAGTGAATATTATTGTTATCCCCGGTATCTAGGGATAACTAGGAGATCATGTCTCGAGGCCCACATGGTCCTAGACATGGAGTACCGAGAGCAGGAGTGACTTGAGCATGGCCCTAGAGGGCCCATCTTTCTTCTTCTCGGCCAGACTTGTCCTGTCAGCAGTAGCAACTTCCATCACTACCGGCCTGGGCTTGCATCGGAGAGGACTCTTGCTCCATGAGGTAATTGGTCTGAGGTATCATGGTATGTGTCATATTTGATCGTTATAACCTTCTTATATATGCATTAGGTTCCTTTCATTTCGAATGACTGCTTGGATCTTACACTAATCCACTTGACCATTGTTGGGGTGATTGATAGGGTAACTTAGCAAGCTGGTATTCATGGGTTTTGGTTAGCCACCAAGGGGGATTTACAGAGCCATCATCTGCTCCCACCATCTTATCACTTTTACATCTTATACCCCACTCATCATGGATGATTTTAGGGGCTAAATTTCGCTAATGGGCTAATTTTCCATGGTTTTTCCAAAAACGAGATTCGTTATTTTAAAAATGATTCGCCCAAATTCCACAAGATAAAATTATTTTACCTTAAAAATCGCCAATTTTTTATAAAAACTATATAAAATCCATATAAATTTGAATATTTTTAGAAAAGTATCGCCAAACATTTATAGTTGGCATATGAAGGATAAGTAATATTCGCCAAGGTTTCTACATTTTAAAATAAATTTCCATCCTTAAAATCATCCCTGCCGCTCATCCATCCCATTCCCCTAGTCTAGCCATTAGGATGACCTTTCAGGGTACACTTTGTCTTATGGGAAGAAGGGGATAAAGTCCCAGGGGGTAAAAGCAGCTGGTAAAAGATAAAAGCCATAGGAAATGAAACCTAGAGATGCTTCACCCAGGGGATCCCTGAGAAGGCAATAAAAATCATCTCGATAAGAAACTAAGGGACCCTAAGAAAAATAAAATAAATGAAATGCAAGACCTAACCAAGAGGATGGGAGGTCTCATCACGAGCTGGGCCATTATGTTCATAGGTATTTAGCAGTATGACATTGCCACTATATGGTCACCAAACCAGGGCAGTGACCTTTTGTTGCATGGCCAAAGGAAAGGGGGTCTCATCACGAGCCAACCTTCTCATTTCTGCGAAGATACTAGTGGGTAATGCTGTCAGCTCTGGCCACCAAGCCAAGGCAGTTTCCTCTGGTCAGACCTTGTAGTAAAAAAGAAAGAAATAAAATAAAGATAAGGCAATAAAAGGGCTTGGAAAAAATGCATCCATGACGGGTACAACTCGCCTCCTACAAAGGCACCCACAGACAACACCAGCCCTTGGTCTTACTATGACTGGACATCCCTAAAACCATATCACCACATTAAACATGGCTTGAATAATCCTTTGAGGAAACTTTCCACCTCTTATGGGTATTATCCCAATAGGTTGTTCTGTTGGTTTCCTTAGCTTTGTATAGTAGATCTGTGTAATGTCTTTGAGCTCATAGATGATATGATAGGGATTTCATGCATATGTTTGATAACTTTAATGATGAAATATGATTTACATTGCTATGATATCTAGGACTGATGAGCCCATGGAGGGCGTAGTCTTTGATGTGCAAGACCATGCCCGACTGACAGGTACCAGAGGATCGGTGCACGTGGGGAGATGATTAGCTCAGACCTCCATGGGGCTGAAGATCCCATCAGATGGTTGCTGGGATGGTAGAGGCAGGACAGAGTTATGACGAGCCCTTGCATGGAGAAGAATAAGGACACCCTCATCAGGACGTTTTGGCAGAGATCTGACCTATGGGGATCAACCCCTGCAGACGGGATGATGGCCTTGATGGATAGGACGCCACCCAAGACAGGCTGGACGTTTTCTGAAGCAGATGGCAGTGTGTTGGGCTTGTTTGGCACACATGACAGGTTGTAGGAGCCCTAGAGGGGCCAACGTTTTGCTTGTTGGATGATGATTATGCCCTAAAGGGGCCAATGTCTCCCTCATAGGGGCCTGACGTCTCCATTTTTAGCTCATTTTTGGCATTTTTAGCATTTAATGTGACAAATAATGAAGTATTGTTAAGTGAGCCTTGTCGGCTATTTTTAATGACCTATTTTGTTAATTAAAGGTCATGAGGATGATATAAATTGAGGACATTTTAGCCTCATTTGGACATAACACAACTTGCTCTCTTGTGAGAGTGATCTCTTTTATCTTTTGTCTTGAGTATTTGTTCTTGGAGTGAGGCGCTACACTTGAGGAGGATCATTTTTGGCATGCATATGGTGTTTTTATCATTGGAAGGTTTACAACTAGGGTTTGATAAGCTTTTTCATGAATTTGTAAGTGTTTTTCTCATCAAAACTTCTTGATTGAATGGTTGTTGATTAAATATCTTACATGTATAGTTACATTGTTATTATTATGCTTTATCATTGAAACCCTAGGGAGAAAACACACAAGTAGGTCGTTGCTTCATGTCCCCATGATAAAAACTAGTTTATCCATTGATTAAAGAAGGTTTAGCCTAGCCATAGCTACACTAGCCATTCTTTTTTCTGAGTTAGATTTGAATTATAAGTTGAAGGAGGAAGACGTCCTAGGCCTAATTTAGTTTACACCTAGGGTTTTGACCTTAGGGTTTGAAAAGCCTTGTCCCCAAGCAACACTTTTCAGCCCTAGACTTGTAATTTGAAGCTAGCCGTTTTGCCAAAGAGTTCTAAGGAAAGAGGGAGGAGCATGAGGCCTTGCTTTTGCAACATCGGAATGAGCCTCCTCCCCTTAGGGTTTTGACTTTGTGGCCCTGCTTTTGCAGCACTACAAAGCCTAACTCTCCCGTCCTTAGATTTAGATTCTCCCAAGCCATTAGCCTTACTCCTTGACTCCATTTACCCTAAGGCACTAGTCTAAGAACAAAACGTTGAGGTTTTTTGTGCTTAAACATTATTTTAAACACTCTTTAATTGAAACCCTAACTAACCCTAACGTCTTACTAACCCTAGTTTAGATGATGATGTCTTAGCCTCTTTGAACCTTGATTGGTCTAAGCTTTGCAGCTCAGACTTTCCTTGATAGCCATAGAAGTGTTGAGTCTTTTCATTGGTTTATTTTGGCAAAACGTCCACTTCTTCACCTATCAAACTAACCCTAAAACCTTAGATGATGTCACACTTTTTGAACTCTTGACTAGTGTAAAACGTTGAGTCTTTTTGTCATCTAAGTGATAGACCTTGAGTTGTTGGTCACTTTCATAAGTTTAAATTGCAAAACGTCCTTCTCATTGTCTATTAAAACTAACTTGAGATAGAGCTGACGTCACCCTCAAAATTGCATAGTGACGCAGCAACAATATTTATGTATGAGAAGATTTATTGCATTGAGAAATGATAAGGATTGTTTTTATACATTGAATGCATAGTATCACTTTGTATTTATTGAAGAAGTGTTTATCCTTGTCTGCAATCATTGACTTCGTCAATAATTACATTTATCATTTCTCACTTATATTTAAAGATAGTCATTAAATTGTGAAGTACTAACCACTGCAGCACGTTCTAGTTCTTTGTCTTGTCTCGCAAACAGGTGCCATTCAGTGGAATACCTTCCGTTGACTATCCATTTGGTAGTAATCTGTGAAGGGAAAGCTTACTTTGACCTTTGAAGCCTTAAACCCTTGATCCTTTTCCTTCAGAACCCCAGATTACTAGGGACGTCTCCCTTGGGATTAGCCACCCTAAATAGAAAGAGCTTCCCATCGAGGTGACAATGGGTAGGGAATCTCCTATTACGCTAGTTTGAGCCTTGACTTCAAGCTACCTAAACCTCTCCTACAAACTGTACGATAACAATTACAATATGCAAAACTGAAAGGTTTCATCAACATTCCCTCTATCTCTTCATCTGTTGGCAGAGTTGTTTCTTCTCCCCATCATTCATCTTGGAAACAACTGGCATATGATCATGACTTGTGTGAGTCGTATGTACATGTCACCTCCTCTCTTGAATCCTCTGGGCAGTTTATCAATTCGTGTTGTAGAATATCAAACACCTGTGTTCAGGTTTTCACGATATATATAGCTCTCGGTGAGGTGTCAGAGAGAATATACATGTTCTGGTTCATGCTTTCACCAGTTTCTTCAGTAGTTTTTTGCGGTGCCATGACATTATGAGCTCAGAACTATGTTACCTATTACAAGGAAACACATAAACTTATTATCTTGCTAAAACTTGTTGTTCTGCAAGAATGCAAATAGAATTCAAAATATGATATCCTCATTCGCCTTTGCGAATAATTTACTGACGATGCATTCATTTACTTTAATGAAAAGATATATGAGGTTATATGCAATCCATATTGAAATTATTGTTGTTTATCCGTTATTAATTCCATTAATGTTGGCAGTTTGCGATCAGGAGCTTGGATGAATAAGATTTGAAATTTCATGAACTGCGATTTAACAAAAAATCAATTGCGAGATAATCGTATTTAACCTATTAATTAATATTGTTTAACCCATTCATTAATCGTGTTTCACTTTAATTTCTTTGATGATTTCAAAATTCAGGAGTTTGACAGTAGCTGGAGATGAAATTCCCGAAAGCCGAAACCACGAAGTGATTAATCATTGAATAATTATGTTTAACTTTAATTAACCCTTCTTAGTGTTTAAGGTATTTCAGAAGTTCGGATTTCAGGTATTCAGAATGTGATGGATGGAGAATATCCAAACTCCGGATGTGTCAATTTATTAATTAACTTTTAATCGAGATTAACTTAAATAATAGGGGTTTATCTTTTTGGCATTTATTTTTTCATGTATTAGAAAATTAACTTTATTAAATTTCCAACAGGCCATTTCCCGAAGTGATGTGTCAAGGCTTAGGAAGGTATATGTGTATGGTGACTAGGATATTTCAAACACTTTTCGAGTATCGAGACTTTAAAGTTGCGACATGGAAAAATGCTTGAAATGCGAAATTCTGAAGAACGAAACCCCGAAGCAGTGTCTAGTGGCTTGACTTTTTAACAATCAGGAGGCTCCAAAAACTCAGGGAAAAAAGGAATCGTTCGATCAGCGGGGGAATTTAATCGGTGGTGGACCTCATGTGTGCCTTAAGGCTAAAAACCGAAATTGATTCAACATTTGAAAACTGACTTCTGAGTTATTATAAAAGGATAGAGTAAAGCTCCAAGTTTAGAATTTAAAAGTGTTCCAACATAGGCTCCATCTAGGGATCACGTCTCCTAGAAGGAAATCAAAATTCATCCGTGTCTCAGAAAACTTTCAAAAACACAATCATTTACCGATCTTGAGTTTAGGCTATTAATAATTTTCCTCTTTCATGAAACTAAGTTTGGATTTTTTTAATATAATCAAAATAAATTTAACTGAAGTATTAGAGTTTGGTTGATCTTGTTCGCATCAAGGCATGGTAACTTTAGCAATTTATTTAGGGAATCCCTCGTCAGTTCAGAATGTAAATATTATCGAAAAGAGAACTAGCTTCCAAAGTATGTTTATGCATGTATGACATCCTTACAGATATCATAGATATTGCTTCACTGCCAACGAGCCTATTCAGTACCCCGGTGAAGTTATCTACATCTCCCATTGAATTTCCTTTCACCACTTTAAATAGCATTTTTGCATTTTATTTGAGATGAGGGCAATCATTTCATGAATTTCCTTTCATCATCTCTTTTGGACAAAGTGGGGGCAATTGATTTTACGAATTTCCTTTCACCATTTGTCTTGGACTAGATGGGGGAAATCGATTTTACGAAATTCCTTTCAGCATCTGTCTTATATTTTGTTATAATTTTGAAGTGGGGGAAATCAATTGTATTAATTATACAGGGATGATATCTACATAAGATTTAACAATGAAGATCTGTCAACTATTTTTTACTGTACTCTGAGCTACCTCTCTCCCGATCTTCAATACATCTTTTCCTATAGGGAAGATCTCATGGGGGATTTTTTATTTCCAGGGATTTTTCTTGAGAAAATTAATCAGTTGAAATCTGTTATAAGAGATAAAGTTACCAGGATTAGCCTAGACATACTTTCTCTTAGTTAAAATGAGAGGAGCATAAAAAATTTCGCCTAAAATTGTTTTGAAGATATGTTCTTTAAGTTTTCGGAGGTAAGGAAAAAATATTTATTTCTGTGAAGATTTAAGGTCAAGTAGTGAAAATCAAGATATAGTGAAAACTTTCAAATATGCTAGATGGAAACAGAACAAGGAGTTAGAGGCTTTGAAAAGGGCGCTCATTTCCACATAAGCTTACTTCTTGATTATTCAAATTTATTTTATTCTTATTTTCTTTTGATTCAAAAAACTTAGAGACTTATCTCTTTCTAATCTTTGATCAGGTGACCATTTTTCACATGAGTACAACCTTATTAAGACTTTATAAGATTTATTTTAGTGTTTTGGTCTGAACAATAAGCATAGAAGTTCATACTTTGGATTTCATTTGTATTTTCAACAAAAACAATTATTAATTCATCAACTGTTTTGAGAGACAACAAATATTATGAAAACTAAGCGTTGTATTCCAATACCTCTTTATTTGTCATTTGATAAAAAAGGAAAAAAATCAGAGAGTTCTGCAACATAGAAATAATATGCAATACATATATTTTCTTTTTTCTTTTTGGTGTAATAAATAAAACTAGGATTATTTAAAAGTAAACTTTAGGTAACCTACCAAAAGGAATGAAATTGTGAAAGAAAAGAAAAACCAAACCGGTATATACAATGGTACTGTGAAATGTGTTTATTGCATAAAATGTTTTAGATAATGCCAGTTGATAGGAGCATAAAAAAATTTCCCGTCTAGATTCTCCAGTAGGAAAGATTTTTTCCCTTCTGTAGATGCAATCCTGAATGGTCCAAACCAGAGATGATCAAACTTGTCATGTTTACCCGCATCTTCTTTCCTGGTATCCCATTTCAAAACTAAATCACCAGGATGAAATTCCTTGTCTTTCGCCTTTTTGTCGAAAAGGGATTTCATATTATCTTGACATTTTTTAAGTCTATCATCGACTTCAACCCTATTTTGCTAGACTTCAATTATTTTGTTTATCCTCCTCGTCACATCATTCGGCTCTTCATTTGTGTCTTGCCACAAATTCATTACTGGAAGAGCTAGATTAATAGGGAGAACAACATCAGTGCCATAAACCATATGGAAAGGATGCATACCTATTGATTTCTTAGTGTCGATCTGGTTTGCCCATAAGGCGTAGTTTAGGTGTACATTCCAAGCCTTCTTATTTTTCATTAATACTTTCTTGATTATATTCATCAAACTTTTGTTGGATGATATGTCCAACCCATTTCCCTGAGCATAATAGGCCGTAGAATTCCCCAACACAATTTTGTATTTCTGTCAAAAAATTATCATTACCATAGATTTGAATGCTTGGGCATTATCTGTAACTATTTTCTAGGGAAATCCAAATCTATATAGGATGTTCTCCTCCATAAATTTTATAACTAGCGAATATGTGGCATTCCGAGTTCAAATGGATTCCACCCATTTTATGAAATAATCACTAAAAATCAGAATCTATTTATGTTGGGCGCTTGACTGTGGGTGGATTTCTTCGATAAAATCCAGGCCCCATTGTTGGAAAGGAGACTCTATATTGACTGGGACCAAAGGTAGTACAGGGAGTTTTGGCTTGCCATAGAACAGTTGGCAAGGATTGTAGGCTCTAACTTTGGCATTCACATCATTAAATAGCTTCGGCTAGTAATATCCATCTCTTAGAATCTTGTAGGTCATGGCCCTCCAGGCGTGATGTCCTCCACACACTCCCTTATGAAATTCATTTATGACATCCTCTGTTTCAGATTATGTTAAACAACATAGCAAGAAACCTAGGGGATCTTTCCAGTACAACTTTCCTTCAATAATACAGTACTTAACTGCGTGTAGTTTCAATGTTATTTCTTTTGATGGAGTCATATCGCTTGGACAAGAAAGTCTGAGGAGATACGAAATGATATTGCAATACCAGTCAGAAGAAGAAAATTTATCTTCGATATAGACTATAGGGGTTTGATATTCTAGTTCTCATGTGTCTAGAATAGGTCCATGTGATTCCAGATGGTTTATCCCAAGTGCTCTAAAATTTGATTATGTTAATAATTTTTCCATACCCTGCCCTTTGACCAGCTTTGTCGGTTTGACCTCTAGATCGAACTCCTGAATTTTGGCTAACAACCGACCTCTCCTATCATCATTGTCCGGTTGTACTAATATGTCTTTGATAGAGCTTGTTGGCACATAGGCGATTATCCTGGAGTGCAATTCATGTGTTCTAAAATCTTTGAGATCTTTCACCATCATGTAGGCTTGTTTTTCCAGTATGTCGTATTGGGTTTCTGCGTCTCTAGGGGTTTTATTTAAAAAGGCTATCGGTTGCTCGAAACTTTCTTTGTTCTTCTGCAGGAGTACAACTGTGATAGTATGCTCAAATGCGAAAGAGAATATCAATAAATATTTAGTATAGTCAGGACTAGCTAATATTTGAGCTTCTCTTATATCTTTTTTAACTCACTTGAACGACGCTTTAGCTTCGATCGTCCATTTGATTTCATTGTCTTTCTTCAGCATATCTGTGATTAATTTGACAATTTCAGCAAAGTTAGGGATAAACCTTCTCAAAAACATTATTTTACCTAAAAAATACTAGATTTCTTTTTTATTTCTATGAATGTTTATTGTGTCAATAGCCTCGATTCACTTGGGAATGACCTTAATTCGATCTTTCGAAACTATATGGCCCACAATTTTTCCTTCTTGCATAGAAAAATGAGACTTTTTAGGGTCAAGAGACAAACCAAATTTTCTACATTTCTCAAAGGTTTGTTTGAGATGAACCATATGTTCTACATCATAATTCGAGAAGAATGTGTTAGTGATATTTCTTGTTAGGGGGTTGAATTGCAAAAGAATGGGTCAAAACCCACTTATCCTAAGTTTTGGGCGAAAGCGCATCTGCAGTAAACGAGAGTCACTTTTAGACGGCTGGATTTTGCGCGCCTAGATCGACGACGCACAGCAAATTCTAGATCCCCCTTGCCTTTCGACCTTTAAGCGGGGGGGGGGGGNGGGGCGCACCTCTCCGACGGCTCAGATTGGCGTGCCCGGATCAACGGCGATGAAAGCAATTCCGGACCCCCCCCGCCTTTCTATGTTTAAGCAGGGGGGGTCCAGAATCGTGGATGCAGTTTTCCGACGGTCACGATCGAGGAGCCCAGATCAAGGGCTCAAGCGCAGTTCCGACCTTCTCAGCTGCCCTGACAATAACCCGTGTGGGCCATATTTTCGTCACGACATCCCTGTCCAGCTTTCCCTTTCCGCCATGTGTCACCATTCACCTCTCTCTCACACACTTCCAGATGGCCTTTCCCTCGTCTCATCATCCATTCATTACCTGCCACGAATCCTTGTCACTCCATGTCAGCCTTTTACTGCATTAAGCTTGCCACGTTTACGCTCTCACTGTCTCTGCGTATATCCCTTATGACTCATGTCATCCCCCTGCCACCTTTCTCACCCCTCATCGTTCTTTTCCTTGTCCTTGATATTGGGGCCCCGTCATTCCATGGCTAAGCCTCACTTTCCCGTGTGGGCCTCCATACCCGTCCTTCAAGCCCTTCAGTTATTCCAAGTGGCAGCGCAAGAAGATTTCCATATCTCAAAATGCTGAGTTGGCCATGGTCATCTTCAATCCCAAGAAGAAGTTATTGAAGCGGTTGGTGGTGGTTAGACATCGTCTCCGCCATAATGGGAAGTCCTGCATTGAATTAAAGACACGTCGATTCACCGAATAACTGTCAGGAGATCGATTGCATCTTCCATAAGTTGCACGACCTTTCAAAGATTGCAGCTCCGTGTTGTCAGAAGCCATGCAGACGCAAAGATTTCAATGCTACGTCTCGATCTTGTTGTTGTTGTTAGTTTGAGTATATGAAGGCGTTTTCGCCATTTTTGTAGGTATCGATGGTTGAGCTTAGCTCCTGGTTGTAAATCTTTAATGAAGCACTGATACTCTGGTTATGTATGCCCTCTTGAGACTTCTTGCCCGATGAATGCCAGTCTCTTTTACATATTTGTTCCACTGTGTTAGAATCGCTCGGAATTGGAGGATCCAGTCGAGCTATATCTGTTATAGGATGATGTTGGTAGGATCACTGTAGCAGTTATAATAGTTTCTAACCAGTTCTTGTGAGTCCTTTCAGCGCTGAGTGACTCGGAATTGGAGGATCCAGTCGAGTCCTCCTCAGCTTCTTGAGACCCTGAATCCAAGAGGATCTTGCTCAGTGTCTTTCTTCTGCAAATAGCCATAAGCCTGCGGCCCAAAGCTGTTTGTCCATCGTTCTCATCAATTCTTCCACCTACTCACCCTTTTATCAACCCACTGGCTGAAGTTGGATCAAGACCTCCTTTTTCACCATATGTACCAGACTCAGTCCCCGAGTTAGAGTGATATCTCCTCGAGTTTTCCTCCATTTGATCACCCCTTTAAAACAAATCGTGACATTAAACTGATGGGCGTCAGGCTCTGCTCCTGCAAGCAATCAAGGAGTGACTTCCGTCGCCAACATTTCTGGCGCCGTTGTCGGGGACGATGTTGAATATATTCCCTGGGATTGAACAACAAAGATTAGACTGATTCTGAAGGTGCATCAGATATCAGAACTTGAAGATTTCTACTGTGCACCTGGCGACTCCATTGTGACGACTCTGCTAAGGAGAACCCGCACTATCAACTGTGGCTTCGAGAGGCAGACACACGAGGTCAAATCCACATTTGCCTTTAGCTACGCCAGAAGTTGACGCGGAAGCAGTGCGCAGAAAGGGAAAGAGAGCTGCACAAGAAGTTTCCGTCGATGAAACAGGTAATATACCCTCACCTTCTGTGAGAACTCCATTTTCTTATTCGCAGCTTCCTAGTCGTCCTTTTTCCGAAGTTCCACGTTCTCTAAATTTTGGGAGTGTTCCTGTTGAGTTTTCCCCTCCTGGCCTGGTATCAGAGAGAGAAATCCTTGTCACTCCTTCCTCCCCAGAGGTCTTGCCTCACCACAGACCTCTAACGTTTGAAGGTTTCACCACCCCTCCTTTTGTAGTTTCTGTTGCATAGAGAGAAGCGTCTGCACACTCAGGTCCCTTGGCTGTCTCTCTGTTTTCTCCGTTGTCTCCTCCAAGAATCTCTGTTCCCACATCTCTCGTTCATACTCCTTCTCCTCTGATTTCTCCTCTTCCTAATATCCCTATGGCTGGTGTTAATCCCCCTCCGAACATAATGGATGCCATAGTTGCTGCCAGATATGCTCCTTTGATTCTACCCCAACCTCTGAACCCTCTCCCTACTGGAGACTATCTGAAATACATGCCCAAGTTTAGTGGTGAGGGAGATGTAACTACTGAAGAGCACCTAGCTGCCTTTTACAGCTACGCAGACAACTTGAATATTGAGAGTGAAGATGTCTGGATGAGAGTTTTTGTCCAGAGCCTTGATGGGGAAGTGAGGAAATGGTTTAGGGGACTGGCCCCTGGATCTATTGCTGGCATTGAAGCCTTGGATAATGTTTTCCTGAGGCAGTGAGGAGACAGAAAAGATTATATGTATTACATGACTGAGTTTGGGTCTCTGAGGAAGATGGAAGGAGAGTCTGTTTCAGACTTCTCCAAAAGATTTAATAAGATGTACAATAAGATTCCTGCAAAGATTAAACCTTCAGAGGCCTCTGCCCAAATTTCCTATGTTGGCGCATTTGACCCTGATTTTTGTCTCGTGCTAAGAGAAAGAAGAGCCACCTCTTTGGCTCAGATGCAAGATGCAGCTGTAGAGGTGGAATCCAACATGCTAGCAGATGACAGACTGAGAAGCCAGGCTGACACAGACAGAAGAAAGGACAAGTCGGAAGCCTCAACCTCCGGCACATCACTACCTCACTCTCAAGTAAATGAGCTAACCCGGGTTATGAACCTCCTCAAATAAGAGGTGGAGAGATTGAAGGTAGAAAGGAAACAAATGTATAAGGACCCTCAGACCATTGAGAATAGAGGAGGTTTCAGAAGAACAAATAACTTTGCTCCTCCAACCATGCACAGAGAAATGGAGAGAGACAGAGACGACCAAAGGGTTCAAGCTCCCTTCCAGAATAATCTTGTAGCTGATGAAGAAGACGGGGAAGCAGATGAGCCTGAGCCTAAAATCCACAGTGTATAAGTCACTCCCCCTTTCCCTCATCTGACCCAAGCAACATATGAAGAATCTCTCATGGATGGTCAGCTGAACGAATTGAGCAAAGGAGACAAAGCTGGTGGTGGTCGAGGAAGATACAACTTGAGGTCCGACAAAAGAGCAGCAACACCTGATGTTCCTGAGCCATCTAATAGAACAGAGAAGCCTGCTAATGAAGTAGCAGACAGAGGTAAGAAGGTTCAACCTTTCTCTCCCATTGTTCATAATCATATTCCTGAAATTAGAGAAATCCCAAATCCTATATCTTCTTTCAATTTCGAACATGAGATTCAAAAAATCATAATCCCTATGCCCCTCACCGAGCTGATCAGACATGGGGAATTCAAAAAACGCTTCTTTGACCTCCTAAATTCTGAAGCCTCATACCCTCTCACAGACTACATAAACCTACAAGATGAAAGGCCTGCAGTAGTCCTAGGTCCCATGGTAGAAGACAAAGATGATTCAACTCCTCCCTTCTACACATCCCTGAACATACATGATAAAGTGTTGCATAATTGCCTTATGGATTCAGGGGCCTCCCACAACCTCATGCCCAAATCCGTCATGGAAGAATTAGGACTGGAAGTCACCCGAGCCTATCATGACCTCTATTCTTTTGACTCCAGAAGGGTCCAGTGTTTGGGAGTAATTAAGGACCTAGTAGTCTCTCTGTTTCAGCTACCCATGAAAAGTATGATCATGGATATCATGGTAGCTAATGTTCCCCCTAAGTTTGGCATGTTGTTGTCAAGATCCTGGATCAGGAGACTTGGAGGGATGTTACAGATGGATCTCACATATGCCACCATTCTAGTCTTTGGAGGGGAACATAGGAGACTGTATAGAGAAGCCCAGCTAGCCTACATTGTCAGTGATGAGGCCAACCCTACCAATCATCCCATCTATGCCTTGGACACATATTTAGGCTCCAGTTTACTATAGCTCACACATGCCCCTGAAGCCTCCTTATAGATAAGAAAGCAGCCCATCCTCAATCAGGACACCTCCCCGTCAACTTCCTTTGTTTGGAAGATGTTCTTTGATGGAGCTTTCTCCAGTATGGGTGCAGGCACTGGAGTGATATTTATATCACCTTGTCATGAGACCATCTCTCTATCATACAGGATGGAATTCGAGGTCACCAATAATGTGGCAGAGTATGAAGCTCTGGTTCTGGGATTAAGAGCTGCAAAAGAAATGGGAATCAAGGAGATGGCT
>ML783658.1:1143585-1166891 GCA_009831015.1 Picea engelmannii
TTGAGATATTCTGAATGGGTGGCCAATTTGGTTCCGGTGAGAAAGAAAAGTGGAGAAATCAGACTCTGTGTCGATTTCAGGAACCTGAATAGGAGTTCGAGGAAGGACAACTATCCCCTGCCCAACATGGAACACATTTTACAGAGGGTCACTGGCGCGTCCAGGATGTCCATGATTGATGGTTTCTCCGAATATAATCAGATATCAGTCATGCCTGAGGACATAGAAAAAAAAGCCTTCATCACTCCTTGGGGCACATTCATGTATGCCAAAATGTTGTTTGGACTGATGAATGCAGGAGCAACGTTTCAGTGAGCCATGGACATAGCCTTCATCGGGGAGAAGGACCAGTTTGTGGTGATATATCTGGACGACATCACAGTCTTCTCTAAGACTGATAAAGAGCACTGCTACCACCTAAAGAGAGTTTTCCTGAAGTGTCGGAGGTATGGCCTATCTTTAAACCCTAAGAAATCATTGTTTTCTTTGAAAGAGGGGAAGTTGTTAGGTCACATAGTGTCAGCAGAAGGAGTAAGGATTGACCCAGGCAGGGTGGAAGCAATTCAGGCCTTGTCACTTCCCCGGTCCAAAAAAGAAGTTCAGGCATTTTTGGGGAAGATTAATTTTCTGAGGAGATTTGTCTCAAACTTCACCAAGCTAGTAAAGCATATCACAACCATGCTCAGGAAAGGCCATGAAATAAAGTGGACGGCTGAATCCAGGAGATATTTCACCCAGATAAAGAAAGCATTGACTGAGGCGCCCGTGCTAATCAGTCCCAATTATTCTAACGATTTCCTGATTTTCTCATTTGCTTCTGATGACTCTATAGCAGCAGTCCTACTACAGAGAAACGATCAAGGGCGAGAGCAGCCCATTGCCTTCTTCAGCAAGGCATTGAGAGATGCTGAAATTAGATATGAGATCATGGAAAAGCAGGCCTACGCACTGGTGAAAGCTCTCAAAGCTTTCAGAATCTATGTCTTACACTCAAAAATCATTGCATATGTCCATTCAACTTGTGTGAAGGACATCCTTATACAGCCTGACATAGATGGGAAGAGGGGAAAATGGATAGCTAAGATCCTGGAATTTGACCTAGAAATTAAGCCCACCAAGCTAATAAAGGGACAGGGTTTGGCCAGGTTGTTGGCTGAGTCCAATTACAAATATCTGGAGATTAACTGCATCAATGAGCAAGCTGAGTCATCTAGCAGTAATCCCCAGATCACCATACCACTAGAAGCCTGTCCCTGGTACAGAGACATCTTGTACTTTCTGCAGGAGTTAAAGCCCCCTGATGAACTGGGAAAGAGTAGGGCCAGAGCTTTAAATCTCAAAGCGGTCAAATACTGCCTCATTGACCGAGCCTTGCATTGGAAAGACCCTCTGGGGGTATTATTAAGATGTCTGGACCCATTGCAAGCACAGAAGGTGATGTTTGATTTTCATAGCAGTCTCTGCGGAGGTCATCATTTTTGGAAGACCACAGCCCATAAGATCCTCCGAGCTGGGTATTACTGGCCTACTTTGTTCACTGATGTCTGCAGAGAAGTCAGAGCTTGCATCAAATGCCATAAATTCTCAGGGAAACATCAGCTCCAATCTTTGCCATTAAAGCCTGTAGTAGTTTCTGCACCCTTTCAGCAGTGGGGATTAGATTTCATCGGGGAGATCCATCCTCCCTCAAGCAGCCATAACAGATGGATCCTCACTGCGACTGATTATTTCACCAAATGGATAGAGGCTGTCCCCACCAGAAGCACTTCTCACAAAGTAATCATCAGCTTCTTGGAAGACATCATAGCCAGATTTGGTTGTCCAAGAAGAATTGTCACTGACAATGCCTCCCCCTTCAGGTCCGAGCCTCTGATCAAATTTTGTGAGCAACTCGGGATCTCGCTGGTCCACTCCACTCCATACTACCCCCAGAGGAATGGGCTGGCAGAGTCCTCCAATAAAAGCCTGATCAAGCTTATCAAAAAGCTACTGGAAGACAATCAGAAGGCCTGGGACTCAAAGCTCAAATTCGCTCTCTGGGCCGATCGGGTGACAACTAAGAAGTCCCTGGGTCTCTCACCTTTCCAGCTTGTTTACGGAATAGAGGCCGTTTTCCCCACTCAGCTTGCCTTACCTGTAGCAAATTTCCTCCAGGTCCTTGAAGGAGAACCTAATCATATACTCAGAAGGATTCATCAGATGGTGGAAGTGCAGCGGATCAGAGAAAAAGTCGTGGACAGATCCTACCATCGTCAGCAGAAGATCAAGCAGGCTTTTGACAGGAAGAACAAAAAGAAATAATTTGAGCAGGGCGATCTAGTGCTCAAATGGGATGCACCCAGGTAGGAAAAGGGAAAACACAGTAAATTTGATGCCCTCTGGATCGGGCCTTTCAAGATCCTTGAATCATTTTCAAACAACACTTACAGGTTGCAGGATCTGGAAGGCAATGAAGTTTTTAGCAGCCCAGTCAATGGGCATTTCTTGAAAAAATGTTTTCTATGAGCCGCAGTCGGCTCTTTTTGTTTTGTTTTTTTTTTGTACATATTGTTTCTATGTTCTGTTTTTCGGACTAATAAATGACTCCATAGCCCAATAGCAAAGGCACTAAGTCTGCAGAAGAGTTCTTAGAGCATCACAGGGATGACTCTATCCCCCATGGAGCCAAATGTTAGCGATATTTCTTGTTAGGGGGTTGAATTGAAAAAGAATGGGTCAAAACCCACTTATCCTAAGTTTTGGGCGCAATGAAGTCATGAAGTCATATTTCTTTTGATGGAGTCATATCGCTTGGACAAGAAAGTCTGAGGAGATACGAAATGATATTGCAATACCAGTCATAGGAAGAAAATTTATCTTCGATATAGACTATAGGGGTTTGATATTCTAGTTCTCATGTGTCTAGAATAGGTCCATGTGATTCCAGATGGTTTATCCCAAGTGCTCTAAAATTTGATTCTGTTAATAATTTTTCCATACCCTGCCCTTTAACCAGCTTTGTCGGTTTGACCTCTAGATCGAACTCCTGAATTTTGGCTAACAACCGACCTCTCCTATCATCATTGTCTAGTTGTACTAATATGTCTTTGATAGAGCTTGTTGGCACATAGGCAATTATCCTGGAGTGCAATTCATGTGTTCTAAAATCTTTGAGAGCTTTCACCATCATGTAGGCTTGTTTTTCCAGTATGTCGTATTGGGTTTCTGCGTCTCTGGGGGTTTTATTTAAAAAGGCTATTGGTTGCTCGAAACTTTCTTTGTTCTTCTACAGGAGTACAACTGTGATAGTATGCTCAAATGCGAAAGAGAATATCAATAAATATTTAGTATAGTCAGGACTAGCTAATATTTGAGCTTCTCTTATATCTTTTTTAACTCACTTGAACGATGCTTTAGCTTCGATCGTCCATTTGATTTCATTGTCTTTCTTCAGCATATCTGTGATTAATTTGACAATTTCAGCAAAGTTAGGGATAAACCTTCTCAAACACATTATTTTACCTAAAAAATACTAGATTTCTTTTTTATTTCTATAAATGTTTATTGTGTCAATAGCCTCGATTCACTTGGGAATGAATTTAATTCGATCTTTCAAAACTATATGGCCCATAATTTTTCCTTCTTGCATAGAAAAATGAGACTTTTTAGGGTCAAGAGACAAACCAAATTTTCTACATTTCTCAAAGGTTTGTTTGGGATGAACCATATGTTCTACATCATAATTCGAGAAGAATGTGTTAGCGATATTTCTTGTTAGGGGGTTGAATTGCAAAAGAATGGGTCAAAGCCCACTTATCCTAAGTTTTGGGTGCAAGCGCATCTGCAGCAAATGAGAGTCACTTTTAGACAGCTGGATTTTGCGCGCCTAGATCGACGGCGCACAGCAAATTCCGGACCCCCCTTGCCTTTCGACCTTTAAGTGGGGGGGGTCCGGAATCGGGGGCACACCTCTCCGACGGCTCAGATTGGTGCGCCTGGATCAACGGCGATGAAAGCAATTCCAGACCCCCCCCCGCCTTTCTATCTTTAAGCGGGGGGGGGGTCCAGAATCGTGGATGCAGTTTTCCGATGGTCACGATCGAGGAGCCCAGATCAAGGGCTCAAGCACAGTCTTGACCTTCTTAGCTGCCCTGACAATAACCCGTGTGGGCCATATTTTCGTCACGACATCCCTGTCCACCTTTCCCTTGCCGTTATGTGTCACCATTCACCTCTCTCTCTCACACTTCCAGATGGACTTTCCCTCGTCTCATTATCCATTCATTACCTGCCACGAATCCTTGTCACTCCATGTCAGCCTTTTACTGCATTAAGCTTGCCACGTTTACGCTGTCACTGTCTCTGCATATATCCCTTATGACTCATGTCATCCCCCCGCCACCTTTTTCACCCCTCATCATTCTTTTCCTTGTCCTTGCGATTGGGGCCCCGTCATTCCATGGCTAAGCCTCACTTTCCCGTGTTGGCCTCCATACCCGTCCTTCAAGCCCTTCAGTTATTCCAAGTGGCAGCGCAAGAAGCTTTCCATATCTCAAAATGTTGAGTTGGCCATGGTCATCTTCAATCCCAAGAAGCAGTTATTGAAGCGGTTGGTGGTGGTCAGACATCGTCTTCACCATAATGGGAAGTCCTGCATTGAATTAAAGACACGTTGATTCGCCGAATAACTGTCAGGAGATCGATTGTGTCTGCCATAAGTTGCACGACCTTTCAAAGATTGCAGCTTTGTGTTGTCAAAAGCCATGCAGACGCAAAGCTTTCAATGCTACGTCTCGATCTTGTTGTTGTTGTTAGTTTGAGTATATGAAGGCATTTTCGCCATTTTTGTAGGTATCGATGGTTGAGCTTAGCTCCCGGTTGTAAATCTTTAATGAAGCACTGATACTCTGGTTATGTATGCGCTCTTGAGACTTCTTGCCCGATGAATGCCAGTCTCTTTTACATCTTTGTTCCACTGTGTTAGAATCGCTCGGAATTGGAGGATCCAGTCGAGCTATATCTGTTATAGGATGATGTTGGTAGGATCACTGTAGTAGTTATAATAGTTTCTAACCAGTTCTTGTGAGTCTTTTTAGTGCTGAGTGACTCGGAATTGGAGGATCCATTCGAGTCCTCCTCAGCTTCTTGAGACCCTGAATCCAAGAGGATCTTGCTTAGTGTCTTTCTTCTGCAAATAGCCATAAGCCTGCGGCCCAAAGATGTTTGTCCATCGTTCTCATCAATTCTTCCACCTGCTCACCCTTTTATCAACCCACTGGCTAAAGTTGGATCAAGACCTCCTTTGTCACCATATGTACCAGACTCAGTCCCCGAGTTAGAGTGATATCTCCTCGAGTTTTCCTCCATTTGATCACCCCTTTAAAACAAATCGTGACATTAAACTGATGGGCGTCGGGCTCTGCTCCTGTAAGCAATCCAGGAGTGACTTCCATCGCCAACAGAATGTTAAATAATCTAAGTAAATAACGACAAACTTATCCCTCTCACCAATGAAAGATATATACATTTCTCTTTGGAAGGTGGCCCCTGCATTCATCAAACCAAATGCCATTTTATCATACATTTAAAGTTCCCCATGGAGTAGTGAATGCAGTTTTTTCTTTATCATCTTCGTGAACAAAAATTTGGTTGTAACCTGAGAAGCCATCAATCATCGACATTATGTTATCTCCCACTACTTTTTCCAGTACATGATCCATTTTTGGCAGTGGGTAGTTATCATTCAATGATGACCAGTTCAAGTTTCTCAAGTCTATGCAAAGCCTGATTTCTCCACTTTTCCTCCTAACATGTACCATATTTTTTACCCATTCACAATATCTAAGAGAAACAATAATATTTGTGTCAGGAAGCGTATTGACATCTCTTTCTATTACAGGTAAGAGTATAGGGTTTATCTGTCTCATATTTTGTCTAAAAGGTTTGATACCATGATTTAAAGGAATCTTATGTTCAATCACAGAGGTATCATAAGTCTTTAAATCATCATATGACCAGGCAAAGACATCTTTATATTTTTTAAGAAACTCAACATATTTACTCTTCACCTGAGATGGAATGTATTTAGAAAACTTGGCTATCTTAGGTTCTTGTTTAGTTCCTATGTCACAGTATTCAACTTCCTCAGGATGAGGTCATAGGGTAGACTTCAAGGGTATGTCGTCTTTGTCAAACAATATTTCTAACTGTATCAGACCTCTGGGGATATGATTATTCTTAAGTACCAACATCCGATGATTGGCGATCTTATCTTGGAACTTTTCAGGATATTCATCTTCTTGCATGATCCAGATAGGATTGTTCTGGTTTTCTTAGTCTATATGAGTCTCAGAGAATTCATCAACCATTTATAGAAATTGTTTAATCTACTCATCATCTTCAAAAACCTTCCAATGTTGCACATTATTTGGGATTGATGGTTTGTGTCTCATATCTATATTATACTTTATCTTTAAGATAGTAAGAGGTACAAACGTCTCAGCTTCTTTGGCCAAGGAATCTGCTTGTTGATTTTCTATTATCAGGATGTGATGAATGTTAAATGACAAGAAACAATTCTCGATCAAATCTCAGGCACAATTTATGTATGACCTTAGTCTCGGATGTTTAGCCTAATATTGCTGCTTTATTTGTTTTATGATAAGTTTTTCATCACCATAAACTATTAGATTTTTAATTTTTAGTTTCCTAGCAGCCTCTAATCCTAAAACTAGAGCCTCGTATTCATAGACATTATTTGTATAATCGATTTCCCACTATAGTATGTATGAAAATGGAATGACATATTCCTCTCCGGGTGCCACAAATAACACCCCTTCTTCTACCCCTTCACAGGACGAGGTGCCATCGAAAAACATTTTCCAAACTCCTTTTCAAGTATTTACATTTTTCTGTGTTTTTTCTAATTTTTTATTTTCTTCTTCTATACAGTCATCAAAATCAATGTCTAAAGATAAAATACAGTTTCCTAGATATTGATCAACTACATATACTAGATAATTATTTGGGTTTTGAGGGTCACTTACAGTATATGCCAATCTAGTATCTTTGTACAATCGAGTAAATTGTCCACCAAAAATCGGGATAGTCGCGTATGTCATGCCTAGTTGAAGTGATCCCCCGAGTTTTACACCCTAGGACCTGGATAAAAGCATGCCATAATTGAAAAGTACGTTAGCAACAACTACATCCATAAGGATTCTCTTTACAAGAATTTGTGCAAGATTCACTACTAGATCCTTGATCATGCCCAAACACTTAACCTTTCTAAAATCAAAAGAATATAAATCATGATAAGATCTGGTGAATTCAAGGCCCAACTTTTCCATGATAACTTTAGGCATTAAGTTGTGTGAGGCCCCAGAATCTAACATGCAATTATTAATTAAATGATCATGCACAGTTAATGTAATATAAAAAGGGGCTACAGTATCCTTAGCATTTTCAATGTGCGGACCAAACATAATCATAGGATTTTCATCTTGTAAATTTATTACATCTGCATAACATTCCGCATCTGAGAAATTAATCATTTTAGCGATCTGTTTTTTATAAATCAGATTCTTAGCAAGCTCAACCAGGGGCATGGGGATTTTAATTTTATTTATTTCATTTTCTAAACTAAAACCCCTAGTTGTTTTTTCGCATTGCCTAGTTGAAGTTTGTGTTTCTATATTTTCTTCTTTCTTAGTTTATGTTGCTTTGGTTTCAACTCTTTTAGCTTGGGCAACTTGTTTTTCAACTGCTTGTTTAGTTTGGGCAGCTTGTTTTTCAATTGTTTGTTTAGTTACAACTACCTCATTTGCTTTGTTTCTTAATAGGATCTCTTTTGGTGGAGCACTTGTGGTACTTTTTTCTCTGGGCATTAAATTATACTTATGTTGAATCTCGACCATTATGGAGTCGGTGATTCCTTGATATGCAGACTCTCCCAGGTTGTTTACACTTTTCTCGTTACCAAACAGGGGCTCTTATTCTATATATTTTTCATAGTCCTATCTAGTTAGGTGAGGTTCCTGGTCTTCATCACTAAGGCTATTTACATATTCTTCTAAGCCTTCATAATCATGAATAACATCTCCTATAAAATTTTATGACTTAAACGGGTCTTGGATTTTTTTATCTTCATTTTTTATTTGTTTCTGCTGTGTCTGAGAATTAGGATTTCTCCTGAAATATTTTCTAGCAAAAGGATCAGGTTTATCTTGGTCTAGTTCCATTCTAGAGATTTTATTTGACAAATCTTTAATTATCTTAGCCATATCGTCCATCTTTTATTCTGCAGACTTTCCAGACCCGGAGGGTCCTGCTTGTTCTCTGAATCACCTAGGTTCCTTGGTTTTGGTCTCAACCTTAGATTTTAATTTACCTAGTGCCATCATGTTTGACTCAATTTCTATGGCATCGTCCTGCATTCCTGTGAGGGTAGAACATCCTTATTACCTTAAAAGTAGGGAAAATTCGGGATCAAAATCCCCTGTGAAGGTCACTTTTGTTGCGGGTTGAGAGGGTTTAACTTCTACTGGAATCTTCTGATAGAGTTTGTTAAACCTCTAGGTGAATTCTAGGACTGATTCAAAATTATGTTTTCTCAAAGCCCCAAATTTTGTTAGATAGTACAAGTGGTCTTTCTTTTCTCCCCATTGTCTTAGAAAAGCATTTTCCAAATCATCATAAGACCTTAGGGATCTTACCGAGAGTTCTTGAAACTAGACTCTTAATTTCCCCTCAAACTTTTTCTCTAGGAGCCTTGAGTATACTTCTTCGTGTTCAATAACGAGGATATCAACGAATTGGTCGAAAAAAGTTATGTGTTTGCAGTCGTTAAATCTTCTTCCCCTGTAAACTTTGGTAGTTTATTCATCTAATTTTTAGGTAGGTCATCAAGGGCGGGAGGATGGACTAAAGGAGCATATCTAGCCTCTACTTTGGCAAAAATCCTAGGGGTTGGGGGTTTTCCTTGACCTCCTCCACCTCCGGTGCCACCTCCTCCAGTGCCACCTCCTTCGCCACCTCCAACAATGACCATTCAAAATATGGGGGATGAACTTCGGGAGTCAAAAAGAGGGTTTTCAAAAACTTCTATGGACCAAAGTGGTGATCTTTCGAATTCCCTGGGATGTGGTGAAGGGAAATATGGAAAATGATTGTGAGGTGATACAAAGTCTAGATAAGGAGGGAAATGAAAACGTGGGATGAATTCCTTAGACTTACAAGATGTGTAAATAGGGGAGCCGATAGGAGATGAATTAGGGTATAGAGTATTCTCTTCGAGATCTAAAATCTCTGATACCTTTACTTCTAGCGAGGATGGACTAGACACATAATTAACAACAGTGGGTATAGAATAGATTTATTTATTAAGACAATTAGGAGTATTACAGGATTCGATCTCAATCTTTATTTCAGGTACGACATCCACATCAAAGAGTGTTTGTTTAAAATCCTTTTCGGGAGTTGATTCTTCAATCATAACCTTAGTATTGATTTGTGAGACCTTTGGTTGGTACTTCTTACCTGTTGACGTGGTAGTCAACTTGAGATATCCTTTTGGTTTTAACAATCTTTCAGGATCGGATACAGGGGTGGTCTGTTGATCGCCTAGGTTTTTTCTAGTATTCCTTCGACAAAATGCCAGTTTATCAGTGGTGGAGCCACCAAGTGAAAGATAAAAATAGCCTTGATATAGTATTCGATATTTCTTCACTATCAAAGATAGAATGTTACCTTTTCGTTTTCCCAGGGAAAAATAACTTCGTTTCTCCATCCCCGACAATGGTGCCAAAAATATGTTGATCCTAAGATTCAACTTAAGGCTCAAATGATAATGTCATGCATCATGAAATTTTTTAAGAGTATGTTTTAAAATTATTTTTCTACCGCAGTTATATAATAAAAAATCCTTAATGAAATTTACCATGTAGCAACACAGAGGTCATATTTCGTATATGAGTCAAAATCAAAATATTAAATGAGGTGAAGGAAATTACAAAAATGTGAAACAAAGTGAGGCATCAATTAAAAAAAAGTCCTACCTTGTTGCAGTAGAAGAAAATAGATTAGTATATCCTTGAATAAAGAATAAAATTACAATAATACACACAACAAGGAAGTCTTGTATTACTCACAGTAAATACAAAGGAAAATATACTTACTCAATAAATTACTAATACAATAAGATTACAGTATTTGTTGTACTAAATTGGAATAAAACATTTATTCAGGAATATATAAAGAAAATGATAAATTGAAGACAAAAGAGACACATAACCCAGATTTGAACAAAACGTGGAATCTCTGTCTGCACTTGTAATAATACTCTATAAGGAGAGTTTTCGATGTTACAATCAATAAGAAGCCGCCTGAAATAAGTCTACAATCTATGTATTTATACAAATTGGTCTCAACCTGATGGTTGAAATTCTCATAGTTTAAAATTAGTGTATATTACAATATGAAAAACTAAAAGGTTTCATCAGCATTCCCTCTGTCTCTTCATCTGCTAGCAGAGTCGTTTCTTCTCCCCATCCTTCAGCTTGGAAATAGATGGCATATGATCATGACCTGTGTGATTCATATGTACATGTCACCTCATCACTTGAATCCTCTGGGCATTTTATCAATTCGTGTTGTAGAATATCAAACATCTGCGTCCAGGTTTTCACAGTATCTATAGCTCTCGGTGAGGTGTCTGAGAGAACATATGTGTTCGGGTTCACGCTCTCACCAACTTCTTTAGCATTTTTTTGTGGTGCCATGATATTATGAGATCAAAAATATGTTACCTGTTACAGGGAAACGTGTAAACTTCTTATCTTGCTAAAACTTGTTGTTCTGCGAGAATGCAAATAGAATTCAAAATCTGATATCCTTATTCGCCTTAAGTGTATTGATTTGTGAATTCTTTACTGGCGATGCATTCATTTACTTTAATGAAAATATCTATGTAGTGATATGAAATCCATATTGAAATTATTGTCATTGATCCATTATTAATGCCATTAATGTTGGCGGTTCGTGATCAGGAGCTTGGATGAATAAGATTTGAAATTTCCTGAACTATGATTTAGCGAAAAATCAATTGCGAGATAATCGTATTTAACTCGTTAATTAATCTTGTTTAACCCATTAATTAATTGTGTTTCACGTTAAGTTCTTTTGAGATTTTGAACTTCGGGAGTTTGACAGTAGCTCGAGATGAAATTCCCGAAACCCAAGACCCCGAAGTGATTAATCATTGAATAATTATGTTTAAATTTAATTAACCTTTCATAGTGTTTAAGGTATTTCAAAAGTTCACACTTCGGGGATTCAAAATGCAATGGATGGCGAATATCCGAACTCCAAATGTGTGAATTTATTAATTAACTTTTAATCGAGGTTAGCTTAATTAATCGAGGTTTACGTTTTTGGCATTTATTTTTTCGTGTATTGGCAAATTAACTTTATTAAATTTCCGATAGGCCATTTCCCGAAGTGATGTGTCAAGGCTTAGGAAGGTATATGTGTATGGTGAATAGGATCTTTCGAACACTTTTTGGGTATCGGGGCATTGAAGTTACGACATGGAAAAATGCCCAAAATGTGAAACTTCAAAGCACGAAACCCCAAAGTAGTCTCTAGTGTCTTGACTTTTTAACAATCATGCAACTCCAAAAACTTGGGGAAAAAAGGAATCATTCGATCAGCAGGGGAATTTAATCGACGGTGGACCTCGTGCGTTCCATAAGGATAAAAGATGAAACTGATTTAGCATTTGAAAACTGACTTCTGAGTTATTATAAAAGGATAGAGTAAATCTCCAGTCTTAGAATTTAAAAGAGTTCCAACACGATCAATGTTTTCATCGTTTATACCCTTGGAGTTCATCGATGTCGAAATATATTGGCGATCGAAGATTTGTTATGGTTGTCCGAATTTGTGATTTATATCGGGGATTTTGTCGATGCTGAAAACCTATTGGCTATGTTAAAGAATTGTGTTGTTGATCAACAACTGTTGAAAAAGGTTAATCCATGTACATTTTAGGCATTTCATGTCACGTGACTAAAAAATATCAATCTATCAATAACAAAAAGAATAACCGATAACAAGACTGAATAACAACATATAAATTCATCCATCCCACAATATTGACTCTAATCCAAAAAAGATAAGTGGTACCCAAAAAGAAAAAAATTTCACAAAATCTTTTAGGGTGTGTTCAGTGCTCAACAAGTTCCAACAAAGGCGTTGTACAAACTTCAAATCAGTGTCACACATGAAATTCAGTCAAGGGCTTGCATAGATGTGACAATTTTACAACTGGCCAACAAAGTAAAGAAGACAGTGGAGCTAACACTTACCCAGGTGTAGTTTGAGAGGGAAGAAGTAAAGCAAGGCACTAGAAGAATAGAGTTTTATATGGAAGAAGTGTTCAAGAATATTCCTGACAGGATGCAAGGGGAGAACATACCAATAGAGAAAAAAATTGAGAAAACAAGGCAGGCTATGGAGACATATATAATCCACATTATAGAGTTAACAGAAATCCTATCACCCAACACCCCACTAGAAGTTAGAACAAAAAGGGAGTAGTGTTTTTTTTTCTTCATATGAGATGTGATCGATATATTATTACAATGATGAGTGTTCCATATATAGGAAAAATATGGTGACCATCCATGAAAGGATGTGTCCCTTGAATAATCAATAACTATTTACTATTATCATTTACTTATTATATATGATATTTAATAATCAATAGTTATATTATTAATTATTATTCTAAGAGAATTTCTTCCCGATGTTGTCCAAACATCAACACTCCTTCTCAACGAGGGAGACATCCTGCATCATGCCAAGATTTTCTTTGAAGTATACAAAATTCACCCTAGACTCATGACACATATATGTCAGTCTTGGGAGACATCTCTCTCCCACCTGAACCGAGGAGAAACTCCTTCAGTGTCTCTCCCTTTAAGCCAATTAACTCTCTCTAAGATCATGCTCACTCTGGGTCCGCATGTAATAACATATAGAATCTTGAATCTTTATTATTCCTTGTCAAATCACCATGACTAGGACAAAGACCACACCAAGATATTTCACCACAAGTACACAACTGTGAGTGAAATTCAGCCTAATGCTAACTGACACATGGAAAGAAATTCAAGCACCTCAAGTCCATATTATTCCTTGTCATGATCAGGGAAGGACTACATATGGGCCCATTTTCCACAAGTGCACCTTTATGATAAATGTATCATATCTCCCTTGGTATGCATCCCAATCTAAGAGAAGTTTCACCCGATGTTGAAACATCAACACTCCCTCTTATCTAGGGAGGCATTCTCTGCCACGAAATTACTTGAAATTCATCCTGGTTTGGTAAGAACATCAACAACCTACTCATCTGTAGGAAGGTACAACACCAATACTTCCTTACTTTGCACCATGTCTCAGATGTAATGGTACTTGATCTCAATGTGGTTTGATTTGTCATGAAACACTCGATTCTCTGATATATTCACATAACTTTGGTTACCATAATGAATAATGGTGGAATCCATCACATGTTCAGATAAATTTGCAAGGATCTTGTGAATCCACATTACTTCATAGGTGGACATACTTAATGCAATGTACTATGCTTATGTTGTGCTCAAATCCACAGAAGTTTGTTTCCTACTACACCAGGAAACCATGGAAGATCCCAAAGTGAAGCAACACTCAAAGATGATATTTTTGGCCACTACACTCCTGCCCAATGAGAGTCAATATATTCCTGCCATATCATATCAATACTGTAAGTATATCTCATACCATTTTTAATTGTGTCTTGCAGATATCTCAAAGCATGCTTCACAACAATCCAGTGTGTCTATCTCGACTAACTCATAAACTGGATAAGTGAACTCACTTCATAGAAAATATTTGGTCTATTTTTAACCAGATACATCAATGATCCAATCAAATATCTATATAGATTCAGATCAATTTCGTCACAATCAAAAGAAGACACACTTAGTTTCTTCAAATTTGTCACCATTGGTGTAGCCATGGGCTTCAAGTTCAGCATCCCAAACTTCTTCAATATATCAACTGTGTACTTCCCTTGACTCAAGAAGATCTCACCAGTTCTCTGCCACACCTCTAGTCCCAATAAGTAGTGCATCATACCAAGGTCCTTCCTCTCAAACTTAGAGTCCAACACATACTTGAATTTGGCATTAAGGCTCTCTGTACTGGTGAGGAATAAATCATCAATGTAGAGGACCAAAATTAGGGACTCACCATTAACAATATTTTAGTACAGGCTGGGTTCGAAAACACTTTTGATGAAGCCCAAAAATCATCAGGTGTCCATCAATCCTTTCATACCAATATTGAGGTGGTTGCTTGAGTCTATACAAGGCCTTATTCAACATGCACACATGATACTCCTTCTCATGTATCACGAAACCATTTGGCTTCTCGATGGATATTTATTCCTCAATATCTCCATTGATTAATTTTTTCTTTACATACATCTGATGTACTCTCCAACCCATGGATGTTGCAGGGAAAATAATCATCTGGATAGAAGTGTATCGAGCAATAGGATAAAATTTCTCCTCATAATCTATTCCCTCCACCTGAGAGAATCCTCTAGCAACAAATCTCATTTTGTGCCTCTCGATGCTCCTGCCAAATATGTGTTTGATCTTGTAGATCCCTTTGGAGGTCACTATAGACTTCCCCTCAAGTATCGAAACAATATCCCACACATCATTCTTCATGATGGATTAATACTCCTCCATCATGGAATCTCTCCATACTAGATGACTAGTTTCCTCCTCATAACAGGATGGCTCAAAATGAATGATGTGGCCCATAGCTGTGGCATAGCATGAATATCTCTGAGAGAATCCTCTAGCAACAAATCTCATTTTGTGCCTCTTGATGCTCCCGCTAACTATGTATTTGATCTTGTAGATCCATTTGGAAGTCACTACAGACTTCCCCTCAAATATCGAAACAATATCCCACACATAATTCTTCATGATGGATTGATACTCCTCCATCATGGCATCTCTCCATACTAGATGACTAGTTTCCTCCTCATAACAAGATGGCTCAAAATGAATGATGTGGCCCATAGTTGCGGCATAGCATGAATATCTCTGAGAGAATCCTCTAGCAACAAATCTCATTTTGTGCCTCTCAATGCTCTCACCAACTATGTGTTTGATCTTGTAGATCCATTTGGAAGTCACTATAGACTTCCCTGAAAGTATCAAAACAATATCCCACACATCATTCTTCATAATGGATTGATACTCCTCCATCATGGAATCTCTCCATACTAGATGACTAGTTTCCTCCTCATAACAGGATGGCTCAAAATGAATGATGTGGCCCATAGCTGCAACATAGCATGAATATCTCTGAGGTCTCTTGCTCACTCGAAAGGTACCATGAGGAGCTACATATCCTTCTGCCTCTTGTAGACTCTGACGATCCCATGTAGGTCTCTTCTGACCTACTGCAATATCTCTGGGAACATCAAATGGAGCTATAGGATCAATAGGATCAATTGGATCAATTTGATCAATCTCCATGTGAGATCCCTTAGATCTCTTAAACAATACCTCTTCCTCAAAGGTAACTTCTTTTCTCACCTTAATATGTCTCTGACCATAGATGTAGATCCGGTATGCCTTTGAAGACTCATTATACCCCACAAATGTACCCTTTCTCCCTGAAAGGTCTAGCTTGATCATTTTCTCCTTGGGTACATGAATGTATACTAGACACCCAAATATCCTGAAGTGTCCAACCTCAGGCTTCACTTCGGTGAAGGCCTCTTCGAGCCTCATGTTCCTCAAAGTCTTATGAGGACTTATGTTCTGAACATACAATGTAGTCATGGATTCATCTTCCCACATAAACATAGGTAAATGTTGATCATGCTAAGTAATCTTGGACCATACTTGATATATCGAGGTTCCCTCATGAAACCAATGTCTTGGGAAGATGAAAAACATCAACACTCCCTCTGGAGTTGGAGGTGACTTCTCCTCTGTCTCTTCTCCCTCTGACACTAAAGGTATCTCTTCCTCCTTCTCTAGAGGTAACTCAATCTCTGCTCCGTCTAGATGTAATACCAACTCCCTCTCTGGGAGTGCCTCTACATACACTAGTGTTAGAAAAAATAGGGCTGCAGAGCAATAAAATAAAACAAATGCGGAAACAAAACACAGAAGATACACAATACAAGAGAGACACATATTTACGTGGTTCACCCAGTGTGGGCTACGTCCACCAGAGAAATTTCCAGGTCCTTTCTTTATTATTATCCGAAAAAATGAAGGGATACAACCTACAGCAAAACCTATTGTAACTTCCTCTTATTTCTCTCACAATCTCCTCTCTCAGAATACAATACTCGCCAACATACACAGCCGCAATACATTTCCCTCATAAAATAGGGTTGCCTTCTAGGGAAAAAAACCCTAACATAATCTCTATCGTTAGATCTGCGACCTTATAATGAACGGTCCAAATTTACAATGAAATTACAATATACTTTTACAAGGCAATTTTTTCTTTGGGGGCTTCGCCCCCAAACCCCCGCTTTCCCCCAGACCCCCCAGTCGGGGGGATAGCCCCCCCGGACCCCGCAAAGGGGGTACCCCCCCTCTGCACTCCCCCGTGTGGAAGAGTGTACATACTTCTGGGGTGTAAATACTTCATGGGGTATAAACACGGCTGAAAGTAAAAGACCTCTAAATCAGGAAGATAATCAGGATCCACAACCAACAACTAGAACTGTTGCCATGCCTGCTTCCTAAACATCTCATGGCTCGACTCATGTACTGGGATTGATACACCTTCTCCCTCTGAGTCTCATAATGTGTTTTCCTCATCTACTGGATCTACCATGGCTATGATATAGTCAATATTGACTCATTGTATCCATGATCATTGGAACTATCTCTACTATCTGGCATGGTCCCGCCCTAGGAGGTACATTGCTCCTAGAGACTTCATGTCTCTGAGCATCATGTCTGGCAATGCCTCTCCTTGATATCATGTTGGAAGGTCTTTCCCTCCATGTCTGCCTCCTGTGACCATCATTATGGATCCTTCTCAGATCTATTATGTGCGACCTTCCCGGAACAAGAAACAAGAACAAAAAAAAGCATCTCCTAGAGGAGATCAATTTATCTTGAGCACAACTATATACAGTGACCCTCAAAATAATATGTCTTCTACTATGACCAACACACATCCATCATATACTCAATGGCATACAGATACCAACACACATCCAACATATAGTCAATGTCATACTGCTACTAACACACATCCATCATATACTCGATGTCATACAACTACCAACACACATCCATCTTATACTCGATGTCATACGACTAACCATGTTGATTTTCTAGTGTTAAATTAAACAAGCACAATTTTACACAAGTGGTAATTACTTCCAATGATATATGGTATTAATTTAGTAAACACTAGAACATCGCTAAGTAACTAGGAAATTTTCAACTTCTTAGTCTCTTCCTTAGATCACTTATTGTTGTGTCTTTCAAGTGTTTTTTTATAGTAATATTAGATTGATCCAAAAACAAGACATGTCTCTTTGAAAAATTAAATTTAAAATTAAATTAAATTTTCTTTCTTATAAATAGTTGGATAATATCTCCTCAACTACCCAAAGATTAATTTGATTATAATCCATCCACATAGCATTTGACTTTGTTAAATTGTTCCTCCATCATTCATGTGAATCTTTGCATAAATCTAGGTAGAAGTAAATATGCAGTGCATTCCTCATATTTAGGTAATTAGACATTTTTACTAGAAATTACTTCCCATCATAATTTATGGAATTCTTTCTATAATTTATGTAGGAGTAAAAAAAAGTAAATATGTTGTACATAGAGATTGTAACAACCCCATAAATTTAACACTCCCAACATTTTACTCTACTCTCATTTTCCTGGGCTCTCCTGTGAAGGAGTCAAGTCCAATCTTGCTTTGATACCATGTTGTTTTTTCCTCATATGAGATATGATCAATATATTATTACAATGATGAGTGTTCCATATATAGGAAACATATGGTGACCATCCATGAAAGGATTCGTCCCTTAAATAATCAATATGTATTTATTATTATCATTTACTTATTATATATGATATTTAATAGTCAATAATTATAATATTAATTATTATTCTAAGAGAATGCCTTCCTGATGTTGTCCAAACATCAACAAGAAGGAGGTTATAGGTCATGTAGAGAGCATTGCACAGATCATCCAGGAAGTCAAAGAGTTGTATAAGAAGAGTGTGCAATTGTGGACAGATATTTAGGAGGATGACCAACTGCAGGAGTTAGATTAGAAGGAGGAAGGTGGAAGTATGTCCATGCAATAATTGAAGCTAAATAAGAAAGAGATGACAATCTCGGACAGATTGAGGAGTGCACAAGAAATCAAGAATTTATAGGGAGAGTTGAATAACATTTAAGCAGAAAAGTAGTCAAGGCAGGCACAGCTGAAACCACTACAAGAAGGCATAGAACAAATTTTGACTAAGATTCATGCAACTAAGGGTCATATTGGAAATTGGATAACTATTGAAGGAGCATATTACAATGCAGATAGTGGAGACGATAGAAAAGAAGAGCACGCAAGTAAAATTTGGAGTTAAAGAAATTTCAAGAAGGTTCCAAGAACTAAAGAAGTCAGTGCAAGAGGCACACACTACCTGAGTGGCTTGGGACAAGCCACATGTGAGTGTTTGTGTCTTGTTGTCATAGGCCATTTTGGGGAATAGCTCAACAATTAATGAAGACAATTAAGAAATGGACTAAAAAAAGAGTGTGTGTCGAAAAACAGGGAAAAGCATCGCCGAGTAATAAGGAAAGTCAAATGAAGGACAAAAGAGGAGGATAAAAGAAGGAAACCGGTCGATTTTGGACCAACCACGCGTAGGGATTTAGAATGTGGAAAAACTTAATCCACCTAGGGTTAGTGGGTTAGGGTTTTGGTCATTGTTATAATAGGTAGTTAACCAACTTTTGTAGTATAAATATGTATTGTGAGATCTGAGGAGATATAGTTGTTATGGTGAGATCGAGTTTTTGGCTAGTTGTTAGTTTTAGTTAAGAGTTGTGGAGATAATATTGAGACGATATTAGAGTTAATTTTGTAGTCATATATATGCATTGTAATAAAAAGTAAGGTCGCAAGCTATGGATCTTAGTGTGATCTTGTCAGCCTTAACGGTAATGCGCACAATGCCATAAACTTTTATGAAGAATAGTAAAAGAGCGATGAATGCCATATATTTGTGGACGTAGACTGGGGGGTGAACCATGGTAAAACCTTGTGTATCTGTGTGGAATGTTTGTCTTATTTATTTCAATTATTTAGTTATGTTGAATGGATGAATCTATAGTAGTAAAATGCATTGCGCACTAGAATAATCAAATATTTACTACAAAATGAATTTTAAATGAATGTGAATGATTAAAGAATGGTATATCTGGGTATAATGAGGTGTTACAATAATATATCTGATGTATGTTGAGGTATAAATAATTTCTTACATCCCATCAAAAGCCTCCCTTCCAAGATTGCAGACATATGGGTCTTAAAGTCACCCATAAGCCATCTCAAGTGAGACTGCATTGTGCACTCTCTGCACAATGTTTCCTTCTGTTCTCCAGAAGGGTTGATGGTTTCTAGGATTTTGTTGGAAACCTAAAGTAGAACCTGGGTCATCCAAAACATCCAACAATAGGAAAGTGCAGGGTTATGAATATTTTCATATTTATTTCAGTATATTCGACTCGTTGTTTAATTTTTCTAGTTAGATCGCTTGCAATTCATTTATTTAAAAAAAACAAATCAAAGAATTGTTAGTTGAACATCTTAGTCTTGTTAGAAGGAAATTTCATCTTGAGATGTATACAAATAATTGAAAAGTAAACATATAAGTTAGTTGTTAGAATCGGATGAATAGTCAATCTACATCAGGTTTGAAATTTGGTTTTACTTTTAGAGCATCTCACAACTTTTTATCCTTTTATTCATGCACTGACATCTCTTATCAAGATTTTGAGTAGGGTAAGATTCTTGGAATAATAATTTTCTTGTTTTCATTTTGAGTTTAATTCTTTTATTTTATTTTTACTTCTCATATTACAATTCTAATCTTGTTTTTTAATAAACAACTTTGGATTGTTTAGGAATTCTAGAATTGACTTTGGTCACAGTTGCCGGTTTATTATTCTTGTCTTATATAGTTAGGATTTCCTTGTTCTACCTAGTTTGTTTTCTTTCTTAAACCATAGAAGTTTTACCTAGGGTATTTATCCTACAAAAATAACATTAGTAACAATTGGGTTGTTCTTTAATGATTGTCAACATCCTATAACAAAAACATCACACTTGATAATCCCAACAAAGTTCCTAACTAGAAGACTTGATTTTGTGTTTGTGGTGGAACATTTGTGTTTCCAAGGATTCATATCTATAACACTTGCACATCAAATCTAAGGTTTCTTACATGTCTTTTCTTTTGATATTTTTTCACTTCACATTAAATAGTTGATACACAGATTGATTGATGATGGGAAGAACCTTAAGATAAACTATGGGAGTGAGTAATTTTTTGAAGGTAAGATAAGATACCCCTCAAGATTTCCATTCAATGTATAGGGTTCTAAGGGACCGATTTTTCAAGAAGGGTGATACATTACCCTCAACATTATTCTCCTTAGACATTGTTTCTTGAAGAAGAATAACATCGGGTTTGAATTTGGTAAAACATATTTTGAGAGAATTTTTTTTGAAAAGGGTAGAGAGGACTGATTAGATTCACATTTTTTCATAGCTATTACCACTTCCTCATATTTCCCAACTATTTCATATTTAATTTTGGGATCATGCTAGCATCCGACAAAGTCCCATCTGCACCAATCTACTTAGGATACTTTAATTCACCTTCTAGGGAAGAGAAAGAAGCTTGATCTTCTGAAAAAGTCCCATCTTCACCAATCTACTTAGGATACTTTTCTTCACCTTCTAGGGAAGAGAAAGAAGCTTGATTTTCTAGAGATGCCCTTATTGCATCCTTATGATCCAGAGAAGCCAATTATGTTCCATCCACCTCTTCAGCCCTCTTTTTAAACATATTTCCCCATTAAGTGACCAATTAATCCAAATTCATTAAGGTTGGTGTATCTTCCAGCCCAACATCTTCCCTTGCCACTAAAATTGAGTTTCTCTTTTCATTTCTGAACACACTTATATTTGTAGTTATGCTTTCGAAAAACAAAGGGTTGGTATTTCCCTTTAGAAAAATTAATTGTAAGATATACTTTGGCCTATTCTTCCCATGCCAACTCGCCAAACCTTGAACCTACTATTTCATCTCTCTCTAGAATATTACAACCCTATGTTGGTTCATCTTTCTATGATTATGAGAGAATTGGAATGAAATATTGTGATGGGATGGACCTCATTTCAAGATCCAATTTATTTGTATTGATATTATGGTGAAATTCTTTTCCCTTGAATAAGCCCCAATCCCATAAACCACAATTCATTTTGAAGTTAACACTCATACCTCTCTTTTTTAAAAATTGGACCCCTCAAACTTTGGCTTATCTTTCTGTAAATATAGAGGATTTCTGTGGTGGAACATTTGTGTTTCCAAGGATTCATATCTATAACACTTGCACATCAAACCTAAGGTTTCTTACATGTCTTTTCTTTTGATATTTTTTCACTTCACATTAAATAGTTGATACATTGATTGATTGATGATGGGAGGAACCTTAGGCTAAACTATGGGAGTGAGTAATTTTTTGAAGGTAAGATAAGATCCCCCTCAAGATTTCCATTGAATGTATAGGGTTCTAAGGGACCAATTTTTCAAGAAGGGTGATACATTAGCCTCAACATTATTCTCCTTAGACATTGTTTCTTGAAGAAGAATAACATCAGGTTTGAATTTGGTAAAACATATTTTTAGAAACATTGTTTTTGTAGGAAACCCCTACCCCTCTCTGCTATAGAAGAACTTAATGATCTATAAACCTTGGAGTTTGATCAACTTCTATAGAAGAACATAATGATCTAAAAACCTTGGAGTTTGATCAACTTCTAGGAACATTGACTGCATATGAAATGAGAATAGTTAAAGATAAACCCACCTCTAGAGAAGCATCATTTAAATCAGACAAGAATGAGGATTCTGAGCCCGATGAAATTGAAGAAAAATTTGTGAAGAGACTAAAGAAGGGATCAAGCAAATACAAAGGTAAACTACCTTTCAAATGTTTCAACTGTGGTAGGATAGGTCATTTTGCAAATAAATGTCCCCACAAAGGAAAGGATCATGCATATGATGATGAGGAGAAGTACAAACACATAAATTTATTTAAAGAGAAAAACCTTAAGAAGAAAAGTCTGTGCATAAACATTAATGATGATCCTTCAGATGATGAAGAAAATGAATCCTCTATTGAAGATAAACTAAATGACTTCATACTTATGGCCAAAGAGGATTATGATAATAACATCACAGGGAGTGATGTTAATGAAGAAGAAGTTGTGGTTGACATGGAATTAGAACTGATCAATGCACTGGAAGAGATTGACAGACTAAGAATCAAGAACAGAAAGCAAAGACAATTGTTGATACAGTTCGAGAAAGACAGTAAAAAACATGATGAAGACCTTATCCTACTAAAAATAGAATTAGAAGAGGAAAAGAAAATTGAAGACATTCTGAAACGACATTTATCAGAAAAGAAGGCAAGATGTGAAGCATTAGAAGAAGAAGTAGTGAAAACTAGGAAAGAGATGGAGAAGTTTCAAGTCTTGTGTAATCAAAATCTGTCAAGCATCAAAGCCTTAGAAGGACTAGCCACCATCTCGAATCATGTTAAGCCCTAATATTGGCTTATTACCACTTAATTGGGGCATATTAGATTAGTAATGTTATTTTATTTATGTCGGCTTTATGCCATTAGTTGTAATTTAGATTAGTAATGTTATTTTATTTATGTCAGCTTTAGGCCATTAAACCTCCTAATCTCCTATATATACCAAGGAGACATTTTCATTTTGAATCATCTTGGACTTGAAAATTTAAGTGGGGTAAAAGGAGGTTCCCCCTCGAAGAGGCTTATTATCTGAAATTATCTCTTTTTCAAGGCGTTGAGTACTTTTCCTGAGGTTTTTCTATGCTATATTGATGTTTGGTTCTTAACATATGGTATCAGAGCTCAAGGTCTTGGGGTTTCGCTGC
>ML783658.1:1171782-1211396 GCA_009831015.1 Picea engelmannii
ATCATCTTGGACTTGAACATTTAAGTGGGGTAAAAGGAGGTTGCCCCCTCGAAGAGGCTTATTATCTGAAATTATCTCTTTTTCAAGGCGTTGAGTACTTTTCCTGAGGCTTTTCTATGCTATATTGATGTTTGGTTCTTAACAAATCAACAAAGGAATCCAAAGTTGAAAACTTGTTTGGGTTTTGAAGAGGGATCAAGTAGTGGCAAGCCAAGAAATGAAGAACCCATCAATTTTGTCAAATGTACAACCAATAACAACAACGAACCTGCAGGAACAAAGGAAGACAATCAGTCGCCCAGGACGAGTAAGGAAAAAGATGCCAGAACTAAATATGTAGAACAAATAAGTAATGCACTCACTGCTGAAAGACGTCATCATCCTGGAAGAAATCGATTTGCACAAAGAAGACAATCATTTCCCAGGTAAAAAGAATTTTTCCATGGCTATTGTTTCTGCTGTTCTAACTTTGGTCACAATGTTGTAAATTGTTCCTTAAGACTTAGACATGAGCAATTAAGATTTCAAAGGTATAAATGCTTCCCACAACAAAAAATGATACAGTCAAGTAACAATCCTTCACAGACTGCAAATTGCCAAATTAAATCTAGACACATACAACTAAGGAGGCCAAGAAATAATCAACAGTCAATAAGTAGACAACACTGCAACAACAAGTATGACCTTTTGAATAATGAGATTGAATGTTACACCTATCATAACTTTGGACATAAATCTATTGACTGCCAGTTAAGGAACTATGAACCAGATTTGAAATCCCCTGCTGAAAATGTCAAGTTTTGAAGAAGAAGGAAAGTGACAAGTGTGGATTAGTAGTGTTCGCTCAAAGAAAAATGAACCCTTGGTATATAGACAGTGGATGCTCCAAACACATGACGAGAGACAAAGGCAAGTTTCTATCTCTAAGTGAAAGAAAATCAGGAAACGTAACCTTTGGAAATGATGCTCCAGGGAAAATTAAGGGCAAAGGGATGGTGAGCTTAAGTAATGGAAAAGGAAAAGCCCAATATGTTCTACTTGTGGATGGGCTGAAACACAATCTGCTCAGTGTAAGTCAAATGTGTGACAGAGGATGTGAAGTGTTGTTCACATCCAAGGATAGTAAGATAAAGTCTGTAAACTCAGGACAAGTGGTGGCCAAAGGCATAACGACAAAAAATAATGTATATGTACTAAAAGAAAATAGAGAAGAATGTCATCTAAGAAAACATGATGAAAGTTGGTTATGGAATAGGAGACTTGGAAATCTAAACTTTGATCACTTAATCAAACTCAAAAACCTCGAAGCAATAAAAGATCTTCCGAGAATATCAAAGCCCCAAGATTCAATGTGTAAACCCTGTTAAGTAGGGAAGCAAAACAGGACACAGTTTAAGTCCAAGAGCTTTACTTCAACAGAGAAACCACTCCAACTAGTTCATATAGATTTATGTGGACCATCAAGATAGGAAGGCACAGGGAAAGAAAACTACTTCATGCTGATTATCGATGATTACTCCAGACTTACCTGGGTTGCCTTTCTCATGGAAAAGGCTTAAGCATTTGAGAAGTTTAAAATATTTAAGGCATTAACTGACACTCAAACAGGCAAGAGATTAAAGGTAGTAAGATCAAACCGGGGAGGATATTTTATGTCAAGAGACTTCAAGGAATTATGCAATGAGCATGGGATCAAGAGAGAATACACAATCCCAAGAACTCCACAACAAAATGGAGTTGTTGAGAGGCAAAATAGAACAGTGCAGGAAATGGCCAGGTCAATGATGAATGAGAAGAACATTGGCCAAACCTACTGGGTAGAAGCAATACACACAACAGTTCATGTTCTTAACAAAGCTCACCTTAGACTGCAAAGTGACAAGACACCTTATGAGCTGTGGTTTGGGAGACTTGCTTCAATTAAACACTTCAAACTCTTTGGGAGTAAATGCTACATAAAGAATAATGATGAGAACCTCAGCAAATATGATGACATGGATGATGAAGGTATATTCTTAGGGTATGCTACAAATAGTATAGGATATAGATGCTATAATAAGAGGATGCATAAAATGGTTGACTGTATTGATGTAAAAGTTGATGAAGGAATCCCAACAAGAGAGATGTATAGTAATGAGTCTTCTACAGAAGACACAACTAAAGTTGAATATGAACATGTCCAAGAATCAGAAAACGAAGAATCTGAATTAGATGAAGACTCAGACACTCAGACAGACTCAAATCAACAATCAACTTCAAATTCCTCCTCTTGAATCATTCAAAAGAATCATCCTGCAAGTCAGATAATTGGAGAAAAAGACAAAGGTGTACAAACGAGGAGAAAGCTAATCAAAAACACTGAATAGTCTCATATAGCCTTCATGTCCATGCTGGAACCCAAGAATTTTAATGAAGCCAGTAAGGATGACCACTGGGTTAAAGCAATGAATGATGAACTTGATCATATTGAGAAAAACAATACGTGGGAGATGGTTTAGAGACCGGAAGGTAAAATATCATTAGTTCCAAATGGATCTTTAATAACAAGTTGAATGAGCAGGGACAAGTTGTCAGGAACAAAGAAAGATTGGTTTGTAAAGGCTATGCTCAAATAGAAGGACTGGATTTTGATGAAATATTTGTGCCCATAGCAAGGTTGGAAGCTATCTGAATATTTCTCGCCTATAATTGTCATAAAAGGTTTAAAGTCTATCAAATGGATGTCAAGTCAACTTTTCTAAATGGAGATTTAAATGAAGAAGTCTATATGGAACAACGAGAGGGTTTTGAACTATCTGGTAACCCTGACTTAGTATGCAAGATAAAGAACGATTTATTTGGGTTAAAACAAGCCCCTCGAGCCTGGTATCATAGACTGGATACGTATCTTAAAGACAAATGGTTCAAGAGAGGAACAACTGACAAAAATCTATATATTAAAATAGAGGATAATAATTTTCTCATCGTATTGGTCTATGTGGATGACATCATCTTCGGATGTAATAAGGATCCATTGGTACAATGGTTTGCTTCTTCCATGGAATATGTGTTTGAAATGTCCATGATAGGAGAACTGTCATTTTTTCTTGGTCTGCAAATTACTGAGAGGTCTGAAGGGATGTTCATTTATCAAGAAAAATATCTAAGAGAAATGTTGAAAAGGTTTCAAATGGAAGATTCTAAACCTGTGGGCACACCTATGGTTATTGGCTGCAAATTAAGCAAGGATGATGACTCACCTGATGTTGATCAACATTCATATAGGTCAATGATAGGTAGCCTGTAGTACATCACAGCATCTCGCCCATACATAATGCATGTTGTAGTAATGGTTGGAACATATTAGTCTGCACCTAAATAGAGTCACTTACTAGCTGTCAAAAGGATATTCAGGTATCTGAAAGAAATAATGACTTATGGTCTGTGGTATCCCAGAAATTAGAATTTTCGGTTAACTGCTTATTCAGATGTAGATTGGGAAAACTGTGTTGATGAGAGGAAAAGCACCAGTGGAGGAGCATTCTTCCTGGGTGACTCATTAGTAGCATGGCTTAGTAAAAAGAAAGGTTCCATTTCCTTATCAACCACAGAGGCAGAGTACATTGCTACTGCTACCTATTGCACTCAGGTATTATGGATGATTCAGACACTTGCAGACTTGGGGGTAAAATACGCTGCACCAATCCGAATTCATTGTGATAACACTAGTTCCATCAGTGTGTCTAAGAATCCTATATTCCACTCCAAGACCAAGAATATTCCCATAAAATACCATTTTCTGAGAGAGCAAGTCACCAATCAGGTTATTCAGGTTGAGTACATTCCAACCACAGAACAAATAGCAGACATTTTTACTAAATCCCTAGCTAAGACCCCTTTTGAATATCTCCTACAGAAGCTGGGAGTCATCCCATTTCACACATAAGAAAGTCCATCCTATTAGGGGGATTATTATATTCATTGCTTATCTGATACCTCCTAAAAATACTGCAACAACTCACGGGGAGCATGCTTTCTTTGACATTGAAGTCAAAGGGGGAGAAAAGGACAGGTCAGGGTGCCTTTGTTGCCATCAGTGCCAAAGGGGGAGATTGTTGGCATGTTTAATAGGCAGAGTATTCTTGACATTGGTGGCATGATCAGAGTATGCATCAATGGAAAATTAGGGACAAAGTAAGCTTAGGAGGAATTAGCACAGAGTCGAACGTAGTGCGAAGGTGTCCTTGTTCATTTGATGGAAAACAAGCAGGCAAGGAAGACCAACAGTGCAACGATGATCGAATGGCAAGATCAAAGTGTTGGTCAAAATTCATTTTAGATTTTCGACTACCGAGATTTCGGATACCGGGAGTTGGAGATTTCAAGAACTCCCACTATAGGAGTCCCGAAGTCGCGAAATGGGAAATTGTAATATAACCTGAACCATTGGATCAAGGACAAATCTGGACCGTCAATCCAAGAAGAAGACGTGGTGAAATATCATGCTTTCACTAACTGAGAAGTCAAGGGAATGAAATTCTCCAACCTTTCAACTTGCGAAGTTGCGAAATGCGAAATTCCAAAAACCCGAAACGAGCACACCACTCGGAGTTTTGAATACCGGGATTTCAGAAACTCTCGTCATCAAAAGTCCCAAAGTTTCGAAATGTGAAATCCTGAAAACCCAAAAAAGGCGCATCACTCAGAGAGTTGGATACTGGGATTTCAGTTATCGGGAGATGGATATGTTAGAGACTCTCATCAACAGGAGTGCCGAAATCAAGAAATGTGAAATGGAAAAATGATTTGAGCCGTTGGTTTGAGGAGATCGTGGACCGTTGATCTAACTCCATTTCGAAGTATTTGATACCTGGATTTTGGATACCGAGAGGTTGAGAGGTCAAGAGTCAGGACACTGCAACACAGGAGTCCCGAAATCACAAAATGCACTTCGCCGAAATTAGAAACATTGGACTACCAGACCGTTGATCCGACTCCATTTTGGAGTTTCAGATACCAGAACTTGGAGGTGTCAAGAACACTTCACCACAAGAACGCCGAAGTATCGAAATGTGAAATTGCGAAAAGAACTTTATGGATAAGTGCTTGGTCTTGACCATGGTCATATCGAGGAAGGAGCTAGTCCGTGCTAAACCCCATTTCGTGGATCAGGAATTGGAGGAGTTAAGGGACTGACTGGAGAATCCCTGAAATGCGAAATAGTGAAATGCAGTTTCAAACTAACCGATGGTCACCGCCTGTGGTCACATTGGCGAAATATGGGGGAAGGAGCTAGTGTAGAAAATCTCCTTTTCAGTGATTCGGGGATTGCGACTGGGAGTGTCGAGACCCTTGGTCACATGAATGCTGAATTTTCGAACGCCGAAATGTCGAAATGATGAAATGTCTATATAGTTGGTGGTCATCGCCGATAGTCACGAAAGAGGAAGGAGCTAGCATAGTTGGGCTCTATTTCAAGGTTCGCACTGTAACTGCAAGAAAACTACTGATGGTTTCTACCAGAGGTGTGGAAAAGACTTTTGTGTAACAACCAGAGGAGCAAAAGAGTCTAAGGGAACCTTCTAGTGGAATGAGGACTGGCCATAGAGGCGATTGACAGCTGGAAGAGCATTTGAAGCCTGTGACTACAACAGAGAGGTTAATCTCGACTGTGCCAAAGAAGATGAGGAGTCTCATCTACCAGAGAGGCTGAGGAATATCAGTGTAACACCTAGTGATGCTAGACACATGGGTTTAACAGCCAGAGAAGCTGAAGAATTTCCATGATGAATAGGTAGAGCACACGACATGCAGACCATGCAGAACCACTGCATACAGTGAATTCACAAGATGCACAGGGAGTATAAGAATGTGGGACAAAGAAGAGATTGTGTGTTGTTTCTCTAGTGAGGGATGCATATGTGAAGAAGGTGTAGTAGCTGAAAGTGATAGAAGACAAAAGGTGCATTGAATGACAATGGTGCAGAAAGGACAAGAGGCAGAAGAACAAAAAAGGGCAATGGAAGTGTGCAGAAAGACAGTGAGGAAGACAGAGCAGCGAAATCTTGCAGAGCAATGATGAGACTGGTAGGTTGTTGTTGAACACTATATCACTGTAATAAGTCTTAGTAATTGATATTCATAAATCAGGGTGGTAGGGAGGTGCTAGGGAGGACTAGTGTCCTCAGAGGTTCAAGTGGGTGCTTGAACACAGGGAGTTGTATCTTCCTTCTAGTTGGTGCTAGAGAAACTAGGGAGTTGGTGCTTCCTTCTAGTTGGTGCTAGAGAAACTAGGCAGTTGGTGCTTCCTTCTAGTGGGTGCTAGAGAAAACAGAGAGTTGGTGCTCTCAGCAAGTTGCAACTTGAAAAATCATAGGTTGTAGCCTCACAATGAGTTGGTGCTCATATGTATGATAATGTAAAGAATGTAAATATACTTATCATATAAAGAAGAAGAGGTTTTTACCCTTTATGGGTTTCCTCGGGAAATATTTGTCTCTTTGTATCTCATATATGTGACTGATGTTGAATGTGCCATTGCTTATTTCTCTACATTATTATGATCATCATTGAGTGCCTTGTAAAGAATTTAAAAGAAGCATAATTGTTTAAGCACAGTAACAACTGATTCACCCCCGCCCTCTCTCAGTTGTCCAACAATTGGTATCAGAGTCGGCCCCTTTTATCTAAAGGTAGATGATAGAGCTTAAACATGTCAAGCCATGAAGGAAAGTCAACCAATAAGGCCCCATTGTTCAATGGAACAAACTTTCCCTTCTGGAAAGTTAGAATGAGAACCTACATAATGGCTTTAGGTGCAGATGTTTGGGATGTGGTAGATATTGGTTATGTGAAGCCAGTTGTACTAGCCAGTAAGGATGCCAAACTAGAATTTAGCTTCAATGCTAAGGCTATGAATGCTATCTTGAGTGGGCTTATAGAAGCAAAATTCATAAAAGTTATGCATCTAGGAACTGCCAAAGAAATGTGGGACAAACTCATTAGCGGTTATGAAGGTAATGAAAAGGTAAAGGATGCCAAGCTTCAAACCTACATAATACAGTTTGAACAACTGAAGATGAAGGAAGATGAAACTGTTGGAAAATAATTTCTGAGAGTAGAAGAAATGGTAAATGCAATGAGGGCACTTGGCGAAACAATTGAGGAACCTTCTTTAGTTCAAAAAATCTTGAGATCTCTCCCAGATAGGTTCAACCCGAAGGTCTCTGCTATAGAAGAGCTTAATGATCTAAAAACCTTGGAGTTTGATCAACTTCTAGGAACATTGTGACGCAAATGCCCACCCAGGGCACGTCTGCTCTCACTAGGACCTTCTCTTCCCTAGGCCCAAAGAACAAAAGATGTTCTTCAAATCCCTTATCGGGACTTTTCTGCACCCACGGAATATTCTCCTTATGATCCCCCTTCCTCCTATCGGGAAATCGGCCTCCGCGTGATCGCGGGCCTTAGAACTATGAAATCGGGTCTTACAATCCTTGAACCCCGATGAACGTTCACCCACGTGTTCTTTGCTTCTATCGAGAAAATTCTCGTCGGGAAATCGCGACTTGCGAGGGCGTGAATCACTCGCCTCCTAGATCCCCGATCTTCTAACTCCGATGGCACCTTCTACACCCTTTAGCCCCACAAGCTAACTCTTTCACATGTGACCAGCTGGTCCACAAGACTATGGTCCTTCCCCCCTATCAGAGTTTCACACTTCGCGGTTTTGAAATGCGTAGGACTCACACCCTTTGGATTTCCAATTCTCCGATTTCCAACGCCACCTAGCGTTGACTCCAGCGAGGGTTGACCTTCTTGACACCTGTCTTCCACTAAGGCGCCTATGGCCCACACTCCAGTGGATCTCGGGAAATCGTGTTTCGGAATTTCACGATTTCTACTGCACAAATTCACAGATCCTTCCAAACTCCAAACCCTGATATACGATGGCACATGTCGTCACCTCAGGGTGAGACTTAATGCTCCGACACCTGTCCTCCACTGAAGGCTATGAATGTGAGGCCCATCGGGTTTTGGGATTTCATGAATTCTCCTACCGTGAGTTTCTCGGCACCAAGAATCCCGAAATGCCGAACCCCGATTTCTGCAGATCCTTGGACGCGTGCCCTTTAGATCAACGGCCCGGATCAAATCGGGAAATCACGGTTCGCGATTTCAACATGTACAAGACACTTGCCTCTGGAAACCCCGACGCTCCAAACGCCGACTTGTCAGGATCTTCGTCCACGTGTCTTCAAGAATGGACGGCTCAAACCTCCTGTCGGAAAATCGCGAATCACAATTCCGATATGTGAGAGTTTTATGTCCTCGCAAGCCCCGATTCTCCGATGAGCTAATCCCCGATGGATTCCTGGCTCCTTGCCACGTGTCCCTGCCGAGACCAACAGCTCAGATTTCTCCTCGGAATTTTGGGACCTTCAAGTTCTCGATTCTCTTACTTGTCAAAACCCCGATGGCCTAATATCCCGATGGCTCCTCCGGGATTTCTCCTCTGCCTCGGAGCTTAACCCCTGTGCAAATTTCCGAGATCTAACGGCTGATGGGTGACTGGTCCACGATCTGACAGTCCACGACTCCTGGAGCTTGAACTCTCAGCGCAACCGTAACCTCTCCACTTCTTCGACAGATCCAATGGTTGAAGGGATCCTGCCGACCTCCTCTACGAGATCTTGACCGTCGATTCCTTTTCTCCTTTCTTAAGGACTTCTTGGCACGGAATCCTCGTGTGCAGCCTTCGATAATGATATCACGAAGGTGCTATGTCTCCTGAGATTTTTCCACTCTGATTCTTCAAAGGAACTTACACGCTTTCCTTGCGCTCAGCATTCAACAACTTCCCAAGTGTTGAATCCTTCAGACTCTGCGCACTCCCTGCAGCAGTAGTCTTACTAACTCACTTCCACTTCTGAGGGTTCCGAGAACAAAAGTTTAACTCCCGAGCCTTCTGTCAACGCACTCCTTGCGGACGACTCAACTGCACTCCTTGCAGGAATCCTTGCTCAAAGAGAAAACAGTTGTATCTAGCTTCACCTGCTCTCAGACTTCTATCTTAACACATGAATTCGTTCACATACACAGCATAACAAATGCATGACAGGAAGTAATACTCAGAGCAATTAACACACATACATGGAGAATAACACAACAGCCATGAGTCTGAATCAACTTCTTCTATTAATTCATGATCTGTACATGGATGTTCTCTACAAATCCCGGCTATTCTCCTATGCTCTTCCTTGATGATTTTTTTTCTCTCTGATTCCTGTTACAATGATACAAAATGAGGGTGTCTGTAGTCGGTTTTCCCTCTTCCTTCTAGAACTATCTAATCTAGAATTTAATTCTATCTACCTGCAACTACTACTATAAATGCCTCTGGCTATCTCAGACGAGAGCGTATGGATCAAGGTCTAATTACTTCCTTTCCAAGGTGCTTTCATAAATGATCTCATTTAAGTTTTGTGCGTCAACTTCAAGAGAAGATTTTTTTTTTTTTTAAATTCAAAAACTTGCGCTGAATGTCTTCCAGCTGACTTCCGCTTCCACGTTGGTTGCCTGTCGTGAGGGATGCTCCTGCATCACATTGACTGCATATGAAATGAGAATAGTTAAAGATAAACCCACCTCCAGAGAATCATCATTTAAAGCAGACAAGAATAAGGATTCTGAGCTCGATGAAATTGAAGCAAAATTTGTGAAGAGACTGAAGAAGGGATCAGGCAAATACAAAGCTAAACTGCCTTTCAAATGTTTCAATTGTGGTAGGATAGGTCATTTTGAGAATAAATGTCCCCACAAAGGAAAGGATCAGGCATATGATGATGGGGAGAAGTACAAACACATAAATTTCTTTAAAGAGAAAAACCTTAAGAAGAAAAGTTTGTGTGTAAACAATGATGATGATCCTTCAGATGATGAAGAAAATGACTCCTCTATTGAAGACAAACTAAATGAATTCATACTTATGGCCAAAGAGGATTATGATAATAATAGCACAGGGAGTGATGTTAATGAATAAGAAGTTGTGGTTGACATGGAAGGAGAACTGATCAGTGCACTGGAAGAGATTGACAGACTAAGAATCAAGATCAGAAAGAAAATACAATTGATGATACAGTTCGAGAAAGACATTAAAACAATTGATGAAGATATTGTCCTACTAAAAATGTTATTATAAGAGGCAAAGAAAATCGAAGACATTTAGAAACGACAGTTATCAGAAAAGAAGGCAAGATGTGAAGCATTAGAAGAAGAAGTAGTGAAAACTAGGAAAGAGATGGAGAAGTTTCAAGTCTTGTATAATCAGAATCTGTCAAGCATAAAAGCCTCAGAAGGATTAGCCACCATCCTGAATCAGCAAAGAAATCCAAATTTGAAAACTGGTTTGGGTTATGAAGAGGGATCAAGTAGTGGCAATCCAAGAAACGAAGAACCCATCAAGTTTGTCAAATGTACAACAAATAACAACAACGAAGCTGTAGGAACAAAGGAAGACAATCATCCACCTAGGATGAGTAAGGAAAAAGATGCCAGAACTTAATTTGTAGAACAAAGAAGTAATGCGATCACTGCTAAAAGACATCATCAGCCTAGAAGAAATTGATTTGCACAAAGAAGACAACCATTTCCCAAGTACAAAGAATTTTTCCATGGCTATTGTTTCTACTGCTCTAACTTTGGTCACAAAGCTACAAATTGTTCCTTAAGACTTAGACATGAGCAATTAAGATTTCAAAGGTATAAATACTTCCCACAACAAAGAATGATACAGTCAAGTAACAATCCTTCACAGACTGCAAATTTCCAAATTAAGTCTAGACACATACAACTAAGGAGGCCAAGAAATAATCAACAATCAATAAGTAGACAACACTGCAATAATAAGTTTGACCTATTGAATAGTGAGATTGAATTCTACACCTGTCATAACTTTGGACATAAATATTTTGACTGTCAGTTAAGGAACTATGAACCAGATTCAAAATCCCCTACTGAAACTATCAAGTTTTGGAAGAAGAAGGAAAGTGACAAGTGTGGATTAGTATTGTCCGCTCAAAGAAAAATGAACCCTTGGTATATAGACAGTGTATGCACCAAACACATGACGAGAGACAAAGGCAAGTTTCTATCTCTAAGTAAAAAAAAATCAGGAAACGTAACCTTTGGAAATGATGCTCCAGGGAAAATAAAGGGCAACGGGATGGTGAGATTAAGTAATGGAAAATGAAAATCCCAATATGTTCTACTTCTGGATGGGCTAAAACATAATCTGCTCAGTGTAAGTCAAATGTGTGACAGAGTATGCGAAGTGTTTTTCATGTCCAAGGACTGCAAGATAAAGTCTGTAAACTCAGGACAAGTGGTGGCCAAAGGTATAAGGACATAAAATAATGTATATGTGCTGAAACTAAATAGAGAAGAATGTCATCTAAGCAAACATGATCAAATCTGATTATGGCATAGGAGACATGGACATCTAAACTTTCATCACTTAATCAAACTCAAAAACCTTGAAGCAGTAAAATATCTTCCGAGAATATCAAAGCCCGAAGATTCAATGTGTAAACCTTGTCAAGTAGGGAAGCAAAACAGGACACAGTTTAAGTCCAAGAGCTTTACTTCAATAGAGACACCACTCCAACTAGTTCATATAGATTTATGTGGACCATCAAGATAGGAAGGCACGGGGAAAGAAAACTACTTCATGTTGATTATCGATGATTACTCTAGACTTACCTGGGTTTCCTTTCTCAAGGAAAAGGCTGAAGCATTTGAGAAGTTTAAAATATTTAAGGCTTTAACTAAGACTCAAATAGGCAAGAGATTAAAGGCAGTAAGATCAGACTGGGGAGGAGATTTTATGTCAAGAGACTTCAAGGAATTCTACGATGAGCATGGGATCAAGAGAGAATACACAATCCCAAGAACTCCACAACAAAATGGAGTTGTTGAGAGGAAAAACAAAACAATGTAGGGAATGGCCCGGTCAATGATGAATAAGAAGAACATTAGCCGAACATACTGGGTAGAAGCAATACACACAACAGTTCATGTTCTTAACAAAGCTCACCTTAGACCACAAAGTGACAAGACACCTTATGAGCTATGGTTTGGGAGACCTGCTTCAATTATACACTTCAAAGTCTTTGGGAGTAAATGCTACATAAAGAATAATGATGAGAACCTAGGAAAATATGATGACAGGGTTGATGAAGGTATCTTCTTAGGGTATGCTATGAATAGTAAAGGATATAGATGCTATAATAAGAGGCTGCATAAAATGGTTGGCTGTATTGATGTAAAAGTTGATGAAGGAATCCCAACAAGAGAGATGTACAGTAATGAGTCTTCTGCAGAAGACACAACTAAAGTTGAAGATGAACAGGTCCAAGAATCAAAAAACAAAGACTTTGAATCATATGAAGACTCGGACACTCGGACAGACTCAAATCAACAGTCAACTTCAAATTCCTCCTCCAAAATCATTCAAAAGAATCATTCTGCAAGTCAGATAATTGGAGAAAAAGACAAAGGTGTACAAACCAGGAGAAAGATAATCAAAAACACTGAACAGTCTCATATAGCCTTCATGTCCATGCTGAAACCCAAGAATTTTAATGAAGCCAACAAAGATGACCATTGGGTTAAAGAAATTAATGATGAACTTGATCAAATTGAGAAAAACAATACGTGGGAGATGGTTCAGAGACCATAAGGTAAAAATATCATTGGTTCCAAATGGATCTTTAAGAACAAGTTGAATGAGCAGGGACAAGTTGTCAGGAACAAAGAAAGATTGGTCTGTAAAGGCTATGCTCAAATAGAAGGACTGGATTTTGATGAAACATTTGTGCCCATAGCAAGGTTGGAAGCTATCAAAATATTTCTTGCCTATGCTTGTCATAAAAGGTTTAAAGTCTATCCAATGGATGTCAAGTCAGCTTTTCTAAATGGAGATTTAAATGAAGAAGTCTATATGGAAAAACCAGAGGGTTTCGAACTATCCGGTAACCCTGACTTAGTATGCAAGCTAAATAAATATTTATATGGGTTAAAACAATCCCCTCGAGCCTGGTATCACAGACTGGATACGTATCTTAAAGACAAAGGGTTCAAGAGAGGAACAACTCACAACAATCTGTATATTAAAACAGAGGATAATAATTTTCTCATTGTATTGGTCTATGTGGATGAAATCATCTTCAGATGTAATAAGGATCCATTGGTACAATGGTTTTCTTCTGCCATGGAATATGAGTTTGTAATGTCCATGATAGGAGAACTGTCATTTTTTCTTGGTCTACCAATTACTCAGAGGTCTGAAGGGATGTTCATTTCTCAAGAAAAATATCTAAGAGAAATGTTGAAAAGGTTTCAAATGGAAGATTTTAAACCTGTGGGCGCACCTATGGTTATTGGCTACAAATTAAGCAAGGATGATGACTCACTTGATGTTGATCAGCGTTCATATAGGTCAATGATAGGCAGCCTGTTGTACATCACAACATCTCCCCTAGACATAATGCATGTTGTAGGAATGGTTGGAAGATATCAGTCTACACCAAAACATAGTCACTTACTAGCTGTCAAAAGGATATTAAGGTATCTAAAAGAAATAATGACTTATGGTCTATGGTATCCCAGAAATCAGAATTTTTGGTTAACTGGTTATTCAGATGCAGATTGGGCAAACTATGTTGATGAGAGAAAAAGCGCCAATGGAGGAGCATTCTTCCTAGGTGACTCATTAGTAGCATGGCTTAGTAAAAAGAAAGGTTCCATTTCCTTATCAACCATAGAGGCAGAGTACATTACTGTTGCTACCTGTTGCACTCAAGTATTATGGATGATTCAGACACTTGCAGACTTGGAGGTAAAATACGCTGCACCAATCCCAATTCATTGTGATGACACTAGTTCCATCAATGTGTCTAAGAATCCTGTATTCCACTCCAAGACCAAGCATATTCCCATAAAACACCATTTTCTCAGAGAGCAAGTCACCAATCGGGTTGTTCAGGTTCAGTACATTCCAATCACAGAACAAATAGCAGACATTTTTACTAAAACCCTAGTTAAGACCCCTTTTGAATATCTTCGTTAGAAGTTGGGAGTCATCCTGTTTCACACCTAAGAAAGTCCATCCTGTTAGGGGGAGTCTTATATTGATTGGATATCTGATACCTCCTAAAAATACTGCAACAGCTCAAGGGGAGCGTGCTTTCTTTGACATTGAAGTCAAAGGGGGAGAAAAGGACAGGTCAGGGTGCCTTTGTTGCCATGAATGAAAAAGGGGGAGATTGTTGGCATGTTTAACAGGCAGAGTATTCTTGACATTGATGGAAAGATCATAGTATGCATCGATGGAAAATTAGGGACAAACTAAGCTCAGGAGGAATTAGCACAGATTCGAATGCAGTGCGAAGGTGTGCTTGTTCATTTGATGGAAAACAAGCAGGCAAGGAATACCAATAGCGCAACGATGATCGAATGGCATGATCGAAGTGTTGGTCAAACTCCATTTCAGAGTTTTGACTACTGGTATTTCGGATACTGGGAGTTGGAGATGTCAAGAACTCCCACTATAGGAGTCCCAAAGTTGCGAAATGCGAAATCTCAATATAACCTGAATCGTTGGATCAAGGAAAAGTCTGGACCGTCGATCCAAGGAGAAGACGTGGAAAAAGATCATGCTTTCGCTGACTGAAAAGTCAAAGGAACGAAATGCTCTAGCCTTTCAACTCTCGAAGTCGCGAAATGCGAAAACCCGAAATAGGCGCACCACTCGGAGTTTTGAATACTGGGATTTCGGTTACCAGGAGATGGAGATGTCAAAAACTCTCATCATCAAGAGTCCCAAAGTGCCAAAATGTGAAATCCTGAAAACCCGAAAAAGGTGCATCACTCAGAGAGTTGGATACCGGGATTTCGATTACCAAGAGATGGAGATGTCAGAGACTCTCATCAACAGGAGTGCCAAAATCGCGAAATGTGAAATGGCAAAATGATCTAAGTCATTGGTTTGAGGAGATTGTGGACCATTGATCCGACTCCATTTCAAAGTATTCGATATCGAGATTTCAGATACTAGGAGGTTGAGAGGTCAAGAGTCAGGACACTACATCACAGGAGTCCCGAAATTGCAAAACCTGAAGTCACGAAATGCGATTTGCCGAAATTAGAAACGCTCGAGTACCGAACCATTGATCCGACTCTATTTCAGAGTTTCGGATACTAGAACTTGGAGGTGTCAAGAACACTTCACCATAGGAATGTCGAAGTAACGAAATGTGAAATTGCAAAAAGCACTTTAAGGATAAGTGCTTGGTCTTGGCCATGGTCATATGGAGGAAGGAGCTAGTCTGTGCTAAATCCCATTTCAGGGATTGAGACTTGGAGGAGTCAAGGGACTGACTGGAGAATCCTCGAAATGAAAAATAGTGAAACACAGTTTCAAACTAATCGATGGTCACCGCCTGTGGTCACATCAATGGAATATGGGGGAAGGAGCTATTGCAGACAAGCTCCTTTTCAGAGTTTCGGGGATCGCGACTGGGAGTGTCGAGACACTTGGTCACACAAACGCTGAATTGCTAAACGTCAAAATGCCTAAATGATGAAATGTCTATATAGGTGGTGGTCACCGCCGATAGTCACAGAAGAGGAAGGAGCTAGCATAGGTGGGCTCTATTTCAAGGTTTGCACTGTAACTGCAAGAAAACTACTGATGGTTTCTGCCAGAGGTGTGGAAAAGTCTTCTTTGTAACATCCAGAGGAGCAGAAGAGTCTAAGGGAACCTTCTAGTGGAATGAGGACTGTCCATAGAGGCAATTGATGGCTGGAAGAGCGTTTGAAGCCTGTGACTGCAACAGAGAGGTTAATCTCGACTGTGCCAAAGAAGATGACGAGTCTCATCTGCCAGAGAGGCTGAGGAATCTCAGCGTAACACATAGTGATGTTGGACGCGTGGGTTTAACAGCCAGAGAAGCTGAAGAATTTCCATGATGAATAGGCAGAGCACACGACATGCAGACCATGCAGAACCACTGCATACAGTGAATGCACAAGATGCACAGGGAGTATAAGAATGTGGGACAAAGAAGAGATTGTGTGTTGTTTCTATGGGGAAGGATGCATCTGTGAAGAAGGAGGTGGAGTGCAGTAGCTGAAAGTGACAGAAGACAAAATGTGCATTGAATGGGAATGGTGCAGAAAGCACAAGAGGTAGAAGAACAGAAAAGGGCAATGGAAGCGTGCAGAAAGATAGTGAGGAAGACAAAGCAGTGAAATCTTGCAGAAAAGTGATGAGACTGGTAAGTTGTTGTTGAACACTATATCACTGTAAAAAGTCTCAGTAATTGATATTCATAAATCAAGGTGGTAGAGAGGTTCTAGGGAGGACTGGTGTCCTCAGAGGTTCAAGTGGGTGTTTGAACACAAGGAGTTGTAGCTTCCTTCTAGTTGGTGCTAGAGAAACCAGGGAGTTGGTGCTAGAGAAACCAGGGAGTTGTTTCTTCCTTCTAGTGGGTGCTAGAGAAAACAGAGTTGGTGCTCTCAGCAAGTTGCAGCTTGCAAAAACAGAGGTTGTAGCCTCACAATGAGTTGGTGCTCATATGTATGATAATGTAAAGAATGTAAATACACTTATCATATAAAGAAGAAGAGGTTTTTACCCTTTATGGGTTTCCTCGGGAAGTATTTGTCTCATATATGTGACTGATGTTGAATATGCCATTGCTTATTTCTCTGCATTATTGTGATCATCATTGAGTGCCTTGTAAAGAATTTAAAAGAAGCATAATTTTTTAAGCACAGTAACAACTGATTCACCCCCCCTCTTAGTTGTCCAACAGGGTGATCAACAATATCCAACTAGAAGTTGTGCAGGGCTTCAAACAACCCTGGAAGTGTAGAATCCACAATTACAAACAATTACAGAAGAACGTGTTGCACTAAAAATTGTCAAGAAAATCTAGTTGGAATATGTGGGTGGCCACCAATATCCACCTAGATTAGTCCTCCCCCATTAGGAAGCAATGGTCTCCATTGCATTGATTTCCCCCATCAGGGGAGGAAAATTCTTTTGAATTTGTACCTAGGTGAGCCACTTACCTTGGTGGAGGAGTTGCCTTGCCTTGATAACCCGATAAATTTGCATCCTCTACTGGTGAGTGCCCTTGACCTGTTTGTCCAATATCTGATTAGTGGATGCATGTTCCATGCAGTCAAGATTGATCTTTGTTGGTTTGAACTGCTCTACGATCTCTGAGGTGTTCAATAATGGTGGAAAATATGGTCTAAGGAGGCCCACAATGAACACTGGGTGCAATCCAAGGAAGGGTGGAGTGTTGATCTCAAAAGCATTGCTACCCACAACCTTGGTGATAGTGTAAGGCCCATAGCGAACTAGGCAGAGATTTTGATGGGGCCCTGTAAGGCGCTCTTTCTGCAAATATAACCAGACCTTGTCTCCCACTTGAAACTAGTGTGGTACCTGGTGTTGATCATGGTGGTGCTTATACTTAGCATTGGCTTTCTGCAAAATCTCATGGACCCATTGGCGGATGTGTTGAATATGATCAATGTATATTGTGGCGTTGTCAGCATCAAAATGAACATGGGAAGAATCTGTCTGTTTTGTTGCAAGAGGTAGTGCAACATCAATGGGAACCAAGGGTTAAAATCCCAACCCCATCTAAAAGGGGATATGACCAATGGAGCTATAGAGAGCCTTATTATGGGTTATACACAATGCGTTCACTCCAATTATTCCAATATCTATTTTTCAAGTTGTTGTCAACTTTCAAATTCAAAGTTTTTATTATGATAGAATAAGACCAAAATTATAAGGAAGTTTGTCGAGCACAGATTGTTGTGAGTAGAGATTGTGGCGAGGGATCACCAACATGTCCTATCAAACTCTAGAAGACATGATTTCAACTCTCTTAGCTAAAGAAATGAGAAACATTGTAGGTAATGCATAAGGTGATGCTAAATTGAGATGACATTATACTTGAGAAACAACCATAGTAGCTCAACTAAGAGAAGGGAGAGGTGGAATGTTATTATTGCAAGAAAATGAATGACATAGCTTGGAACAACAAATTTTGAACCAATGACATTTTCAAGGGAAAATTCAATGAAAGACCACATGCAACTAATGCAACCATTGTTGAAGATTCCCTAGATGCTGACAGTGGTGATGATGTTATTAGAGAAAGGGAATTCTAAGCACATGTAGCTAATGCAACCATTGTTAATAGATAGTTAGAGAATTTTGTATATGTAATAATGGTATCTACCCAATGTAAGGTGTCCCCATGGCGTTAGGCCCTCACGGGAATTGAACCTTTCCCAACGGTGAAAAACTCCTCTATATAATAAATATAATATTATAACAATGTATCATAATATATAATATAGTAAACATTTCCTAAATTTGAATGCATACATAACACAAGTTATAAATTCTATAGAAAAGGTCATGCATAGTATTGGCCTTTGGTTACTCAAGGAAGCGAAGACTAAGGAAGAAAGGTGAAGCATGAACTGCATGGAAGGCACATAAACCAAGGAAGGGTTGAAGTGGGAAAAGAAGTAGAAAAGAAGGAGAAAGGAAAGGAAAATCTAGTCATTGGAAGAGAAGATCGAGGAAGATAAAGCAATAAGCAAAGTAGATACAGAACACAACAAATAACAATATAGATATTTCTTACCCTTCATAAGCTTACTTCGCAGGTTATATCTCTGATCTAACACAATAATGCAATAAAAATATATCAGATGGCTAATAACACAACAACAATCACAAAGAACAACAAGATATATGTGGTTCACCCTCTCCCCAGGGATACGTCCACAAAACTGTGTTTCTTGATATATTAGATGAAAACATATCGTTCTATCTATGCACTTAGTTGTAGATCTCTCTCTCCCTTCCTCTATTCCCTCCCTGTGCACCCAACTGCAGGGTTGATCTTCGCACCTAGCTAGAGATCTTACAATACAGACTCAATATCGTCCTCAACAACAGTAATAACAATGACCAACAATCGATTATTAAGCAACCCTATTGAATCTGCTAGAACTTTATTTATACATAACATGGACATAGTATAGGTATCAAAACCCTAGGTCCACTTGACCGTTGCTTTAAGGGATTTTCTAGCCTGTCTTTCCTTCTTTTCTGCAAGGTGCTCCAAAGCACTCATTGATGTCTTCTTCCACTTGTTGAGTTGTCCACAATCTACTTTTCTTACTGCTTTATCTTCCTCGATGCTCTTTTCCAATGGCTAGATTTTCCTTTCCTTTCTCCTTCTTTTCTGCTTCTTTTCCCACTTCGAGCCTTCCTTTTTTTATGTGCCTTACGCGCAGCTCATGCTTCTCCTTTCTTCTTTAGTCTTCTCTTCCTTGCGTAACCAAGGGCCAATACATAGTAAATGTTACAAATTCTATAGCAGATGGAGGTTGCAACTGGAAATTTTCGTCAATAGCACATTGCATAAGTTACAAATATTATAGCACAGGTTGAGAAGCATCTGCAATGTGCACACTCACAACTTACAATTCAATGACATGATTTTTTCTCCCGGTCTTATACTTGATTTTTGAGATGGAACTGCTGCAGGTAGGTGGACCACTTATGATGGCGGTTATTTTTCAACTTCCCCTGTGTCTGTATGAACTGTAGAAGCTTGTGATCAGTGTGGATGATTGTTTCCTTTCCTAGAATGTAATGTTTCCATTGACGACAAGCTTATACAATGGAATACATTTCCTTGTCATAGGTGGGGTATTTCTGAATAGTATATGAGAGTGTCTCACTATGGTATGCTACTGGATGACCATATTAAGTGAGAATTTCACCTACAACATAGTCAGATGCATCAGTCGCAATCTTGAATGATTGTTGTAGATCAGGTAAGGAGAGTACTGGAGTTGAGCATAAGCAATGCTTCAGATCATCAAATTCTCATTGTTGTTCCTTCCCACACATGAAATTTTCCTCGCCACCTCCCTTGGTCACTTAGTTGAGGGTCCATGCAATATGGGATAATCCTAGCATGAACCATTGGTAGAAGTTGGCAAGTCCCAAGAATCTCTAAATCTCGGTTAGTGTAGTTGGGGTTGGTCAATCACCGATGACTTGGATATTAGCTAGATAAACATGTACCCCATGCTCATAAAAAATCTATCCCAAGTATTGGACCCTGTTCATGCCAAAGGAGCATTTTCCCAAGTTGGCATATAGTTTGTGTTGCCGCAGAGTGCTCAAAACTTGTTAAATATGATGCATGTGCTCCTCCCAATTTTTGTTGAAGATGAGGATGTCATCCAAATATACCACCACAAAAGAGTTGGTTAAGGGTCTCAATACATCATCCATCAACCTCATGAAAGTGGTTGGTGCATTTTTTAAGCCAAAGGGAATGACCAACCATTCGAATAGACCATCTTTAGATTGGAAAGTTGTCTTCCATACATCAATTGGTTTGATGGGAACCTAGTGGTAGCTAGACTTTAGGTCAATCTTGCTTAAGAACTTTTCCCCCTTGAGTTGGTCAAGAAGGTAATCAATTATGGGAATTGCATACCAGTGATCAAAGAAACAGTGATAGGTGGTGCTACCTCTGGTATACTGTATAATTGTCTACCCAAAGTAATAATAACACTACGGGGTCTAGACTCATACACAACATATCGCTTCCACAAACATGGTTGTCCTAAAAGAACATCACAAACTTAAAGGGGATAAATATCACATAATACCTCATCTTTGAAAGGCTTGATGTCGTAGGGCAGAGGACATTGTTGGATGACACAAAGATATATTCCTTAGTGAGGCCAACCAATGGTGTAGGGTTGTGGGTGTGATGTCTTCAGCAGGTCTAGCCACTTGACGACCTCTACTGAGATCAGGTTCTTTTGACTACTGCTATCGACAATGAAATGAAGCAGAGCCCCCTTTACCCACATCTGTGAGTGAAAAAGGTGTTCCCCTTCCTCTTGTTCTTCTTCTTCGCTTGACTGGACTTTGGTGGTAATGAAAGTGGCACTAGGTTCAACATTGATAATCTACTTCCCTCCTTCTAGATTTGATTAAGAGTCAAAATATGCCTTTGAATCGGAAGCTTTCAGCTCGACCACCAGTGACTTCTTGAAGTGATATTCTCTCGTGTTGTGCCAAGCGATTTTATGGTATTCACACCATTTTCATGTGTCCTTATTTGACTTCTCATTACCCTTCTTGTGTTGCGGATTGGACTGATTTTCCTGAGAGTGGCCATATTTTTTTTGTCCCTTGTTTTGTAGGTTGGGGCCACCTTTTCCCTACTTCGGCTGTGAGGAGTTTGCAGATCCAAAATCTCGCCTCTTTTACTTAAATTTATGCTCGATCTTTACAACATATCTATAAGCCTTACCCAATGATCCTATGTTTAGAAACTCCATTTCTTTTTTAATGTATCTATGCAGAAAGTCATGGTATTTGAGCACCAAATGTCGCTCAGAGTATTTTATACCCAATTTGATGCACATGGGTATGGAAAATAATGTTGAAATTTGGTATTGTTTGGTCCCTTTCCTGATGCAGGGTGCTCCATCTTATGTACTAGTCCTTGTAGCTTCCAACATGGTAGTATTTTTCTTTAATGAAATCCCTAAAGGAATCTGATGTGGGGAAGACCACAAATATTGCAGATTCCTCTATGGCCCTTTTCTCAGAGTAAGTATCCCACCAGTCCTTAACATGGGGAACGCCCTTGAGGAGTACAAAAGTAATATTTTCCCTATCGAAAAAATTATGGATCGAAAAACACCCTTTGAGTAGATTCAACCATTTATCTACAACATCTTCATCTATCAATCCCTCAAATGATGGAATATCAAAATTTACCTGTACCTTGAAGGGGGTTTCATATCTGATTGATGAAGATGTGTCTCATGTGGGTAGTTGTCGAAGGATCTGTGCAAAGTTGCCCATGATTTCATTCCTTTTCATGCAAGAGATTCCTCAAGTATCAATTTAAAAGGATCTCATGCTCCATCATATTTATTTTCGTCCCCCATGGGTTGTTGTTGGGATTGGCAAAATCGATCTTGTAAAGGCTCAACTGGTTCAAGTCCCAACTTCTTGTACCCAGATCTTGTCGGGGACATGCATGAATAAAAATAAATGAAGAGAAGACCACTATGATACCACTGATATGGATTTAAGAGTGGAACCAAATGATAACATACTGAATACAATAACGCAGAGAGACAGAGAAGAAGAACAGATATCCATTGAACAATAACTTCTATTGAATAAATGAAATAGACTGAAACTGGAAACAAATTTCTCGAATGGTGATACCTATATCTGAGAAGAGATGTGGTTTCTATGTGCATCCTTATAAGAAGAATGATTACAATGAGGCTCTAGAGGCCTTTTTAACATTACTCATGAATGCCAAAAACCTATAAATAAATAAAACTAACCCTAGGAGATGAAACGCCAAAAGTTATGTGGACCCCTATGGGTAAGTTGGTACCTCAACTTCTCAGGGTCATAACTTTTGCATACAACCTCTGTTTTAGGCATGTGATGGCCCATTGAAAATTTATTTAAGAGAGCTTCAAATTATGCCATCAAATTCTGACTCTATCTACAGTTTGATTGTGGCAAGACAAAAAAACACTGTTTAAGGCCCCAAAATGGCCTTGGAAGTACAAAACGATGTACTGACATGAAAATTTCCAAAATAAGCCAGTTGGATTAGGTGGGTGGCCACCAATATCCACCTAGAAATTGTACAAGGATTAAGACAACCCTGGAAGTGTAGAACCCACAATTACAAAGAATTACAGAAGAACATGTTGCACTAAAAATTATCAAGAGGAGCCAGTTGGAATAGGTGGGTGGCCACCAGTATCCACCTAGATCACTCTACCAAAAAATTTCAAATGTTTATTCATTTTATGGATTGTTTGTCAGACCATGAATTGGAAGAAAAGATAAATCCACACTAATGTCTGTTGGATTAACATGATAGGTACACAAATACAACAATAAATGACTATTGTTCTTCCTTAACAGATGACTCTTCCTATCACCTACAACTCTTCATATGTACATTATTATTACAATAACACAACCCCCAAGATTACATGCCCAACATTCCCCCCTTTAATACAAAGGGGTGTGTGTGAGTCTAAGCATCATTATGAAATTCTCATTTTTTTTTCTCTTCCATGCACTTTGGAGAAGATTTTTGCAGTTTCCTCATTTGTGGAACAATGTCTCAAGTGAATAGTCTTGGCCTCTACATGATACCAAATCAGTTGATACTTTGTGTTGATGTTCTTAGTTCGATCATGGAATATGTGATTCTTGGCTGACTATATTGTAACACCCATGTTTCCCCAACTTGTAATTAATCATAATTAGTTATTTCCACACAATGCCATGCAAATATTGTAACTATGTTTTTGTTTTTATAACTGCCAACAATTGACTGTGGGTGTGAAGCCTTATATTATTGGCCATGATATCACTAGAGGAATGAGAAGGGGTTGTTTTAAGAAAAAGGGTCCCAAGCCTCCTTGCTGAAATATTTAATTTGGAATTATTTAGATTATTTCCCTTAGCCTAGATTTCAAGACAAATTGGTTAATGAAAGGGGTTAGTAGTTGAAAAACCCAACCACCCCAATGAATGGAAGTAGAGAAGGCTTCCACAAGGGACCAATAAGCTATAAGAAAATGTGAAATATTACCATGGGTCTCCTTGATTGACCCACAAGTTTCCTTCTGACAAGGGAAAAAATAAAAGGATAGGTCGAGAACCTTCCCAATAGAGGTGTGCAAGATAAGCATGTGATTTCAGGGAGATTGAGGAGAGTCCTTCACAAAATGTTTCAGAACCAGAGAGAGAAAGGATCCCTAGTGGTATCATTTCTTGGCATGGGGGTAGCCAAAGTTCTAAGAGTGAATGCATGTGAACCTATGGTTGGGTGGAAAGGAGAAAAACCACAATTAGTTGGTGGGCTACATCTTGTGTATAGATAAGTGTTTCTCACTCTGTGTATTTAATTGAAACAATCATTTTATGCCTTTAATTGTGTCGTAAACGTGTATGTCTGGCTAATAGGCTTGATATTTTTCCATGGGGAAGCATTTTCACTTAGATGATTAAGTAATAGAATAGGATTGATTGTGTGGTGCATAATCGGGTAGGATGAATTTATATCTTACTTTGGATGCTTGAGGATATGTAAAACTAGTTTGCTCCAGTGAAGTTTCTCATGGGTACACCTATATAATTATGTCCCTTGTGTGCACAATAGGTTGTTTCTGTTGTAGTGTGATTATTGTGAAAGGAGTCTAGGAAAATAAATTAAAGAAGGAATGATAAATTCCAAGAGAAACGAAGTGATGTAACCATTCTTTGAAGGGGTCGATGTATTAACTATAACAAGGGTCCGAGGGAGGCCAGTGAAGGTTGGTTACAGGTTTTTGTCACATATTGGTACAAGCTTATAGTGGTATATCTCATAGTAATAGTGTGGAAGTGATTTTCATAATCTATTTGGCATTTAACTTAGGGAGACAGGATGGGTCAAGGTTACGTAGTTGTATCCACCTTTCGGTTGTATCTGGAGAATATAAGGGGCTGTATCCTCCTTTCGATTGAAGTCGTAGAATCAAGGAGTTAGAAATAAGGGGTTGTATCCTCCTTCTGGTTGGATCCATAGAATCAGGGAGTTGTAGCTTCCTTCAGGTTGGAGCCTCCTTCCAGTTGTATATGGAGAATTGGGAAGTTGGTGATTTTTATGAATGAATTCTTGATATATATAAGAAAGCATTCTATGGTTTTCTCCCATTTGGGTTTCCACGTAAATATTGGTGTATTTTGTTCTTGATGTGATGTTTCTTATGTTTACATGATTATGGTATATTTATTGGATGCATTCATAGATTATACATTGATGATATACTACTAAACATTATTAGTAAAGATAAAGAATATATATTGTGGTTAAAAGTGGAATAATTGTTGATTACGGATTCACCACCCCAGTAATCCAAAAATTCGTATCAAAGTGTGTTCCTTCAGGAAATAGTTTAACCAATGAAAGGAGATCATGGAATATGTGAAACTTACTGAGAATGGAGTATAAATGTTTGATGGTTAGAGTGGTCTAAAGTATGAGATGTGGAGCATAAGAAAAAGAAACTTTTTAGAGGCATATGGATATGATATTTGGTATTCAGTTGTGACAGGATATAATGCTACAAAGAAACCAAAGAATACAAATAAGAAGGAATTGAAGAAGAACAACAAAATAGCAATGGATTTCATCATGGAATGATTACCTGATTCAGTAAAGGACAAAGTGGGAAAATGTTCATGAGCCAAAAAACTCCGGGATATTCTACATGACATATATTCTTCTCCCATCACATAATCAAAGATTGCTAAAGAAGATACAGGTAAGGAACACAAATAAATATGTTCATCATGTCAAACTAATTCCGAAGAAGAAGAATACAAAAAGGCAGAAGTTGATTACATAGAAAAATTGATCAATACAATTGAATATCTAAGGACTAAAAGAAAATAAAGCCACTCACTCCATGAAGAACTAATGAATATGAAAGAACTACAAAACTCCAACACTGAAGAATTAGAGCAGATGATCATGCTGCTAAAAGGACAAATAGAAGAAGTTATAAGTATTTAATAAATTCTCGAGGATCAGATGCAGTATTTGGAATCCAAAATGACAATACATAAGGAAGAAGTAGAAAAGAGAGAGAAGATACTAACATATAATCTCACAGAAAGAAATGATTATTTAAATCATCTTGAATCAAATTCCAGTCAACAAGAAAGAAGACTTGAAGATGAAATAATCATATTGAATATCCAACTTGAAGAAGCAAAATGAATAGAAGAAGTCATGAGAAACCAAATGATGAAGAAAGAAGACGAGGTGGAGAATCTTGGAGAAGTTGTCACACTAAGAGTCAAAATCATCAAGCTAAGCATGAATGTTGAAGAGAGAGAAACATCCACATCATTAGTTGAAGAGAATCCCCAGAGGTTGTAAGAAAGGAAGAATGAAGAGAATCCAAAGACGTATGAAGTCATTAAACTTTCAATAAAGAAGGTGTTGATTATTTGGGTTGGTTTTCATTGATGTCAACCCTTGAAGAAAGTCTGGTAGTGAATTTTGGTAGCACAAAGGTTTGGGTAATGGACCCAAGGTTGTTTCATGTATAATGGTATGAGTTTTGATATATTTTCAGGAAATACTATTATATATGGATAGTACATGTCATGCCATTTCTGTTGGTATGTGGAACGTCACATAACTCCTCACGGTTTGAGAGTTATGGCCTTACGAAGTTGGAGGACCCTCATATGTAGGCTTGAAGCCCCAAAAGGTCAAAGAAGTCAAAGAGCTTGCAAAGATGAAATTATTATTTAAATGGTAAATAAAAGTGACAAAGTCAAGGAGGATTATTTAAATAATAAATTGAAGTGACAAAATCAAAGAAGATTATAAAGTGAGGTGACAAAGTCAAGGAGGAATATTTAAATGATAAATAAATGGAGAACTTTCTAATTATGGAAAGTGGTTAACCCTAAAAATGAGGAAAATAGGTTAAGTGACCTAGAAATGGGTTAAGTGACCTATAAATAGGATAAGTGAACTAGAAATAAGTTGAGTGACCTAGAAATGGGTTAAGTGACCTAAAAGTGGGTTAAGTGACCTAGAAGATGCTTTTAAGGAAGCTACTTGGAGAGTATAAATAAGAGGCAAGGCTCTCTCATTTCACATCACACTTGAGCATATTGAATATCTATAGGTGACTAAAATAACCAAAGAATATATAATTTGAATTTCAGAGGGAAGGTGAAAAAAAGAAGGCCGAAATTCAAGGGAGGATAAAGTATTTTGATGATGCTTTCTAAGATATGCTATTTACAGAGTATCTAACCATTTTCGCAATAAAAAAATTTCTAGAATGATTTAGACCGTGAAAGTGATAGGACATTTAGGAAACATATCCAAGTATTTTTGGTAAAAAATTCAGCTTGTGGGTCGTTGTATTTTTGGAGTTACACTCTGTGGAAAATATGGTTTGTGGTTAGTCCTAAAACTAGTCTAAAAAAGGTGTTTTGGGTAAAAACATCATAACTTCTTCATAACAAATCCAAATTCAGTACGACAAAATTTATTGGTTAGTGTACAGTCTTTAGTATTTTGTGTAACATTTTCAAATCCATTCAACAAATATTCTATGCAGGGCATGCTCTAAAAGATTGCTCTCTAAATAAGCCATAATTCAGCAAGGTATGCCATTTTTGCTATAACTCCTTTTCTGAGAGATTCCAAGTAGTGCCACCTAGAGAAATTGCATACAACAAATTGAAGAAAAGTGTGTACTATTTTCAAATCTTTATTCATTACAGGTACATAGTTATGATTCTTCCAAGTTAGGGTTGTTGACTAATCCCAAACTAATCATGTGAGACTAAAGAAAAGGTTGATGAAAATGCGAGTCTCTTGTTGTGAAAGTTAAGGAAGGTTTGTAGGTATGTCATTAGATACACCAGGTCCATTACAAAGTTACAAATCACATTTTCATGATGAAATTGATGAGGGATTTTGGTTAAGGTACATGTTGGGTACATGGTTGAGGCAAGTAGTTGATGAGTTGGCACATACATGAGGTGTATAGTTGATGATGTTGGTACATTTTGATGAGTCATAGTTGATGAGTAGTTGACACATGATTGGTACATACTTGGTACATGGTTGGATGCACTTTATTATGGTACATGTTGATTATAGGTTGTTTTTGTACATGTTGGTGCATGGTTGATGCACTTGTTTATGGTACAAGTTGATTACAGGTTGAGGTACAGGTTGATGCATGGTTTATGTTTATTGGTACAGTTTACAGCGATATATCTCACAGTGATAGTGTGACAGTAGTTCCATCATTCTACTTATACCTCAGGGTGGTTGGATGGGGAAAGGACAAGTGGTTTTATCCACCTTCCGGTTGTAGTCGGAGAACATAGGGGGTTGTATCCTTCTTCTAATTGTATCCATAGAATAGGGGATTTGGAGCTTCCCTTAGGTTGTAGCTTGAGAAATAAGGGGGTTGGAGCCCCCTTTCAGTTGTAGATGGAAAACAAAGGAAGTTGGTGCTTCCAATGAATGTAATTCTTCAAGACATATAAGACAAAGCTTTATGTGGTTTTATCCCTCTTTGGGTTTCCACGTAAAAAACTAGTGTACTGTGTATGCGTATGATTTATCATTTGTTCATTGCTTATTTACTCTGTAGTTATTGGATGATAATGCTACATTGATATAACACTTGGATTATATGGTTAAAAGGTATTAAATTTCTCTATTATTGATTCAACCCCCCTCTCAGTAATCCAACAATTGGTATCAGAGTAGGTTCCTTAAGAAATCAGTTTAACCATTGAAAGGTAGATCATGGAGAGAAACAACTTGTATAAAAATGGAATACCACAGTTCAATAGACATAAGTATGCATTTTGGAGCATAAGGATGAAAACATATATACACAGGTACAAGGATCTGAAATTTGGCAATAAATTGTAGATGGATACACAACACCAACGATTCCGCCAACAAACGACAAAGCAGTGAAACTCGGTCAGAATAATTCCAAAGCCAAAAATGCACTTTTGAATGGTCTTAGTGAAACAGTATTCACCAAAGTTCCACATTGTAAATATTCTAAAGAGAGTTGGGACAAACTTCAAAATATTTATAAAGGAGATTCAAAAGTCAAAGCAGCAAAGCTTCAAGCTTACAGAGGCTAGTTTGAACAACTTAAGATGAAGGAAGATGAGAATATTGCAGCTTAATTTTTATGAGTTGATGAAACAGTAAAAGAAATCATAGGATTGGGAGAATAAATCAAAGAATCTATAATTGTTCAAAAAGTACTAAGATATCTTCCTATGAGATTTGACCCTAAGATATCAGCATTAGAAGAAAGATTAGATATCAACTCAATAAGCATGGACAAATTACATGGAATCTTCATAGCATATGAAATGAGAATTGAACAGGAAAATACAGATATAAAAGAAGCAGCCTTCAAAGAATCCAAAAAATCAAATCAAAAGGAAAGGCAAAAAGAAGAACATAGCAGCAGCAGTGACGTCTCGGAAGATGATGAAGAGGTGGCCAACCTTGTCAAAAGACTGAAAAAGGGAACCAATGATAGGTATAGAGGTAAGATTCCTTTAACTTTTTTTAATTGTGATGGTATTGGTCATTTTGCTAAGAAATGTCCTTATAAGAAAAGGAGAAATGATGAAGGTTATTGAAAAGGAAAACAAACATACAAAAGTTAAAGAACCAAAAAGAAAGTTTTCAAGAAAATCTTATGCACCAAAGAAGACATCTCATCATCAGATGAAGAGGAAGTCAGTGACAGTGAGACATAAAGAGTTCTATTCATGGAAGTAGAAGACTCTGATAAAGAAGAATCTGAAGAAGAATATGAATAAGCCAAAGAAGAATATGAAGAATTCGAAGAAGAAATTGAAGAGGCAGAAGTTCACTATCGAGAGGAATTAATGTGTGCCATAGAAGTTATCAAAAGAGAAAACAAGAAAAACAAGAAACTACAAGAAGAACTAGACAAGAAAGAAGACACTCAAGAACTAGAACGAATGATCACAAATTTGAAGGTTCAAATAGAAGAAGATAAAAGATTTGAAGAAGCACTCAAAGAACAACTAGAAGAAAAAGACAAGATCATTGGAAATTTGGAAGCAAAGATTATCACATTAACAAAGGATATTCAAAAGAAAAATATGCAGAACAACTCAAAATTTTTGGATGACATTATCAGTAGTAAAAAATCTCATCATGACAAGTCCGTACTTGGATACAATCAGATAGAAAATGGATCAAGATCCAAAACAACAGAGAAAGAAACATATCCAAAAAGCTTTGCAGAAATAATGAAGGGGGATAGGAAGATCTACAAGGAAGATTATAAGGACACTCCTCCACCGAGAAGATTCAAATTTCATAATCAACAACCGACAAATAGGCCTTAGGAAGAAGAAGAATTCATAAGAGTACCTCCTTTCAGAGTATCTTCAACTCCTATATATCAAACTATTTATTTTGGTTTATGTTATGCATGTAATAATTTTGAACATAAAGTTGTGAATTGTAGAGATAATAACAAGAAAAAAAACAACTTTGAAAGTCATACACAAAGGGGTTATCCCAGAAGACCTAGTGAAACATAGAGAAGAAGTTACAACAGGTTTTAATATTTGAGCACTGAAGTGGAATGTTACAAATGTAACAATTTTGGACACATGGCCAAAGATTGCAGAATGATAGACCCTCCTATAAAAACACAACATAATAACAACAGTCGCAGACAGGAACCTCAGAAAAGGACATGGATAAGAAAGTTGGATCGGTATAGCAATGAAGAATGCACACTCACTCTATAAGCTAAGCAGAAGAAACATGTTTGGTATGTTGACAGTGGGTGTTCAAAGAACATTATAGGCGATAGAGATAGGTTTCTTACATTACAAAAGGAAAGAGATGGATCAGTCTCCTTCGAAAATGATGATTTAGCCAAAATCATTTGAAAAGGCATAGTTAGAATTGGGAAAAAGAATACAAAGGCATAAAATGTTATACTAGTAGAATATATGAAACATAATCTTCTAAGTGTGAGTCAAATGTGTGACCACTGACCAAGGTCATAAAGTTGCTTTTGATTCACAAAAGTGCGATATAAGAAAAGAAGGTTTAGGAAAATTGATTTCTACAACTGCGAGAACTTCAAGAAACATATATGTATTAAGTGAAATTGGAAATGAAAAGTGTTTTCTAGGAAAGAAAGATGAAAGTTGGCTATGGCACAGAAGAATGGATCACATACATTTTGATAACCTTGTCAAAGTCGACAAAATAGAAGCAGTCAGAGAAATGCCCTAGATCACGAAACCAATCAACACTTTATGCAAGCATTGTCAACAAGGAAAGGAAACAAAGACCCGGTTCAAATCAAAGGAATATTCAACGACAAGACTACTGAAAATTATGCATATTGATCTAGTTGGACCAATTACAACAAAGGGCTTACAAGGTGAGAAATACTTTATGTTATTAGTTGATGATTATAAAAGAATGACTGCGGTTTTCTTTCTCAAATGGAGGAGAGTTCACTTCAAAGGAATTTATGGACTACTGCAGAAATCATGGAATAAAAAGGAAATTATTCGTTGCTAGGACACCTCAACAGAATGGAGTTGTTGAAAGAAAGAATATGACAGTACAGGAAATGGCTCAAACAATGCTAATGGATTCAAAATAGTCAGATAAATTTTTGGACACATGTAGTGCATATAGAAATTCACATTCAAAGCAAATTAATGCTAAGAAACAACACTGACAAAACTCCTTACGAGCTATGGAAAGGAAGACCGACAAATGTAAAGCAGTTCAGAATTTTTGGAAGCAAATGCTACATCAAAAGAGAAGATGGCAGAATGGGAGAGTTTGACTCTCGTGTGGACAAAGGAGTACTTGTTGGTTACTCAAGTACAAGAAAAAAAGACAAGTGTTACAACCTGAGATTGAACAAAGTGGTGGAAATCATCAACGTACCAATTGATGAAACAAGTAGACAACAATTGAAGGAAGAAGAAAATAAAACAATGGAATAATTTTACAAATAAGAAACAAAAGATGAAAAATAAGGGGAAGAAGAAGAGGATCCAACAAAAACAGAAGAGCAAGTTCAACAAGTAACTCCAAAAACACCTAGCAGACGAGTACAAAAGGATCATCCTTCAGATCATATTATTGGAAACAAAGACGCGGGAGTTGAGACTAGAAGAAGGATCTGTTCACCAGAACAAACACACCAAACACTTACATCTACGATTGAATCAACCTATTTTAAAGAGGGCAACAAGGATGAATTTTAGAACAAGGTAATGGATGAAGAATTAGATCAAATAGATAAAAATGACACTTGGGAATTGGTTCCAAGACCAAAGGATAAGAATGTGATCGACACAAAGTGGGTATACAGGAATAAATTGAATGAAGATGGAAAGGTTACAAGGAACAAAGTCAGATTGGTATGTAAAGGATATGCACAGGTTGAAGGAATCAACTTTGAAGAGACGTTTTCCCCAGTTGCCAGAATGGAAGCAATCTGATTGCTTTTAGCTTATGCATGCTCCAAAAATATTAAAGTGTATCAGATGGACGTAAAATAAACTTTTCTAAATGGGGAACTTGAAGAAGAAGTCTACATTGAGCAACCAGAAGGATTTCAGTTGTTATAGAATGAAGATTATGTGTGTAAATTAAACAAGGCCTTGTATGGTCTAAAATAGGCTCCTAGAGCATGGTACTCTAGACTGGATAAATATCTACAGCAAGAAGGGTTCATAAATGAAGTGCATACAACAAATTCTACATCAAGGTAAGTCAAGATAGTATTTTATTAATTGAAGTTTATGTTGATGATATTAATTTTGTTAGTGATGATGACATGTTAAGCCATAAATTTTCAAAGGATATGCAGAATGAACTTGAAATTTCATTACTTGGAGAACTATCCTTCTTTTTGAGACTTCAAATACGTCACAACAACCAAGGAATTTTTATTTCTCAAACCAAGTATATCATAGAAATGATAAAGAGGTTTGGAATGTAAGATTGCAAACCAGTTATCACTCCCATTAAAACCAGTTGCAAGTTAAGCAACGATGATGATTCAAAGTCTACAGATCAGAGGCTATACAGGTCAATGATTGGTAGCCTACTATATGTGACAACATCCAGACCAAATGTAATGCAGGTAGTTGGACAGGTGGCACAATTTCAAGCAGCACAAAAGGAATCACATGTGTTAACAGTGAAGAGAATTTTTAGATATCTCAGAGGAACATAAGAGTTTGGATTATGGTATCCAAAAGGAAAGGATCTATCTCTTATTGCCTACACAGATGCAGATTGGGCAGGTTGTATTGATGACTGATGAAGCACCAGTGGAGCAACGTTCTACTTAGGTGAGTGTTTAGTATCATGGCTAAGAAAGAAACAATCATCAATATCTCTATCTATAGTCGAGGTAGAGTATATTGTAGCATCAACATGTTGTACACAGGTTCTTTGGATGAAACAAACTCTAACAGATATACAGGTTGAGTATGATGAGCCCATTCCAATCTATTGTGATAATGCAAGCGCCATCAGTGTCTTAAAGAACCCAATGATGCACTCTAAGACAAAAAACATTCCAATAAAGTATCACTTTCTACAAGAACAAGTTGCAGAAAAGAACATTATAGTTGATTATGTGGGCACAAAAGAACAAGTGGCAGACATCTTTACAAAACCACTTCCACGAGAAGCCTTTGAGTATCTTTGTCAGAGACTCAGAGTTATTTCTAATCCAAAATGAATTCTTTTGAATGATTATCTTATATATCTTAGATGTACATGAGGAAGCACCATAAAGAGGACAATCCAGTTAGGAGGAGAATCCCTAGATGGAAAGATAACTTTTCCATTGATGATAAAGGGGGAGAGATTTATTATATATAGAGTACATAGGCATGAATCCAGGGGGAGGAATGGTCACAGAGATGCATAGGACAGAGGCATGGTTAAATTGGGAGCATGAGTGATATGACCTCAGGATTGCATCAGAGTGTTTCCATCAATTCCAAAGGGGGAGATTGTTGATTAAGGTTGGTTGTCATTGATGTCAACCATTGAAGAAATTCTAGTAGAAACTTTTGGTAGAAAAAAGGTTTTGGTAATGGACCCAAGGTTGTTTTCATGTATAATGGTATGAGGTTCAATATATTTGCAGGTAATATTATTCTATATGGATAGTACATGTCATGTCATTTATGGTGGTATGTGCAACGTCACATAACTCCTCACGGTTTGAGAGTTATGGCCTTAAGAAGTTGGAGGACCCTCATATGTAAGCTTGAAGCCCCAATGATCTGAACTCGGGAGTGATAAGTTTCCAATAATTGGTTGTCTTTGTCACTCCTTCAAAAGGGTCAGTTATAGATCATTTTACTTGAGCGATTTGCAATAAAAGGTAAAGTGAAGTCTTATGTGCTTGAATTGGAAGTGAGTGAAAACCTCTTTAGTCTTCCTTATGTGCAATATGTCATGCTTGCTTTTAACATCCTATCTACGTAAATTTATAGAAAAACAACATAAGAACATAATACACATAAGATATATCACACTTCCCTTGATAATGGAGTTCACCCTTGCAGTGGGCTAACTCTTTGGGTCATGATCCAAAGCCTGCCTGCTTTATTCTTCTCGATGTAATGATGTATCTCCTTTACAATTTTTAAGGCCAAAGTGCCTCTTCAATGACGAGAACAAGAGATCGGAATGTGATCAGGAATGTATCAACTTCACAAGTTCTACTCATGAGGCATCCATGATGATGACATGGACATCATTCCCACATACTCAATACATAAAAAGATGAAGAATAAAATATGACCCCCATCAACATGGAGCCATCAAAAGCCTTAGATCTATTGCTCAGATCCAAGCACAAATATGCAACCCATACAAGAGATCTCGAAACCACGAGAATCAGAACTGCTTCATTGGCCACTTGTCATGCAAGTGCCACAATTTCTCTATCACATATCACTTATTGATTTGATGTGAAAGAAGATAATAAACAAATAGATAGAAGGAATAAGTTGATCTTACTTCCTTGTTGCAACTTATCTCTGCTCCTTCATACCTATAACACACATGCTATGCTGCAACATTGAATGACAAAACAACATAATAAAAAGACATGCTTACATTGGCTTCTCCAACACTTAGCTTGTTAATCGAAAGCTCTGCTGCAAAAACAGACATCGCCATTGAATTCACGTCGTCAAATTACCCAAAAATGATTGTCAAATCGTCTCCATCCGAGTCAGACACTTTCAGGCCCAAGAGACACCTCTGACTCAGTTACCATGTCGTTGCCTCTGTAATAAATGACTCGTTCTTGAATGTAGTTTTTGAAGTTTTGCTCAGATCGAGAAACTAATCATACCACTGTGTTTGTGGCGTCCTTTTACCTAAAAATGACTGTCTCCATGCCTTGATCCGAGTCGGGCACTTTCTGGACCCAAGAGGCAACCTTGACTCAATTTGCGTGCAAAAATCCATACAAGCCATATGTATTCCGTACAGGTCGTACAAACACGCTCAGTGCTCCATGCGTTGGTGTGTTCTTCTCTCTGAATGCACAGTTATATACAAGTTTCTGGGTGGTTATGCCATAATGAGGAAGTTGGGTGCATTGGTTATGGAGGCTAAGTTAAGGCATAGGCTGTTGGGGAGGTTTTGGGGTCAAATCCCATAGACTTCCCCTTTTATCATATTCCTGGCATGCTCTGCTAATTATGGTGGAGGTTATAGCGAGCAGTTAAATGGTGGATAGTTCTAAATATAGCAGGATATGATATATATATGGTGGTTGTTGAGTTAAGCCCCCAGGCGGGTGGAACATTATGGTCATGTGGGCTGAATCATGTGAACAGGGGTTGGGCCAAAGGCCTAGCCCCTTTCTTTGGCGCCTTGTTCAAAGTTTAGATTCAAATGATAATTAAACCATATTATAAATAAGAAACAACGTCTGGTGTAGTGGTTAGTGCGGACTTGTGGGGCCTTTGGGCTACTTGGAGGTCATTAGGTCAACTATTGGGGAATCAAATAAACTTTTGCCTATTCCAGCCATGGGAGGGTTGCCACATGGTAGCCCATGCGTGGGCCACGTGGCACCATATAACTGGTACACAAAAACTGCCACTTGTCACAATATGATTCTCCCATGAAAACCGACACATGTCATCACTTTACTTGCCCACGTGTCTGCCATCTTTGCCATGTCATCTTGCCAACTCAGTTGTTTCATGTGTCACCCTTTCAGTGGTGCCACGTGTCACTTTGACTTTTGACTTTTGACCAAGTTTGACTAAACTTTGACTACTTATAACATTTGATCCGTATCTCCATTTGACGAGCCGTTTGCACCATTGGAAATATTGCGACGCGCTCTTCGCGATCATGACATTTTAATGGAGTTTTGGGAATTTTGAATTTTTCCCCTTTTCTGTATGTTGAAGCCATTCTGAGCATCCTGAACTGCTTCTATGCATTCTAGGACACTTCTGAAAATTCTGTGATGTTCCCTAGATCCATCCGGATCATGCCTCCCAACTGAGAAGACATTTGGTCCCCAAAATTCATTACATTAAGTTTCATGTCCATTGGACTTACAATAAGAAACCCTTACCCAAACTACCTCACAAAGCCTAACAATATCAACATGTGCTAGAAGAAAAAAAAAAAGTGATATCAACAATTACCACTTTTGCACAATACCCTTCTACGGGGGCTAAATAGAAACATGTGATTTACAAAGATAGCCACTCTCGACTAACTCAAAAGGATTTCCCCTATTTGTTCAACCATTTTTTAGAACATGTCCTCTTTACCGAGTTGTCCTTTCTCTGGTAGTTGGTCTTCTCCTGGTGGAAGATTTTCTTGCAACACTTCCTGACTGATTGTCTCTCTTGAAGATGTATGTTTCTCTTCTTATCCCTCTTTGGGTGTAGATCTGGATGTAAGGCCCAAAAAGTGGCCTCATGATGCACATCTCTACTACAATGGTTGTAGTAGCCTTTCTCCTTCAGAGGTGCATTCCCCCTGCTCTTTTCCATGTGTGGAAAGCAATTTTCCATCCTCATTCTTCTCCTGGTTACCATAACCTTCCTGCACAAGGATTTTCTCTTCCAACAATGGGAAAATGTGTGGTTACTCAATCCACAAAAAGTGCATGGCCTTTGATGCCAAAAGCTATGTTTTATATGATTAACATGCTTATAATCAAATGGCATTTTAGAGTTTCTAGATTTCTTATACCTTAGTGAGTTTCCTATGGAGTTAGACTAGCAGAAGAGTTGGTCTCAATTATGTCATTGTGATGCTCATCTCTCCCTGGAGATGTCTCGAATCCTTGAGCATGAGGAGTTGTGGTCTCGGCCTGCACTCAATCAATTTCATTTCTTGATGAGTGGTTGACCTCTGGAGTCTCAGTGACTATCCTGGGGTATTCATCCCAAATGGTTTTGGAGATTTTTCCAACATCCTTTGTGACATAGCCTATCCCAGCATATCGAGGCCAAACCTCTACCTCGATGGGATTGACAATACCTTGGATATTGGTTCCAAGGCCTCCTCCTTTGTATCCCAATTTTATCATCAACTTTAAGTCGATGCAAGAAGCATGTTGTTCAGGGATTTCAAAAGAATCATTAGCATTAATCAAGAAAGGAACTAGAGATGGTTTATTTAGCTCTACCTCAAACTGGGACCCTTGGTCTACTTCTTGAAATGTGTCCAATTGTTCATGGTGAGAAGGATCAATGGAAGATGCTTCTAGGAATCCTCCTTGGCTTCTGGATGCATGAAGCTCATCTTCATTTGTTTGACAAAGTGTGCATGCATTTGCACTGTCATGCTTGCACCCATAACAGGTGAAGTTTCCATGGTCACACGATGGTATTATCACCGTCACATTTGTAGAGCCCTCCTCTGTCTGCATCTTCATGTCTTGAAACCTTTGGTTCTCTTCTTCTGCAACATGCAACAATGTCTTCAATCCAACATTCTCTACTTGAAGCATTTGGTTGAGCTCTTTAAGCTCATCGAACCACGATTGATTTGGTGACCTTGTCATCCTTAACTTCAACACCTGCAATCAGTATCAAGCCTTCTCTGATACCACATGGTCTAAACCCGAGAGTGATAAGTTTCCAATAATTGGTTGTCTCTGTCACTCCTTCAAAAGGGTCAGTAATAGATCATTTTACTTGAGCGATTTGCAATAAAAGGTAAAGTTGAAGACTTATGTGCTTGAATTGGAAGTGAATGAAAACCTCTTTAGTCTTCCTTATGTGCAATATGTCATGCTTTCTTTTAACATCCTATGTGCGGAAATTCATAGAAAAACAACATAAGAACATAATACACATAAGAGATATGATACTTCCCTTGATAACAAAGTTCACTCTTGCAGTGGGCTACCTCTCTGGGTCATGCTCCAAATCCTGATTGCTTTATTCTTCTTTATGTAATGATGTCTCTCATTTACAAGTTGTAAGGCCAAAGTCCCTCTTCAGTGAAGGCAACAAGAGATCGGAATGTGATCATGAATGTATCAGCTTCAGAGGTTCTACTCGAGGCATCCATGATGATGACATGGACATCATTCCCACATACTCAATACATAAAAAGATGAAGAATAAAATATGACCCCCATCAACATGGATCCATCAAAAGCCTTAGATTTGTTGCTCAGATCCAAGAAAAAATATGCATTCCATACAAGAGATCTCGAAACCACGAGAATCAAAACTACTTCATTGGCCACTTGTCATGCAAGTGCCACAATTTCTCTATCACATATCACTAATTGATTTGATGTGAAAGAAGATAATAAACAAATAGATTGAAGGAATAAGTTGATCTTGTTGCCTTGTTGTAGCTTCTCTCTGTTCCTTCAGACCTATAACACACATGCTATGCTGCAACATTGAATGACAAAACAACATAATAAAAAAACATGCTTACATTGGCTTCTCCAGCACTTAGCTTGTTGATCGGAAGCTCTGCTGCAAAAAAAGACATCGTCATTGAATTCGCGTCATCGAATTACCCAAAAATGACTGTCAAATCGTCTCCATCCAAGTCGGACACTTCTAGGCCCAAGAGACACCTCTACCTCAGTTATCGTGCCACTGCCTCTGCAATAAATGACTCATTCTGGAATGAAGCTGCTGAATTTTTGTTCAAATCAGGAAAATAATCTCACCACTGCATTTGTGGTGTCATTTTACTTATAAATGACTATCTCCATGCCTCGATCCGAGTCGGGCACTTTCTGGACCCAAGAGGCAACCTTGCCTCGGTTTGCATGCCAAAATCCGTACAGTCCATACGGATTCCATATAGGGTGTACTAGGTCATACGTACGTGCTCAGTGCTCCGTGCGCTGGTGTGTTCTACTCTCTGAATGCACACTTATATACAAGTTTCTGGGCAGTTATGCCATAATGTGGAAGTTGGGCGCATTGGTTATGGAGGCTAAGTTAAGGCATAGTCTATTGGGAAGGTTCTGGGGTCGAATCCGATAGACTCCCCCTTTTAGCATATTGTTGGCGTGCTCCACTAATTATGGCAGAGGTTTTGGCGGGTGGTTAAATGGTGAATAGTTCTAAATAGAGAAAAATATGTTATATATATGGTGGATGTTGAGTTAAGCTCCCAGGCGGGCAGAACATTATGGTGATGTGAGTTGAATCATGTGAACAGGGGTTGGGCCAAAGGCCTAGCCCCTCTCTTTGGCACCTTGTTCAAAGTTTAGATTCAAATGATAATTAAACCATATTATAAACAAGAAACAATGTGTGGTGTAGTGGTTAGTGCAGACTTGTGGGGCCTTTGGGCTACTTGGAGGTC
>ML783658.1:1250400-1263455 GCA_009831015.1 Picea engelmannii
CTTGTGTGCTTGTCACCTAGGGTTTTGTTTCAAAAAATTATGAATACATGTAAGAAAATAAGACTACAACCATTCAATCAAGAAGTTTTGTAGAAAAATGCTTACCATTCATCAAGAAATAACCATGCAAACCCTAGTTGTAATACCTACCTTCAAGAGAAACACCATAAAATGTCAAGAAATGCCTTCCTTCAACAAGTGTGCCTCACTAAACCAGCAAAAATACCCAAGTAGGGCGTTAAAATCAGACCTCACTAATGAGTAGTGATGTGTTATGATAAAATGAGGCTAAAACTCCTCAATATATAGTGTATCAATGACCTAATTTACTTTTAGGTTATTAAAAAGGATGCCAAGGCCATAATACCAAAATAATATTGTTTTTACATTAAATTGTCAAATTAAAACCCTAATTGAGATGCAAAGAAGGTAAAAACCCCTTCAAGGGAGGCGCTAGCCCCTTCTAGGGAAAATGAGACATCCATGAGAAAAACGTTAGCCCCCCAGTGGCCTCTACAACATGCCACACGTGCCACTGCTGCCCAGTCTGCCTCCAAAAATGTCCATGAAGCTGGATGATGTCATGGTGAAGATGGGGACATCCTAAGCCTTCCAAGGCCAGCGTTCCACTGAAAAGGGGTTATTCCCCCTAGGTCGGGATCTACCAAAGTGCCTTTGATGGAACATCCTCTTCTTCTCTGGTGCAAAACCCTGATCAACCATCGTCCTGTCTCTGCCCCCTGATGGGGTCTCAACATCCATTTGGTGGGCTCTTTAGCCCCATGGAGGTCTGAACTGATCATCTCCCCATGTGTACTGGTCCAAATGGTACCTATCCATCGGGCATGATCCTGCAAATCAAAAGCTACGCCATCCATAGGCTCATCACTCACTGGGATCATATCAATGTTAATCATGTTTCATCATCAATATTATCAAACATATGCATAAGACCCTAAACTTTCAAATTCAAAGTTTTTATTACGATAAAATAAAAAGAGGAAGATATTTAACAACAAATAGTTAAAAAGAGGAAGATATTTAACTTGGTAGAGATCTTGTCTACCAACATCCTTCTAGTAGTCAAGAGATCATTGGGATCCCCTCCAAGGTTTGGTGTTGGCTTCTTCATGTCAACCTACCTGATAGATTTTGTATATGCCATCACTCCTTTTTCACTGATGAAATGGAGTTGGTCACTATATGAAAAACCAATTCATATTTACTACTTGGTGTTATGGAACAAGAAATGTAAAAATCATTTATATGACATGTGTGAATTTTCCATGGCCCCTTTACATGATTTTATTTTTGGACAACCAACTCCAATGATCTCTAAGGAGGCTAAAATGTTCTAGAGAATATAGGTGACTAGTTTATGGATGAATCCTTCTCCTATTATAGAATATATGGATGTGGTACAAGACCCCATTTGCTTCTCAAATACATGTCTGACACATTAGCAGTCATAGAAATTACATATAAAACAACTGTCTTTGGGATTACTAAACAATTAAGTCAAAATCCAAAGAGGTTTTTTGCCTACGGTTTCTCTAAAATTAGGAATTTACTCCTTATTAGACCAAAATCATGCTCATATAGATGATCACATGGTGGAATATGTTTGGTTATATAGCATAATCCATTATAGGCATGATCCAAAATATATTGTCGATGTACATTTGAGATCAACCATGTATACCATTTCTAATGTACATGAATAATTCCCTTTTGATTTCGTATTTATAATAGTTGAAGATTATAATAAAGTATTATTTAATATCTATTGTATACATAATGTAGAAGAAAAGGATGAGATTCAAACTTTTCAGGAAGAAGGGAGAAAAGCGTTCTTTGAAGAGAAAAATAGAAGAAGTGGAAATTTAGAAGGAAATCCATTTGATTTAGAGAAGAACAATGAAGCGCCAAAAGTCATTGTGGGCCCCGTTTGGGTAAGTTACTACATCAACTTCCCGGGGTCGTAACTTTTGCATACGATCTCCGTTTTAGGCGTATGATAGCTCGTTGGAAAGGTATTTCCGAGGAGATTAATTTTGGGGGATCAATAATGCCATTGGCTATCAATGGGAACCTCGACCTCGAAAAAAACTTCATTTAGGCCCTCAAAATGGCCCCAAAAGTTAAAACCTGCTAAAAATAGTAAATTGCCAAAATTCCAAAAAACTGTTTTGAACTAGTTGGAAAAGGTGGGTGGCCACTTTTTAGATGGAACAATAGTTGGAACTACCTCTGGTATTCTGTAGAGATGACCCCCCAAAGTAACAATGACACTACGAGGTCGATACTCATAAACAGCATGGCGTCTCCACATATATGGCTGGCCCAAGAGAACATCACAAGCATCCAGTGGGGAAACATCACATAATATATCATCCTTGAAGGGTTGGATTTCATATGACAATCGACACTATTGGCTGACATGGAGATCTCATCCTTGCTGAAGCCACCCGATGTTGTATGGTTGTGGGTGTGGTGTTGTCGACAATCCCAACTGTTTGACGACCTCTGCTGAGATGAGGTTTTTCTGGCTTCCGCTATCAACAATAAAATGCAGCGGGGTCCTCTTCACTCACATCTGTGAATGAAAAAGGTGCTCCCCCTCTTCAGGAACTGTTGGTTCTTCTGGTTGAATTGTTGCGCTCGCGACAATAGCAGTGGGGTCTACGTAAATGATCTGTCATTTACTAGTATTTTAAGAATCAGATTTAGAATCAGGGTTCGGCTCCTTGTCTTTGATCTCGAACACCAATAACTGTTTTGAGCAATATTCATTGGTGTTGTGCTAGGGGCTTTTGTGGAAATCACACCATTTTTCGGTGTCCTTCTTTGTCTTCTCGTGACCCTTCTTTTCGTGTGTCTTGGACTGGTTTTCGGGAGACTGTTTGTTAGGGACGTCTTTGTCATACTTTGGTTATTGTAGATTTGCAGATCCAAATTCCTGTTTGTTCTGGTGCTTAAATTTCTGCTCAATTTTCACAGCATATCGATAAGCAACACCAAGTGATGAGATGTTGAGAAAATCTATTTCAGTTTGGATGTATTTGTGTAGAGCCCCACGGTATTTCAAAACCAAATGTCGCTCAGAGTCTTTGATACCCAGCTTGGTACAAAATGTGTGGAAGGTATTCATGAACTCCGGAACTGCTTGGCCCCTCTCTTGCCGCAGTGTGGTCCATCTCATGTACTAGTCCTCATAGTTGCTAACAGGGTAATACTATTCCTTTACCGCATCCACAAAAAAATCCCAAGTGGGATTGGCCCCATATATTCCAGAATCCTCTGTGGAACTTTTCTCCCAGTAAGTTTCCCACCAATGTTTGACATGAGGGAGATATTTAAGGAGTGGGAAGGTGATCTTTTCTTTGTCTGAAAAATTGTGAACAGAGAAATAACCTTCTAGCAGAGTTAACCATTTTTATAGGGCTTCTACATCTATCTGTCCTTCAAAAACAGGAATATCAAAATTAACTTGTACCTTGAAAGGCGAGGTGCCTCCAAAGTGGTTGCTTGATGAAGTTGCGCCTGATGTTATCGGCAGGCATTGAAGGATGTGGGAAAAATTCTCCATCATTTCGTACCTCTGTCGCCTGAGAACTTGCTCAAGCAATAGATTGATAGGATCGTCTACTCCGTCGTTTTTCTTTTCTTCCGACATTGAAGGTTTCTTGGGTGTGCGAGAGATATTTTCTTCAAGAGAGATAATCTCGAGACCCAACCTTCTATACTTAGACCTCATCGCGAACATGCACTGAAAAAATGATCAAGAGTAGCCTGCTCTGATACCACTGATATGGATTATTTTTGGCACAAAATGAGAGCGAAGATATAATAAAGAAATGCACAGAGATATCACGTATATCCAATAATATAACATAAATATATCAGAGATGCAACCATAAACACAGAGATACACTAATACACATTTTCTATTAATGAAAGAAATGTATAGAGAATGTAAAATATAGAGTGAAAGACTCGCTAGTATGGTGACAACTTATCTCTGAGAAAAGATGTGATGGCTACTCGCATTTGCAAGAAGATGATTACAATGAGGCTCTGAAGGAATTTTTACAATAAAAAAGAATTCCAAAAATCCTAGACATCCAAAAACCTAACCCTAGGAAATGAAGTGCCAAAAGTCATGTGGGCCTCATTTGGGTAAGTTACTACATCAACTTCCCGGGGTCATAACTTTTGCATACGATCTCTGTTTTAGGTGTATGATAGCTCGTTGGAAAGATATGGTCAAGGAGATTCATTTTGGGGCCTCAGTTATCCCTTAATTTATGATTCAAAACCTCGATCTCGAAAAACCTTCATTTAGGCCCTCAAAATGGCCCCGAAAGTTAAAACCTGCTAACAATGGTAAATTGCCAAAATTGCCAGAAAACTATTTTGAGCCAGTCGAAAAAGTTGGGTGGCCATCGATATCCACTTGGATCAATCCTCCCTCATTAGGAATAAATGTTCTCCATTGCGTTGATTTCCTCGGGGAGAGGGAAAAACGATTGTTGGATCTGCATCTTGGTGAGCTGCTTGTATCTGCATCTTGGTGAGAAGCTGAATTTTGCAGTATGAGATACTACCTTGCGAAACTTTTTGGGTGGAACAATAGTTAGAACTACCTCTGGTAATTTGTATAGATGACCCCCCAAAGTAACAATGACACTACGAGGTCGAGACTCATAAACAACATGGCGTCTCCACATATATGGTTGGCCCAAGAGAACATCATAGAAATATAGTGGGGAAACATCAAATAATACCTCATTCTTGAAGGGTTGGATGTCGTATGATAATCGACACTATTGGATGACAAAAAGATCTCATCTGTGCTAAAGCCAACCGATGTTGTAGGGCTGCGGGTGTGGTGTTTTCGACAATCCCAACTATTTGACGACCTCTGCTGAGATGAGGTTTTTTTGGCTTCCGCTATCAACAATAAAATGTAGTGGGGTCCCCTTCACCCACACATGTGAATGAAAAAGGTGCTCCCCCTCTTCAAGATCTATTGGTTTTTCTGTTTGAATTGTTGCGGTCATGACAATAGCAGTGGCGTCTGCATCAATGATCTGTCCTTTACCATTATTTTCATAATCATATTCTAAATCAGGGTTTGGATCCTTGTCTTTGATCTCCGCCACCAATGACTATTTTGAGTGACATTCATCGGTGTTGTGCCAGGGTATTTTGTGGAAACCACACCATTTTTCGGTGTCCTTCTTTGTCTTCCCATGACCCTTCTTTTCCTGTGTCTTGGACTGGTTTTCGGGAGACTATTTGCTAGGTTTGTCTTTGTCATACTTTGGTTTTTGTGGATTTGCAGATCTGAATTAATGTTTGTTCTGGTGCTTAAATTTATGCTCAATTTTAACAACATATTGATAAGCAACACCGAGTGATGAGATGTCCAAAAAATCCATTTCAGTCTGGATGTATCTGTGTAGAGCCCCACGGTATTTCAGAACCAAATGTCGCTCGGAGTCTTTGATTCTCGGCTTGGTATGCAAGGTATGGAAGGTATTGGTGAAATTTGGAGCTTCTTGGCCCCTCTCTTTCCGTAGTGTGGTCCATCTCATGTACTAGTCCTAATAGTTTCCAGTAGGGTAATATTGTTGCTTTACCGCATCCAGAAAAAAATCCCAAGTGGGATCGGCCCCATATATTCCAAAATCCTCTATGGAACTTTTCTCCTAGTAATTTTCCCACCAATGTTTGACATGAGGGAGAGATTTAAGGAGTGCGAAGGTGATTTTTTTCTTTGTCGAAAAAATTGTGAATAGAGAAATAAGCTTCTAACAGAGTTATGCATTTTTCTAGTGCTTCTGCATCTATCTGTCCTTCAAATACAGGAATATCAAAATTAACTTGTACCTTGAAAGGTGAGGTGCCTACAAAGTGGTTTCTTGATGAAGATGCACCTGAGGCTATCGACAGGTGTTGAAGGATGTGGGAAAAATTCTCAATCATTTCATCCCTCTGTCACGTGAGATCTTTCTCAAGCAACAAATTGATAGGATCGTCTTCTCCGTCGTTTTTATTTTCTTCCGCCATTGAAGGTTTATTGGGTGTGAGAGAGGGATTGTATTTAAGAGAGACAAGATAGAGACCCAACTTTATATACTCGGACCTTGTCGGGGACATGCACTGAAAAAATGATCAAGAGCAACCTATTCTAATACCACTGATCTAGATTATTTTCAGCATGAAATGAGAGCAGAGATATAATTAATAAATGCACAGAGAGATCGCATATATCCAATAATATAACCAAAATATATCAGAGATGCAACCATAAACACATAGATACAGTAATACACAATTTCTATTAATGAAATAAATGTATAGAGACTGTAAAAGTATAGAGTGAAAGAGTCGTTAGAATGGTGGCAGCTTATTTCTGAGAAGAGATGTGACGGCTACTCGCATTCACAAGAAAATGATTACAAAGAGGCTCTAGAGTCCTTTTTACAATAAACAAGAATTCCAAAAACCCTAGACATCCAAAAACCTAACCCTAGGAGATGAAGCACCAAAAGGGATGTGGGCCCCATTTGGGTAAGTTACTACATCAACTTCCCGGGGTCGTAACTTTTGCATACGATGTCCGTTTTAGACGTATGATAGCTCGTTGGAAAGGTATCATCGAGGAGATTAATTTTAGGCGCTCAATCATGACTTCTCTTATCATTGAGAACTTTTATCTCTAAAAAACCTTCATTTAGGCCCTCAAAATGGCCCCAGAAGTTAAAACCTGCAAAAAAAAGTAAATCGCCAAAATTGCCAGAAAACTATTTTGATGCAATCAGAAAAGGTGGGTGGCCACCGATATCCACCTGGATAAATCCTCCCTCCTTAGGAAGAAAAGGTATCCATTGCATTGAGTTCTCAGTGGAGAGGGAAAAGCGTTTGTTGGATCTGCATCTTGGTGAGCTGCTTGTATCGCTAGAGACGTCACACTTCTTTGTTTGTGGAAGTCTGTAATGAACCTGTTGAAGTTGAGGTTGTTCAAAGAGTTGAGATACATGAGAGGATGGTGTGAAAAATGAATCTTTTCACTTTGTTGCAACCTTGTCGACCTGATTTTATTGGATAGAAGGTGCAGGGGGCGAGGTTGTAGTGGTTGCGGTGTCCTTCTATTCCCCTTTTGAACAGATTGTGAAGAAGCTAAATTATGCAATATGAGATACTACCTTGCAACAATTTTTAGGTGGAACAATAGTTGGAACTACCTCTGGTATTCTATAAAGATGACCCCCCAAAGTAACAATGACACTGCGAGGTCGAGACTCATAAATAACATGGAGTCTCCACATATATGGTTGGCCCAAGAGAACATCACAAACATCCAATGGGGAAACATCACATAATACCTCATCCTTGAAGGGTTGGATGATGTATGACAATCAACACTATTGGATGACATGGAGATCTCATCCTTGCTGAAGCCACACGATGTTGTATGGTTGTGGGTGTGGAGTTGTCGACAATCCCAATTGTTTGACGACCTCTGCTGAGATGAGGTTTTTGTGGCTTCCTCTATAAACAATAAAATGTAGTGGGGTCCCCTCAACCCACATCTATGAATGAAAAATGCACTCCCCCTCTTTAGGATCTATTGGTTCTTCTGGTTGAATTGCTACGTTTGTGACAATAACAGTGGGGTCTGCATCAATGATCTGTCTTTTACAAGTATTTTCAGAATCAGATTTTGAATCACGGTTCAGCTCCTTGTCTTTGATCTCGGCCACCAACGTCTGTTTTGAGCAACATTCATCGGTGTTGTGCCAGGGGATTTTTTGGAAATCACACCATTTTTTGGTGTCCTTCTTTGTCTTCCTGTGACCCTTCTTTTCCTGTGTCTTGGACTGGTTTTCGGGAGACTATTTCCAAGGGATTTCTTTGTCATACTTTGGTTGTTGCGGATTTGTAAATCCGAATTCCCATTTGTTCTAGTGCTTAAATTTCTACTCAATTTTAACCGCATATCGATAAGCAACACCGAGTGATGAGATGTCCAGAAAATCCATTTTAGTCTGAAAGTATCTGTGTAGAGCCCCATGGTATTTCAGAACCAAATTTCGCTCGGAGTATTTGATACCCATCTTGGTACGCAAGGTATGGAAGGTATTGGTAAACTCCAGAACTGTTTGGCCCCTCTCTTGCCGCAGTGTTGTCCATCTCATGTACTGGTTCTCATAGTTGCCAATAGGGTAATACTGTTCCTTTTCCACATCCAAAAAAAATCCCAAGTGGGATCGACCCCATATATTCCAGACCCCTCTGTGGAAATTTTCTCCTAAAAGTTTCCCACAAATGTTTGACATGAGGGAGATCTTTAAGGAGTGCAAAGGTGATCATTTCTTTGTCAAAAAAATTGTGAACAGAGAAATAACCTTCTAGTAGAGCTAACCATCTTTCTAGGGCTTCTACATCTATCTGGCCTTCAAATACTGGAATATCAAAATTAACTTGTACCTTGAAAGGAAAGGTGGCTCCAAAGTGGCCGCTTGATGAAGATGCGCCTGATGCTATCGACATGCATTTAAGGATGTGTGCAAAATTCTCCATCATTTCATCCCTCTGTCACATGAGAGATTGCTCGAGCAACAGATTGATAGGATCCTTTGCTCCATCATTTTTCTTTTCTTTCGCCATTGAGGGTTTATTGGGTGTGCGAGAGTGATTGTATTCAAGAGAGACAACCTTGAGACCCAACTTTCTATACTCAAACCTCGTCAGGGACATGCACTGAAAAAATGATCAAGAGCAGCCTTCTCTGATACCACTAATCCGGATTATTTTCGACACGAAATGAGAGTGGAGATATAATAAAGAAATGCATAGAGATATCGGGTATATCCAACAATATAACATAAATATATCAAATATGAAACCATAAACACAGAGATACAGTAATACATGATTTCTATTAATGAAATAATTGTACAGAGACTGTAACAATACAGAGTGAAAGACTCGCTAGAATGGTGGCAGCTTATCTCTGAGAAGAGATGTGACGGCTACACGCATTCACAAGAAGATGATTACAATGAGGCTTTGAAGGCCTTTTTAAAATAAACAGGAATTCAAAAAACCCTAGAAATTCAAAAACCTAACCCTAGGAGATGAAGCGCCAAAAGTCATGTGGGCCCCGCTTGGGTAAGTTACTACATCAACTTCCCGAGGTCGTAAATTTTGCATACAATCTCCGTTTTAGGCGTATGATAGCTCATTGGAAAGGTATCATCGAGGAGATTAATTTTGGGTGCTCAATCATGCCTTTGGATATCATTGAGAACCTAAATATTGAAAAAACTTCATTTAGGCCCTCAAAATGGCCCAATAAGTTAAAACCTGCTAAAAATAGTAAATTGCCAAAATTGCCAGAAAATTGTTTTGAGCTAGTCGAAAAAGGTGGGTGGCCACCGATATCCACCTAGATCAATCCTCCCTCCTTAGGAATCAATGGTCTCCATTGCGTTGAGTTCCCGGGGGAGAGGGAAAATCATTTGTTGGATCTCCATCTTAGTGAGTTGCTTGTATTGCTGGAGACGTCGCATTGCTTTGTTTGTGGAAGTTTATCATGAACATGTTGAAGTTGAGGCTGTTAAAAAGGTCGAGATACATGAGAGGATGGTGCGCAGAAGGAATATTTTTTCTTTGCTGCAACCATGTCGACCTTCTTATGTTGGATAGAAGGTGCAGGGGTTGACGCTGTAGTGGTTACAGTGTCCTTTTGTTCCCCTTTTGAACAATTTGTGAAGAAGCTGAATTTTGCAGTACGAGATACTACCTTGCGACACTTTTTAGGTGGAACAATAGTTGGAACTACCTCTGGTATTCTGTAGAAATGACCTCCCAAAGTAATAATGACACTATGGGGTTGAGACTCATAAACAACATGGCGTCTCCACATATATGGTTGGCCCAAGAGAACATTACAAACATCCAATGGGGCAACATCACATAATACCTTATCCTTTAAGGGTTGGATGCTGTATGACAATCGACATTGTTGGCTGACACGAAGATCATGTCCTTGCCGAAACCACCCGATGTTGTATGGTTGTGGGTGTGGTGTTGTCGACAATGCCAACTGTTTGACGACCTCTGCTGAGATGAGGTTTTTCTGGCTTCCGCTATCAACAGTAAAATGCATCGAGGTCCCCTTCACCCACATTTATGAATGAAAAAGGTGCTCCCCCTCTTCAGGATCTATTCGTTCTTCTGGTTGAATTTTTACGGTCATGACTATAGCAGTGGGGTCTGTGTCAATGATTTATCCTTTACCAGTATTTTCAGAATCAGATTCTGAATCAGGGTTCGGCTCCTTGTCTTTGATATCAACCACCAATGAGTGTTTGGAGTGACATTTATCAGTGTTGTGTCAGGGGCTTTTGTGGAAATCACACCATTTTCCGGTGTCCTTCTTTGTCTTCCCATGACCCTTCTTTTCCTGTGTCTTGGACTAGTTTTCAGGAGATTGTTTGTTAGGTCCATCTTTGTCATACTTTGGTTGTTGTGGATTTGTAGATCAAAATTCATGTTTGTTCTGGTGATTAAATTTTTGTTCAATTTTAAGAGCATATCGATAAGCAACACCAAGTGATGAGATGTTTAGAAAATCCATTCCTGTCTGGATGTATTTGTGTAGAGCCCCATGGTATTTCAGAACCAAATGTTGCTTTGAGTATTTGATACCCAGCTTGGTACGCAAGGTATGGAAGGTATTGGTGAACTCTAGAACTGCTTGGCCCCTCTCTTTTCGCAGTGTGGTCCATCTCATGTACTGGTCCTCATAGTTGCCAATAGGGTAATACTGTTCATTTACCTCATCCACAAAAAAATTCCAAGTGGGATCGACCCCATATATTCCAGACTCCTCTGTGGAAATTTGCTCGTAGTAAGTTTCCTACCAGTGTTTGACATGAGGGAGAGATTTAAGGAGTGCGAAGGTGATATTTTCCTTGTCAGAAAAATTGTGAACAGAGAAATAACATTCTAGTAGAGTTAACCATTTTTCTAGGGCTTTTGCATGTATCTGTCCTTCAGATACAGGAATATCAAAATTAACTTGTACCTTGAAAGGAGAGGTGCCTCCAATGTGTCTGCTTGATGAATATGCACCTGATGCTATCGGTAGGCATTGAAGGATGTGGGCAAAAGTCTCCATCATTTCGTCCCTCTATCACACGAGAGCTTGCTCAAACAATAGATTGATAGGATTGCCTGCTCTATCTTTTTTCTTTTCTTCTGCCATTGAGGGTTTCTTGGGTGTGTGAGAGTGATTGTCTTCAAGAGAGACAAGCTCGAGACCCAACTTTCTATACTCAGACCTCATCGGGGACATGCACTAAAAAAATGACCAAGAGCATCCTGCTTTGATACCACTGATCCAGATTATTTTCGGCACGAAATGAGAGCGGAGATATATAAAGAAATGCACAGAGATATCGCGTATATCCAATAATATAACATAAGTATATCAGAGATGCAACCATAAACACAGAGATATAGTAATACACAATTTCTATTAATGAAAGAAATGTATAAAGACTTAAAAAATATAGAGTGAAAGACTCGCTAGAATGGTGGCATCTTATCTCTGAGAAGAGATGTGACGGCTACTCGTATTCACAAGAAGATGATTACAATGAGGATCTAAAGGAATTTTTACAATAAACAGGAATGCTAAAAACCCTAGACATCCAAAAACCTAACCCTATGAGATGAAGCGCCAAAAGTCATGTGGGCCCCGTTTGGGTAAGTTACTACATCAACTTCCCGGGGTCGTAACTTTTGCATACGATCTCCATTTTAGGCGTATGATATCTCGTTGGAAAGGTATCATTGAGGAGATTCATTTTGGGGGATAAATCATTCCTTTGGCCATCATTTAGAACCTTGAAATCAAAAAACCTTCATTTAGGCCCTCAAAATGGCCCCAGAAGTTAAAACTTGCTAAAAATAGTAAATTGCCCAAATTACAAGAAAATTGTTTTGAGCCAGTTGGAAACAGTGGGTGGCCACCGATATCAACCTAGATCAATTATCCCTCCTTAGGAAGCAATGATCTCCATTTCATTGAGTTACCGGGGGAGGGGGAAAAACATTTGTTGGATCTCCATCTTAGTGAGCTGCTTGTATTGTTGGAGATGTCGCACTGCCTTGTTTGTGGAAGTCTGTCATGAACCTGTTGAAGCTGAGGTTGTTCAAAAAGTCAAGCTACATGAGAGGACAGTGTGCATAAGTAATCTTTTCACTTTGCTGCAACCTTGTCGACCTACTTCTCTTGGATAGAAGGTGTAGGGGGAAAGGCTATAGTGGTTGTAGTGTCCTTATGTTCCCCTTTTGAACAGAATGTGAAGAAGCTGAATTTTCTAGTATGAGATACACCTTGCGGCACTTTTTAGGTGGAACAAAAGTTGGAACTGTTATCACGTAGTTTGTAGCTGGGTCAAATGGCTATAAGATAGAGGTCCAAACTGACATAAGAGGAACCTATCCCACCGAATGTAGCCTCAATGGGAAGGTTATTTCTCTTTAGGGAGGTGAGGCCCAGGGGAGATGTCCCCAATAACCTGGGTTTTTTAATAGGAAAAAGTTGAATGGACAAAGGTAAAGGTCCCCCCTTCATAGGTCACCACCAAAACAGATAGTCCTGGCTAAACAACTAATAACAAATTGAATCCCCAATGAAGAACACCTGCCCATAACAAAGCAACAACAAACCAATATATGCAAGCTATAATTCAATGAGTTAGTACCTTGTTAGACTATCTGATAAATATATATATGAGAAATATATCAATAAATGTTTGACAAAGTCAATGTTTATCAATATAGCAATGCAAATAATATCACTTCCACAATAGATACTGAAATGACATTGCATTCAATGTAAAAAATCAACACACCATAAATTAATGCCTAAACCACCATTCAATTGCTCTTAAAACAAGACGTTGTTGCATAAAGATGAAATATTCAGGTGTGACGTCAACAAATTAGGGTTAGCAGTTAGGGTTAGT
>ML783658.1:1263886-1275432 GCA_009831015.1 Picea engelmannii
TGAATACATGTAAGAAAATAAGACTACAACCATTCAATCAAGAAGTTTTGTAGAAAAATGCTTACAATTCATCAAGAAATAACCATGCAAACCCTAGTTGTAACACCTTCCTTCAAGAGAAACACCATAAAATGCCAAGAAATGCCATAAAATGCCAAGAAATCCCTTCCTTCAACAAGTGTGCCTTACTAAACCAGCAAAAATACCCAAGTAGGGCGCTAAAATCAGACCTCACTAATGAGTAGTGATGTGTTATGATAAAATGAGGCTAAAACTCCTCAATATATAGTGTATCAATGACCTAGTTTACTTTTAGGTTATTAAAAAGGCCGACAAGGCCATAATACCAAAATAATATTGTTTTTACATTAAATTTTCAAATTAAAACCCTAATTGAGATGCAAAGAAGGTAAAAACCCCTTCAAGGGAGGTGCTAGCCCCTTCTAGGGAAAATGAGACATCCATGAGAAAAATGTTAGCCCCCTAGTGGTCTCTACAACATGCCACATGTGCCACTGCTGCCCAATTTGCCTCCAAAAATGTCCATGAAGCTGGATGATGTCATGGTGAATATGGGGTCATCCTTAGCCTTCCAAGGCCAACGGGGTCATTACCCCTAGGTCGAGATTTGCCAAAGTGCCTTTGATGGAACGTCGTCTTCTTCTCCGGTGAAAAACCCTGATCAACCATCGTCCTGTCTCTACCCCTTGATGGGGTCTCAACATCCATCTGGTGGGATCTTCAGCTGTTATTGGATAAATCTGTAAGTGTGGACACAAACCGATCTCCCTAGATCCACCTGGATCTAGAACGAAGAAAGACAGAACATGACTCTTTCCCTAGATTCTAACCATTGAATTAAATAGGAGGCAAGAACAAAAAACATACCTTATTATCACTTCCTTTGGTCTTTGTTTCTCTTGCTTCACTCCAGTGCTCTCGTGCAGCCAAGACCAAGACAACACAAACAAACCAAAGTGAAGAAAGCACAATCTATTCAACAGTCAATCTATGTATATGATCAAGGAGTTATACAATAAAGTGGACTTAACTTTATGGGAAAGGGACATATTACTGTATCATATTAATGGAAAGTAAAGATTACAACCTGAGCCTTGATGTCACAAACTTCCTTTCGATGGCCCTTGGATCCGACACACACACTTGCTCACTTTCATGAAGAATATCAACTCCTTTGGATGAACTTGTTGGAGTCTCCAAGCTGCTGTAGCATCAGTCCTTCACACAATTCTTTTCACCAATTCTCCAATGAATCTTGCTTAACCTTGCGTGCTTAACCTTTTCCATGAGAATTCCCTCAATATATAGGAGAGAATGAATTAGTTACTTGGATAAGAATGATCCCAAAATATCAGGGAATCCAGTACTAGGATAACCATTCGAATGCCATCTCATCCTTCTAGAATATTCCCTTCTAGAAGCATCGAGAATTCATCTTTTTCCTTGCTTTAGAAAGAGTTTTCACCCTAGCAGTTCAAAACAGTGTGAACTTCTCGCACCCTGGCTTAAGGAAGCCTACGAGAATAGGTCATTCTCATAGGCAAATGTATTAGCAGCCTGTGAACCTCCTTAAAAAATGATATTTCTGGAAAGAGAAGAAAGTAACTTTTCTCAGGTGAAAGTTCTTATGAAGAGCCTGAGTACACCATCATCAATACATCATCATGATGACCAAAATCATGGGTAACAGAATGCCCCCTAAAGTATGAGGTTGGAACTAGTGACAGTTGATAGACTTTGTAAGCTGTATGTGTGTGTTGGGAATTAGGAGCACATCTAATCGAAAACCTGCGAACAACCAAGCATCTGCAGAATATCATATATATCAATTATAAGGTAGGCATTCCCATACTCAGATCACAGACTGATGAAATTATAGACATGGGTCATGGCCACCAATCATACACTGTGGATCCATGCCGTCAAAATATAACATAGCCACCGGAATACACTGTGGATCTATGCAAGAAATTTCAAATCAAGACGACATAGCCACGAGACGTACACGATAGATCTATGTGTCGCAAATTATACATACTCCATCGCAACCTGGATCACAAAGATAATATCCAGGGTCTTCAATCTCATTTCCCAAAGTACTAATCTAACCATGTGATTACATGTGTCGAAGTCGAACATGGCAGAAACCACTTGATTACCGGTCATTGATGTAATCGTTAACAAGTGCGAGGGAAATCACCAGTGATGTCAATGACTCCCAAGGTGCTATAGTACAATCCATCGAGTGTGAATAAATGATTTGAAGTCAAACATCCGATGGAATCTTTCGATCAGGGGTCAATGATGTAAACCCACTGTCGAAAGCGAGGAAACCTGCCATTGAGGCATGCAAGCTCCAAGGTACCAAATAATTTCTAAGTCTTGATTCTGGATAATGAGATGAATTCGATAGAACAAAACTCTTTATAGGGGGGCCTTGATGTATCCCCCATCAATGACACGAAATGAGTAACAGATTTTGAAGGTGAAACAGAGTATTTTTCAAATTGGACTGGACACAAGGAAGGCCGACACAGAAAGAATGGACAACTACAGATGGCCAACTCAATATAGGTTTCAGATGGACTTCTCTTGAACATATGAATGACACGACCAATGATTTGGCAGCATTGACTCAAATATGACACAGGGAATGACTTTGTAGCAAATCGAATGAGAGACAAATGGATTTCCCAAACCGGCTTCAAATGATGAATAGGGGGTGTCATGTTCAAGAGTGACACTTACTGTCAATCAATACGAAGATGAAAACATATCCCTTTCCCAAATTTTCCCCCACCATTTCTGGTGAGTACCTCTTTATTTTTACGCAAGCTTGAGGAGGATAACATATGCTTTTTGATGTAAGCTCATCCTTCGGATGAGTCCCTCAGAGTATGTTTAACGAACCCTAAGAAGGAGTGGTTCGGTCCCATCGCGGGTCTGTCAATGTTTGTTTAACGAGTCTAGAGATAGAAAACTCGAAGGTTTTTCAAGATTGTAGAGTTTGGAAAAACACTTAAAAGAGAATTCTCTCAGTTCCTTTTTCATAAAAGATTCTGAATGAGACCGAAAAAGAGATCAATTATCGCTCACCAGACGCTTACTTCAAATACTTTATCGAGCGTGAAAAATAGCAAGGTCGCTCGACGATCTTTTTATGTTTAGAGAGTCTGAAAAGAGCTTAAAGAGGACTCTAGGGGGTTCCTTTTTCGTATAACCTTGTTGACCCCAAAAAAGTGATAAAAGTATGCTCGATCACGTTCTCATGTATTTACGAGCGCAAGAATGGACAAAAACGACGCTCAAGTTTTTATGTAAAAAACATAAAAAACAATCAAAGCACACGATGCAAAAGAAAAATTATGTCCATATCCCGATATTTGATCATCAAGGTCATCACACCTGCAAGAATTACACTCAACATGACATTAGGGATTAGGGTTTAATTGATAAATAATTATAAAAAAACAAAATGATATAGTAAAACTAAATAAAAGGAGTAAATACACTTTTTACCACACCATTTTTACATTTCCACTATTGAGATAAAAAAACCCCTCTTTTACCCTCCAAGTTCAGCGACAGATTGCGAGAGCTACGAGAGACCATTCAACGAGTCGTCTGCTATAGTTGGGTAAGCTCTTCGTCCTTAACACTTTCATGGTTTAATTTTGTAATTTCATTGGTTAAATTTGCAGTTTTAAGTTGATTTTTTAAGCCCTACATGCGCCCTGCCATTCTCACAGGTAGGCAATACGGGACCTGTGAGAATGAGGCGTTCTTGCAGGTGAGCCTAAGGCCACCTGCAAGGTTCTCGCACTGTGCACATAGGGCACCTACGAGAACCGCAAAGCCCAATTTGTTTTTAAATTTTTACCCAATGAAAAAGATCTAAAGCATGAAAAAAATTATTAATCCTCTTATTGTGTTCCTTATGTAGATAGTTGGCCATCAACATGGTGCTTGAGTAGCGTGAAAGGGAACATGAAGAGGATAATGCAATGGCCGAAAATCATCCACCTACCATAGCTGCATTGAGAGACTGTGGGCTCTTGAAATACTTTTGCATCCCGGGCATGAGGGCCCAAGTTAGACTATTAGAGTACTTGGTGCTTATGTGGGATCCTGATCAGCAGGTGTTTCATGTGGGGGCTCACACACTGTCCTTAGACATTGAGGACATTTACTTTTTGACTGGATTGTCCCAGCATGGGTACTAGATGAGCCTGACCAGTAGTAGAGGTGGTGGGCTAAAGATGAGTGAGTACTACAATTTATACTGCGTTCCCGAGGCTGAGAGAAAGAAAGGAAAAGTAGCTATCTGGGGGGTACAAGACTTGACTCTCTGTACTATCCTTTTCACTATAGCTTGAATGGCTGGGAGTTCTGCTCCAAACATGGCATTATAGAGTTATTTCCAGTATGATATTGAGTGTACTGAGCCTCGGGTGTTCAACTGAGCAGATGTTGTACTTCACAGTATAAAAAAGCAATTGACCCAATGTAGGCAAGGTGACCTGAAGCAATTCAGGTATGGATCTTTGTTGCTGTCCTTCTTCCTTGAGAGGGTTCCCGTACTGAGACTGCAAGTTGAGTGGAATATACCGGGTCCGAGGGATCCAAGGATGGTGAGATGGTGTCGGCTCATGGCCCAACACGTAGCAGGACCGATCATCAAGTACGATGATACTTTCTTTGACTGGCTTCAAACCTATATTTTGATGGTTGATGACTACGCTTATGCTGGGTTGGATTTCCAAGGACATCCAGACTTAGCACTACCAGAGGATACTCAGTGGGGTGACCTTGGTAAGAAGTACACGGATTTTTCTCTTTTTAAATGTTTTTGAATTTTTTATCATATTCAAATGTTTTTTTTTATATATTCATCCACAGACTAATACAAATCATTTGTTGATAACATAGATGTTGGACCTTACAGACCTCCCAGCACTTCTCCCATCCAGCGGTGAGGAGAGGTAGCGGAAGCACCACAGTATGCTGAGGATTATCAAATAGTGGAACATAATCTAGAGGGCCTGACTGCAGACATTCCAGACATGACTCTGGAAGAGGTTCCATGATGCGATCAATGTCATATTGTAGGGGTGTTAGCATCTATGATTCGACTACTCCGTAGGGTTGCTAGGGCAGTCATGTGTTACCGTGAATGTCATCCATGATGTCACTTTGTAGAAGCTATAAGCTTCAATTTTTGACATTTTGGTCTTCAGACAAACTTTTTGTAAAAAGCTCTTATGATTGTTATATATACAAACGACTTCTACCGATTTAATTTATATTGTGTGAATTTCGATGTGTTTGATTTATAAATGATTCAAATTTCTGTCCAATACATAATTAGCCAATGCATCTGTTAATGTATTTAGACATCTAGGAATATGTTGATATTCAATGTGATCAAAATAACATTCCAATAGGTGAATTTGCACATACACCCGTAACAAAGTAGGACTTCGAATAGAGTATATATTACTTAATTGTAGTACTACAAGCTGCGAGTCAAGTCGCACAACCAAATGACGAATTCCGAGTGAGATAGCATCAACCAATAATTCAATAACGACGCTATATTGTGCAATGTTGTTGGTCGCACGACCGAGACACACACCTCGTAAATATACAAGTTCGTTTATTGGGGCATATATTGCCCACACAGCGAAAGCAAGGTTCCAAGTACTACGACTAGCACCATCAGCGAAGCTAATATAGGGTAGCGAAGACTCCGACATCTGGAAATCAAACACAACATCACATAAGGGCAGAGACCAGATAACGACAAAAGAAAGCTATAGTAACACACACAAAGTATGATACATTAAAATACAAGTACTTGTTCACAAATGATTTATGAATAGTACTTCTTCAAGTACAACCCATTCCTGGGTTCACTCAAAGGGATACCATCGTAATCTACCAACTCATATGTTCCTTTTTCCAAAACTCGACGAACAATATAAGGACCTCGCCACATGGGTTCGAATTTCCCAGCTCCTAACACATCTCGATCATGTTCATAGAGAATAACAAGATCACCTTTGGAGAAAACACGAGGCTTGACATGCTTGTCATATTGGGCCTTGACACGTTTTTTCTGGGCTTCTATTACTAGAGTGGCATCATGTCGAGTTTCGTCTAATCACATAAGATACAATAGACGTTCTTCTTCAGCAGAAGTATTGGGTAGGAGTTCAACATCTAGCTTCAGAGAGGGTATCTCACATTCAATAGGAAGAATGGCTTCCACACCATAGACTAACCGAAAAGGCGTAAACCCAGTAGTGGACTTGAAAGATGTCTGGTACGCCCACAATGCCGAAAATAACATTGTGTGCCAACTTGTTTTATGAATCCCTATCATCCGTCGAAGCATAGTTATGAGAACGTTTTTGATCGCTTTGACCTGACCATTAGCTTGTGGATAATAGGGTGTTGAGTTATCATGGCGAAGACCCAACTTTTCTGTAAGTTCAGACATCATAAAATTCCTAAAGTGGCTACCGTGATTAGTGACGATAGCTTGGGGGACACTAAAACGAGCTATGATGTGATTAAAAAGAAACAATGCTGTGGTCTTTCCAGTATTGTCAAATGTCAGCATCGCCTCAGCCCATTTCGTAAAGTAATCAACGGATACAATGATGTAACCATGCCCCCTGACCGAGTGAGGGTGACATGTCATGAAATCAATGCCCCATTTTGCAAAAGGACCAACTGAGACCACAGGATGAAGAGGAGCAGGATGTGACCGAAGTTTCTGATTGTAGGTCTGGCAGGCATGGCATTTCTGAACGATAATAATGCAGTCGTTAAACAAAGAAGGCCAAAAATATCCTGTGTGTAAGATCTTCTGGGCAGTAGCATACCCAGACATATGACCACCACATGCTCTGGAATGGTAGTCATTCAGAGATTTCTCAGCTTCTTCAAATGTTAAACAACGTCGAAAAACAGAGTCAATTCCCCGACGGTAAAGAGTATCCCCGAGGATAATGTATTGACGAGCTTGATAGCGTATGCGACGTCATTCAGTGCTAGACAAAGTAGGCCAGAAAGTCTGAGTTTGGAGATATATAATGATATCCCCATACCAAATATTGTCAGTGTTAATAAGGAAAAGAGATTCATCAGGTAATGAATCAATTGCTACATTTTCCGTTGCAGAATGAGGAAAATCGCATATCAACTCAACAAAAACTAAGGATTTCTTTGACTTGGCGTGGTCGAATTCCAAGTCAAAATTCTGGATTATGATAATCCATTTGGAGTATTTTCCCCCTAGCAATTGACGTGTCAAAATATGTTGCATAGGGTTGCAATGAGAAATCATCGTAGTCTTGCGTGAGAGGATATAATGCCGGAAGCGTTGGACGGCTTGAACGACAGCCAAAGCCAGTTTTTCGACATGTTGATACTTGATTTCAGTTGGTGTGAGTCTCTGACTCAAATAGTAAATAACATGTTCGTCATGCGTATCATCCTCTTGGACGAGAACCATGCCAATAGTGTACTCCGAGGAAAAAATATAAAGGAAATAATCGCGACTATAATCGGGAGGAAAGAGAAGCGGGGCTCGCGTTAGGGAAAACTTTAAAGATTCAAAAGCATTGTTGGCAAGGGTATCCCAAATGAACTCTGAATCTTTCTCTAATAGCCGCATAAAACCATGAGTGATCTCGGCGTAATTAGGGATAAAACGACGAAGAAAGTTTTCTTTCCCCTACAAACTTTGCAACTAGCGCAGTGTAGAAGGAGGAGGGAGATTAAGAATCACTTCAACCTTAATAGGATATACCCGAATCCCTTGACGTGAAACGATAAAACCTAGAAGACGACCGGATTCTACGCAAAAAACGCATTTATGAGGATTTAACCATATACGATAGAACCGACAACGAACGAAAATGGCCCGGAGGTGGGTAGGGTGATCGACTTTGCGCATAGAATGAGCTGGTAAATCGTCCAAATAGGGTTGAACTATATGCTTGATATCATGAAAAGCATAAGACATAGCACATTGAAATGTTGCGTCAGCATTCTTAAGACCGAAAGGAAGTTTCCTATAGGCAAAAGTACCCCAAGGACAAATAAAGGTAGTCTTATGTTGGTCCTCGGGAGAAATGTTAATTTGATTATAGCCGGAGAAACCATCCATGAGAGAGAAAATTTCACTTCCGGCGCAGTCATCGACAATATGATCGACGAAGGGGGTAGGAAAGTTGTCTTTGGGACAAGCTTTATTAATATCCCTATAATCAACACATACACGAATACTGCCTCCTTTCTTGTCAATCGGGACAGGATTGGAAACCCATTCTGTAAGAGCCATAAAGCCATCTTTCAAAAGTTTTTCAACTTCTAGTTTGATAGCAACAACTTTACGTGGGTGAACTGGGCGAAGGCATTTCCAGACAGGTTTAGCTCTAGGGTATGTCTTTATCTCATGTACAACAATTGTAGGGTCAATACCTGGCATCTCTTCGTAACTCTAGGTGAAGATGTCACAAAATTATTTGAAAAGAGACGTATAGGTGACTATTTCGTTGGAAGAGCACGAAGCTCCAATATGGACATTTTCAACAATCCCAGGTTTGATGGATATGTCAATGGGAATCGTGGGCGAAATATTACATAAGTTACCTTTAGCAAACACATCGTGTGGAGTCGTGGGAACCTTCGAGATGACAACAACGATCAACGGAGGCGAAATCCGTTGATAGTTCTCAAGAGTTTGTTGTTCTAGAAAGAGTATGGAATGATGATGCCCATCGTCCCAAGGGGTGTCCTCCATGACGAACATGATCATCTCGTCAGTGGGAAAAATAACACAAAAAGGATCGGGAGACAACTCATCAAGAGAAGGAGTAGAAGGTGTTGTCGATTGAATGGCCTGGTAGGTGGATTCGACCGGACTTAACGGCATTGTGTTGCCAAAATGATGATGATCTCCAGGGTCAGGGAAAATCCAAGGGTCATGTGATGCAGGAAGTTCGTGAGGCACGGTGGAGATCATGTTGATAGAAGCAAAAGATGGGCATGGAACGCCGGGCGGTGGAATGGGAAAAGTACCCATTAACGAGGAGTCCTTTAAAAGGCCTACACCGACATTCTCATAACTCGGTGGGGTTTTAGCAATAAACGACACATTGCCAGTACGGGTATCAGAATTGAAGAAGGCAAGTTGGTCAACCATAACAACCTTTCCTTGATGAGGGAAACGTACTACACAAAAAAGTGTTGACACAACAACACGCATGGAATCAATCCATCTACGACTAAGCAAAAGATTATAATCAAGGGGAGTGTCAAAGACTTCCACTTCGACTTGGACCGTCTTACCTTCTAGAGTGATGGGAAACAAAGGAAGAACACCGTAGGGCTTAAAACCAGAGCCATTGAAGGCTTTAAGAGTGTTTTGGGATTCATTCAAAGGAGGAGAGCCAATGGATTTCCAACAAGCAAGAGACATAACACACGTTGAGGCACCCTCGTCGATAACAGTTCGGCAAATGTTCTTGTCAGAGACAACAACTTGGATTTGAAACGCGAGTTGAGGGGATAACCTTGGAATGTGATATTCCAAGTCAAAGACTATTAAATTCGTATTTGTCGGTTCAATTCCACCTATAGCTTTCAACAGTGCCTTCCTTTGTGCAGGAAAATACTGAAGGACTTCAAGGGCTGACATCACTGAGGGTGCCTGTGCCAGATCTTCAACAATACTATAGTTATAGGCCGCACGAGAATGAGGATTGAAAGATGATTTTTGAATGACACCCTTAGGGGGGGTTGCAGAACTGTGTCGAGGCTCGGTCGTTCAAGATGAAGAGGATCAGTGGTAGGTGGAGTCGCTGGAGAGGGTTGTACCAAAGAAGGAGGTAAATCATCAACCTTCTCCTTAGATGGAGAATAATCTTTGGCTCAAGTCATGAGCGCAACATTGTTCTGCTGAGAATCACCAGTACACATCAAAACATATGATGTCGTAGAAGAGGAGGGCTGGTCTTGAATGACCAACTGAGCTTGTTGTTGAGACGGAAAGGGTTGGGACAAGACAGCCGGTGCAGGTGGTTTTGGAGGTCCTTGAAGGAACTTAGTAACCTCAGTACGTCAAGCACAATCCTTCGTGTAGTGATCATCACCATAGATAAGGAAAAGGTAGTGGGGTTTGTGCTTATTCTGATCTTCAACATGACTGGTTTTAGTTTTCTCTGCTTGATTATTATTGTTTCCCTCCTTATTCTTGCCTCTCCCCTTTTTAGATTTGTTTTTACTGGATGGGGTAGATTGGACAACATTTACCTTAGAATTTTTTCCGGTGGGAGCGGCAGGAGACGGAGCATTGTGAACATTAGAAGAAGCAAATTTAGGGGTTGTGCTCAAAATAGAATGTGATTGGGCTTGGGCAGCACCAATCACACTGTCAGCTGCATGCGAGGTAGCTAGAGTAGTTGAAGTGCTGGAAGCATTAGGACGAGGTAACTCAGGTAGTAAATCATAAAGTGTTTTCGTTTGCGAATAAACGAGGTCAAGATATTGAGCACGACTTATAGCCTGGTCTTCCATGAAAACTCCACCCATGGAAATGTCTTTACCGATTTCATTCACAAATGATTTTGTAAACCATTCTGCCAGTAACTGATCAGGGAGTTCAAGTTTAATGAGATGTCGTCTCCTTCGCCACTCATGGATGTGATCAGATATATGAATGCCTTTAGTCTGTTTGAAGGAAGTCAAAATCTCAGTCCCGGTATCATAACGGATCGGTAACTGGTAATGTGTAAGGAAATTCATAGCTAGGGTGTTGAAATCAGAGAAGAAACCTCGTGGCAATTCGATATACCACTTCGCAGCAGAACCGGTAAGGGTTTGTTGAAAAAGACGTAAACGAATAGAGTCATCCATCAATGAGTTGGATGAACACCATAGGTTAAAAGTCATAACATGATTGTTTGGGTCCTCTGCCACTTTTCCGTTGAATTTAGGAATGTCTAATGGAAGCTTGGATGGAATAATAGGCCATTGGGGAGAGTGACGAATAGGATCATTTAAAATCCTAGACAAATCCGACAAATCCAAAGTAGCAAGAAAAGGTAACTGTTGATTCACCTGCGGGTACTGGTGGCTTTGGGGTGGAAGTCCTATCGGCAAACCAGTGGGACCGTAAGTAGTATGCCCATAATGGGAAGACCCAGGAAGATTCAATGGTGGTTGGAGAGGATAGTAACTCCCAGAATTGTAACCTTGAGTGGGGACATGAGTTTGAGCATTTGTACCCCAAATATGATTGGGTATACCTAGATATGGTTGGCCTATAGTAGGGACAAGCAACTTCTTCCCCCCAATCATTTGAGGAGGATTTTGTATCATCTGATTCCAATACTGGGCCAAAGAGGGAGGTATATTTTGCCCAAAAGGTGGGGTTGGTCCCCCTATCGTAGGTGGAGTTCCAACTGGAAGTTGTATCCCAATCGAAGGTTGTGTAGTAATTGGAATGTGTC
>ML783658.1:1302605-1315205 GCA_009831015.1 Picea engelmannii
TGAGTGAGTGATGTGTTATGATAAAATGAGGCTAAAACTCCTCAATATATAGTGTATCAATGACCTAATTTACTTTTAGGTTAATAAAAAGGTCGACAAGACCATAGTACCAAAATAATATTTTTTTTACTTTAAATTGTCAAATTAAAACCCTAATTGAGCTGCAAAGAAGGTAAAAACCCCTTCAAGGGAGGCTCTAGACCCTTCTAGGGAAAATGAGACATCCAAGAGAAAAATGTTAGCCCCGCAAGGGCCTCTCTAACATGCCACACATGCCATTGCTTCTCAATCTGCCTCCAAAAATATCCATGAATCTGGATGACATCATGGTGAAGATGGGGATGTTCTAAGCCTTCCAAGGCCAATGTTCCACTGAAAAGGGGTCATTCCCCCCAGGCTGGGCTCTGCCAAAGTGCCTCTGATGGAATGTCCTCTTATTCTCCTGTGAAAAACCCTGATCAACCACTTTCCTATCTCTGCCCCCTAATGGGTTCTCAACATCCATCTGGTGGGCTCTTCAGCACCATGGAGGTCTGAACTGATCATCTCCCCATGTGTACCAGTCCAAATGGTACTTGTCCGTCGGGCATAATCCTACACATCAAAAGATACACCCTCCATGGGCTCATCAGTCACCTGGATCATAGCAAAGTTAATCACGTTTCATCATCAATATTATCAAACATATGCATAAGACCCTAATACATCAGTCAATAGCTCAAAGACATTACAAAAAACTACAAGACAAGTTTGGGGGAAAAGACAAGACGTCCTATTGGGATAGTATCCATAATAAAAGGAGAGTTTCCAGGAGGACTTTATCCAAGCCATGTAAGCGAGGTGATGTGTCTAGGGGATGTCCAGACATGTCGGTGAAGTGAGATCCAAGGATGCATAATGTTATCTGTGGGTGCCTTTGTAGAAGGCGAGCTATACCTGTCATGGATGGATTTTTCCAAGCTCGTTCCTGCCTTTATTATTTTCTTTCTTTATTCTTTTATTTGATTTTTCTTCTTCTTTTTCTTTTTATTCAAGGGCTAACCAGAGGACACTACCTTGGCATGGTGACCAGAGCTATCAGTGTTACCCACAAGTACTTTCACAGAGATGAGAAGGTTGGCTCATGATGAGACCCCCTTTCCCTTGGCCTTGCAACCAAAGGTCACTACCCTGGCATGGTAACTAGATGGTGGCAATGTCATACTGCTAAGTACCCAAGAACCTAATAGGCTGGCTCGTGATCAGACCCCCTATCCTCTGATTATATCTTGTTTCTTATTTTTCGGGTCCCTCTTATTTCTTGCTGAGAGGCCTTTTATTGCCTTATCAGGGATCCCTGGGCAAAGCATCTTGAGGTTTCAATTTTAGGCTTTTATCATTTACCAGCTGCTTTTACCTTCTGGGCCTTTAGCCCCTTCTTCCCATGAGATAAGGTGCAATCCTACAAATAGGTCAATCCAATGCCCAGACAAGGGGAATGGGATAATGAGCGGGAGATAAGATGAAATAGTGGTTCTATGATGGGAGGGGACGATGGCTTCTCAGAAACCCCCCCAGTGGAAAACCAAGACCTATGGGCACAGGCTTGTTAGGGCATCCCGTCAATTTCCCCAAGCATGGTCAACTGGAATAATGTAGGATCCAAGCAGTTGTTAGAGATAAAAAGAATTAGATGCATATATTTAAAGGTTTCAATAATCAAAAGTGACACATACCATGATATGTGGACCAATTACCTCATGGAGCAAGAACCTCTTTTGATACAAGAACGTCGATTTCTTGCCGTTGACTATTTTCAAGTTATGAGTCAGCGAAAGGCTGATCGCTCTCCACACGTTCTTTCTGATGGATGGTCCTGACTAATTCGGGATTTCACGTATCGTGATTTCCACACTCCTGTGCAATTCCAAATGGCTTTAAACTCCGTGCACACTTTCTAGATCTAACGATCACAAGGGTTCACCCTCCCTCCCGAACAAATCCTAAAAACTCCAACACTTATGGAGTGGAGTCCTCTCTCCCTGTGGATTTATACCGCTATACCTCCTGAGCTCGTAAGCACAGTCAAGTAACTACTTGACACTCTGTTGTAATCCAGGGTCCGAAATTGGTCTTCCAGACACAATTTATCCTCACACCCTCGGTCCAAAGACCGCTCCACTAGCCCATCTAGGCTCAGTTTCGAAACCTTGGCTCTGATACCAAATTGTAGCGCACCTTTTCAACTACCAAGGCTTAATTGCTATTAATAGAAGATTATGACACCATTCTATACATAACACATACAGGTACTATATAATCCACATGCATTTAAACAAATAAACACATTCTAACAGAGTATTCATATGAGTTACTGCCATAATTAACAATCAATAGTGTTTCATACTAATTCATATACAAAGTGGAAATCATGATAACATAAGCAGTAGAGTCATGCAAAACATGACTAAAACATAATCAGATACTTATCTTTTAACAATGGTATAATCCACCAACCAAGTGTAGGCCTTTCACGGACCTCCTAGCCTTAGAACACACTGCTCATCAACTCAGCAATGGGTCACCCTCGAGCTGGGACTAAGCTCCACCCCAAGGCAAGGAATTCTAGGCTAGGCTGAGGTTACAGTGAAAACAAAAAAGAAAATCTGGAAGGATTCTTTCCAGGATGCCACCTTACGCCCACTACTAACAGACTCTCATTCCCCACATGCCTGTTCCACCTGGGAGTATACACCTTCACAAGCATAGTCCATCGATGCTAACCTTCCTCTCTGGATCTTGGCAATAGGCCGGATCAGGAAGTCTCAGAGCCTGAAGCTGGTGCTGGACACTCTCTGGAAGAAACATCTTCCAACAACATCCAACTCCCTCACCTAGAGAGAGATCACACACAGTCTCAATCACAACTCGCACTGGCCATTAAGCCACATGCGGTCCAGCTCTGCGTGGTCACCATAGCCAACTAGAAATATAGACACGACCTCTCAAATAGGCTCCATGACTCAGAACCGAGGGTGAGACTGGCTCTTCAGAAACAAACACGGGCTTCTCGGCTCATAGAATAGAGGTATACTTGGATTTATAGAGCCAAACATAGGCTTTCCAACTGGTTCAACATTGGCGGAATGGTTCAGGGTCACAACTTCAGGACAGAGCCTCCATGCATAGGTTCGATCAGTCAGATAGAGGATGTGCACGGACTATCAAAGACAACACGGGGTTCTCGACTCTCAGGAACGCACGAGGTATTCTTGCAGTGGTTGGGTCGGTCGTACTTTTCAACGCTCCCTACCTGCTCAAGTAGTTGGGTGGAATGGAGGAGCCCCCCCTCTCAGCTTATCTTGGTTTTTTTATTTGCATGGGTCGGGGCTGACACTTGTCACCCTAGAAACTACATGCGTTCCTCGGCATGCATTACCTTCCTTATGGTTAGGAACTTAGGATAAAACATAAATGACACATGTTCTTTTGGAATATTAGTAAAATATTATTCCCAGGCTTAAGCCACCTAGGCTTAGCCCCTAGGCTCAACTCTTAGCCCCTTTCCACCTTCCAGCCCCTAATTCCTTTTCTTCTCTATGGAAGCTCAGTCCCCCTTCATTCATTCATCGTGGTCAATATGCACCTGGCGGTGTTTACAATTTTATTAAATGTTCTGCATACATACAAGTAAAAAATCAGGCCCTTGGCCTCCAACACTTAGGCTCTCTGGCCTAACAATCACATAAGTCACCAGCTTATAAAAAATTGGCTCACCAACCTATAAAACATAACTACAATTCCTTTCAGAACATGCTTTACAACAAGGATCGGCCTTGGGGACACTACAATCCCCCTCCCCTTATTTTTTCACTGTCCTCAGTGCATCTTTACACAACATCTGCAAGCTTTTCAAAAAATTTCAAAAAGATGCAGGTACTCTGCCTGCATAACATCTGCATGCTCCCATGTCACGTCCTTAGGACCGTACCAGGTCCACTAGACCTTTACAAGCTCTATGGCTCGATTCCAGTGTTGTTTTCTTTTCCTGTCCAATATGCGCATAGGATGCACTTGCAGGACACCTTCTAGTTCCACCTGAATCACATTCCAATCGATAACATGATTAGCGTGAGGTACGTATTTCTTAAGCAGTGAAACATGAAACACATTATGTACAGTCATAGATGCAGGTAATGCAAGCATGTATGCAACCGACCCAATCCTTTCCAGGATCTCAAATGGCCCACAAAATCTTGCTGCCAACTTTGCGCAACTTCCCAGCTTCAGGGAACTCCTGTTAGTTTTCACTTTCAGGAAAGCATGGTCACCCACTTTGAATTCTCTATGGGTTCTGTTACTATCAGCGTAACTTTTCTGTCTGTCTTGGGAAACTTTTAGATTATGTTTAATTCTTATCATTTGGTCTTCCATCTCCTTGAGTAGTTCAGGCCCAACTACTACTCTGTCAGCTGGATTATCCCAGCTCACTGGAGTGTTGCACTTTCTTCCATAAAGTGCTTCGAATGGGCTCATCTTCAATAATGCATGATACCCATTATTGTAGGCGAATTCTACCAAATGCAGGTAGTCTTCCCACCTTGATGGTTTATCCATCACATACATTCTCAACATGTCTTCTATTACTCTGTTCACTCTCTCTGTCTGTCCTTTAGACTTGGGATGATACGATGTAGTAAAGTTCAGATTCGTTCTGAATCCTTTGAACAGTCCTTTCCAAACATTCGAAGTGAATTTTGGGTCCCTATCAGACACAATTGTCTTAGGAATTCCATGCAAGCGTGCAACTTCTTTTAAAAAGATATCAACAACATCAGCTGCCCTGTGGGTGGTTTTCAGTGGAATAAAATGGGAAGCTTTAGTAAGCTTGTCCACCAAAACTATGATTGAATCATGCTGCTTGCTTGTTCTAGGTAGTCCTATGATAAAATACATTGTTACCATGTCCCATTTCCACTCAAGGATGGGTAAAGGCTGCAGCAAGCCTGCTGGGTGCCTCTGCTCAGCCTTAACCTTTTGGCACTCCATACATCTGGCAATGTATTCAACGATCTCTTTCTTGAACCCCGACCAAAAATAATGGCCTTTGACTGCTGCCATAGTCTTCTGATAACCAGGATGTCCAGCATAAGCCACATTATGCATCTCCTTTAGAATTTCCAGCTTCAATTCTCAGACATTGGGTACATACACTCTGTTTTCATACAGAAGTAAACCATCAGTTCCCAAGGTGTAACTTTCCTTGGTCTGTGGTCTCTCATGCTGTTGTATCTTTTCTACAAGAATTTTGTAGTGCACATCAGTGTTTGTAGCTTCCAAAATTCTGTGTTTCATCTCAGCTCGGTACATGCTAATGGATGTAGCATGTAATTCGTGCACTTTTCTGCTGAGTGCATCAGCCACCTTATTCTCTTTCCCTTTGATATGCTTGATATCAAAGCCATATTCGCACAGAAACTCCAGCCATCTGATTTACCCGACATTTAGGGTCGGTTGATCAAATCAATACTTCAGACCATTATGGTCTGTTCTCAAATCGAATCTCTTCCCCATGAGGTAATGTCTCCATTTCCTGAAGGCGTGGACGATTTCTTCCAGCTCTAAGTCGTGACTGGCATAATTCTTCTCATGCTCCTTCAACTTTCAAGATTCATAACAAACTACAAATCCCTCTTGGCTGAGAACTCCTCCCAGCCCCTCCTTACACGCATCTATGCACACTACGTAATCCTTATTTGGATCTGCAGTCTTCAGGATTGGAGCACTAGTTAGCAGCTGCTTCAATTGCTGGAAGTTGCTCTCACGTTCTTCAGTCCATTGGAACTTCTTCTCCTTCCTTTGCAAGGAAGTGATAGAATGAACTATCTTTGAGAATCCAGCTATGAACCTACTGTACCTTTTTAGGATCCACAACAATCCCTTCTTCAGATATAATGTGTCCCAAGTAATGGATATGCCTTTGATAAAAAGAGCACTTGCTCAGTTTTGCGTACAACTGGTGTTCTCTCAACACCTGCAACACCATTCTTAGGTGTTGCTCATGCTCTTCCTCTATATTGGAATACACCAAGACATCCTCCAGGAAGACTATGAAAAGCTTGTCCAAATAATCTCTGAACACTCCATTCATTAAGCACATGAAAACAACCGGCGCGTTGGACAGCCCAAACGGCACCACCGTGAACTCATAATGACTGTACCTTGTTCTAAAGGTGGTCTTTTTGATGTCCTCATACTTTATTCTCAAGTGGTGATATCCTGATCAGAGATCTATTTTCGAAAATATTTTCGCATCCTTCAACTGAACAAAAAGATCATCAATCCTTGGCAGAGGATACTTGTTCTTGATAGTGACCTTATTCAATTGTCGAAAATCAATGCACAGCCTCAACGTCCCATCTTTCTTCTTCATGAATAGGACCGGGGCTCCCCACGGTGAAACACTGGGGTGAATGTAACCTTTCTTTAGTATCTCTTCGAGCTACAATTGCAACTCTTTCAGCTCTGGTGTGCTCATTCTATAAGGAGCCTTCGAAACTGGAGCTGCTCCAGGCATCAAATTTATAGAAAAATCGATGTCCCTCTTCGGAGGTAGTCCAGGTACCTCCTGAAATATGTCCTTGAATTCTTTGAGTACTTCGTCGTCTTCCATATTCGAGACTACATCTTGGGATGCTTCTTCCACCCGAGCTGCATACAATTGACAGCCTTTCCGGTAACATTTCTTCAGCTGCATGGCTGAGATTTCCCTAACAGCCACGGCTCTGGGAATTCCTTGGACTATTACCAGATTTCCCTCTTCATTCAGGTAGGTAAACCTCTTGTTATGGAAATTCAGAAGGGCATGGTGCTGGTCCAACCAGTCCATCCCAATTAAGCAATCGTATGAGCCTAAAGGCAGAATGTTCAATTCAACCTTAGTGCTCATTCCTTTCATGTCCACTGAACAAGACTTAACCAATTTCGTGACCTTCCTCTTGGTCCCTGTGGCCAACTTCACTAATCAAGACTTCTCATGTTTTCTTCTCGTTAGATGCAAACTTTCCACCACTCTAGGATCTACATAACTATGGCTAGCCCCTGAATCAATTAAAATAACAAGTGGTTGGTTGTTGATCGTACCTTCCACTTCGATCATGTGCGATTGAAATTCTACTTGCTTATTGTCCAGGGCTATGTAGATCCTCGACATTCTGCTGCCCATATTCCCCACTATTTTAGCTTGCTAAACAATATGTACAGTTCTCGCTTTACCCTTTTTATGGGGACAATCTATGTACTTGTGATTTCCTTGACAGCCCCAACACTGAATGGGTGTCTGTCTCTGTCTTTGTGCTCCCTCTTCAGTCATTCTTAGCTCTCTAAATGATGGTTGTCCCCGAAGAGTGTTTTTGAAAAAGGAAGGCTTGTTTCCCTTCTACCTCTGTTCCTTCTTAAACTTCCTCTTATCATTCCAAACCTTCCGAAGGATAGAATTTTCTCCTTGCTGTTCATACAATCATTTCACCCTTCTTATGGTTTCTTCCATGGTCTTAGGATTTTCATATTGAATCTTGTCACTCATGGAAGGTGGAAGTCCACTCAGATATCTCTGAATCTTGACAGCCTCATCTTTTATGAATGGAACATACTTCATTAGTTCTAGAAAACTTCGTTCGTACTCATCAATAATCATGTTGCCTAGCTTGAGTTTGAAGAACTCCTTCATCTTTCTGTCATAGTATCTTTTAGTCAGGTATTTCTTCTTGAAATACCTCTTAAATTCCTTCCAAGTTACCTCTTTCTCTCTGATGTGTTGCACCTGCACAAACTGATCCCACCACATGGATGCTTTTCCTTTCAGTTGGTACATTGCAATTCTTCCTTCTGCATGGGCAGAATAATTTCGCAGTTGGAAGTATTTCTTCATGCCAAGCAACCAAGTCTCGGCATCTTCCTCCTTCTTATGTTCTCCATTGAATGTTGGAGGCTTAATCTTGTTTATGTCCCCTTTCAATTTCTCCTTTCCATATTTTCGATGTTTTCTGGTAGGGGACGGGCTTGAACTACTATGTGTCTCCCTGTCAGAATGTCCTTGGGAGAGACTAAGATGTCGAATACCACTCCTCGACCTACTTCTTCTCCCATTGGTTCTGTGACTCTCCGTCTTACTTGAGTCTCTTCCCTTCTCGAGTTTCCTCTCTATTCTTTCCAAGCTCTTCAAAAAATTTAAGTTTAATCCACCCTGCCGATCCCTGAATTTCATGAGCTTTCGGCTATCATCTTGGCGCGCCTGGGCCTCTTTTTGCAATCCTTCAATGATTTTCATTATGTGCCCTACCTTATCCTTCTATTTTCCATGCCCATTGTAGTTCGATCCTTCGACTCCCAGGTTAACATCCTTTCCTTCCTGTTCATCTTCTGTTTCGGGGGTAATCTACACCTTTCCCCACTCCATACTCGACGTTGTTTAACTGGAGTCCTGAACTCCGTTGAACTCTGCACATGCACTGTGCAATTAAATTCGAAGTTTGTCAGGCTATTAAACCTTCAGGAACAATCCACAACATTTATAAGCCAATACGAACAAGAACAAAATACATTTCAATTCAAATAAGTTTTATGAGCTCTTGTTCGGCTCTGCAATTTTTGGGTTTTCGAAACTTTCATTTTCGGCACTTCGGGATTTCGAGACTTCAGGTTTCAGATTTTTGGCCCACGAGGCTTTCAGACTTGCATTCCTTTCCAACCCCTGACTTCCGAAATTCTGATTTATGTTACCCTCTGGGCCCATATAGTACAGTGGTCACTCACAACTACGGTGGCACATGGCACGTTAATTAGGGTCCACGACGCTTTTTAATGACATCATTGGTTCCACCACTCTCTCGTTTGTCCTCGACCCACTAGAACATGGTACACATTCATGTGTCCACTTTTTTCCTAGTAAAATCCAACTGTCAGATCTTTCTCAGATCTACGATGTAGATTCTTTCAGCGTTTTGGGGTTTTGGGCATCGAAAGTTCATGCATCCACACATCTTGAACTTCCATTTTCTGAAATCATGAAATCACTGTCTACTAACTTACTTGATCCAACAGTCAAGTTCTTCTCCCACAATCTATGGTGTATATTGTTTCAGGATTTCGGGTTTCAAGGGTGTTCACCTCTTCTCACCTCCCATCTCCCAAAACGTCGATTTCTTCCTGTTGACTATTTTCAAGTTACGAGTTAGCGAAAGGCTGATCGCTCTCCATGCGTTCTTTCTGATGGACGGTCCTGACTAATTTGGGATTTCGCATATCGTGATTTCCACACTCTTGTGTAATTCTAAAGGGATTTAAACCCCGTGCACACTTTCCAGATATGATGGTCATGAGGGTTCACCTTCCCTCCCAAAGAAATCCTAAAAACTCTATCACTTCTGGAGTGGAGTCCTCTCTCCCTGTGGATTTATACCGCTATACCTCCTGAGCTCATAAGCAAAGTCAAGTAACTATGCAAGATACCATATATATAAAATATGCAGAACAGAAATGAAATGCTAGAAATGACAGAATGATAGTAAAATATCCAGCATAATCTTCACAATACACAGAAATGATATACGAAATAGCAACATAAATAACACTTTGATTCAGATAACAATGTTCACAGGGCTCTTCGAGGGGGAAACCTCCAGTAGAGCAGCGCTCTGTTACAATAATCTCCAAGCTAGGGTTCTCATACCCTCGCCTCTTATTTATACTAAATATGTCTATTAAGAGAAGCATCTAGAGGAAGATCCTTCTAGAAGCAGAAGCTTCTATTAGGTCTTCTTACATCCGCCTTATTCTATTTTATTGAAAGGCCTTATTAATATTGACCTTTATTACATCCGAATAAATTTATCTACCTATGTGCGGGTTAGGACCTTAACATGTTCGCCCCCTTAAAAACAGCCTTGTCCTCAAGGCTTGAGATGTGGAAGCTGCTACAGAATGGTAGCTGGTTCCCAAGTGGCATCTGCTGGAGTCATGTCTTTCCACTGTACTAGCACTTCCTTGATGGTTCTCTGACATGGGCGATGCTCACGCTGGTCCAAACTGCTTTTGGCTGTAGCCAAATGGAGCCTTCTTCAGCTAACTCTGGAAGGTTGGTTTGAATTTGGCACCTGGTTCCAATCACCTTCTTCAAGCATGAAACATGAAAAACAAGGTGTAGCTTCGACTGACTGGGTAGAGATAACTGATATGTGACTTGTCCCACACGCTTGAGAACTGTGTAAGGGCCATAGAATTTGGGTGCTAGCTTCTGACAATGCTCGGCCTTGAGGGAAGTTTGCTTATATGGTTTCAGTCTCAGAAACACCTGATCCCCTTCTGCAAATTGACGTTCAGAGCAACCTTGATCTGCTTGCTTCTTTATTCTATTATGTGCCATGACCAAGTGCTCTTTAAGGGTACGAAGGATGTCCTCTCGAACGGTAAGTGTTTGGTCAACCACCTGGACCTTCGAGGTACCCGGTAAGTATGAGAGAACTGAAGGTGGCTTCTGTCCATATACTGCTTCAAAGGGAGTCATGCGAGTGGTTGTATGGTATGTAGCGTTGTACCACCATTCGGCGAGGGGTAGCCATTGAACCTACTAGTGTTGTTTTTCAGAGAAAAAGCACCTCAGATATGTTTCCAAACACTTGTTGACAACTTCCGTTTGACCATCCGTTTGGGGATGATAAGCTAAGATGAGATGCAATTGTGTGCCTTGTAGCTTAAACAATTCTTGCCAAAAATTGCTTGTGAAAGTTGGGTCTCGATCAAAAACAACAGAGTGCGGCATGCCATGTAGCTTGAATACCTGGTCCATGAAAATTTGAGCCACCATGGATGCAGTAAATGGGTGGGAAAGAGCGCAGAAATGAGCATACTTGGAGAGGCGATCCACCACCACCATTATGACTGATTTATTCCCCGATTTGGGTAGGCCTGTAATAAAGTCCATAGAGATATCCTTCCAAATAGCAGGGGGAATYGGAAGCGSTTGGAGGGTGCCTGGGGATTTGACTGTTTCTCCCTTGTTGCGTTGACACACCTCACATTCAACGACAAACTTACGGATGTCCTGTTTCATACCCTCCCAGAAAAAAGAGCGTTTGACTCGGTCATATGTTTTGGTGAACCCTGAGTGCCCGGTTGTGGGTGTAGCATGAAGCTCAGAAAGCACCATGGATTTGAGCTTGGATTGTTTACTTAAATACAAGCAACCTTTATATCGAAGCTCATCCTGGAGCCAGGAGTATCCTAGGGGAGTCGGAGCCTTGGTCTGCAGTTGTTGGATCATATGCGAACTTTTGGGATCTTGAAGCCATTCCTGGCGCACAGCTTGGAGCCAATCATGTACAATGAAGGAAAGAGAAAAAAGAGATCCTTCGTCTTCATATTTCTGGGACAGTGCATCCTCCACGACATTGTCTTTTCCCTTCTTGTAAATGATATCATAGTCATATCCAAAGAGCTTAGTCACCCATTTTTTTTGTTCCTGGGAGGAAATGCATTGTTCCAGAAAGTACTTGAGGCTTTGATGGTCTATCTTAATTTGGAATCGTTGCCCCAAGAGATACAGACGCCACAACTCAACGGCATGCAGAATCGCCAACATTTCTTTTTCATAAATGGGTTTTCCCAGATTCTTTTTAGACATTTTCTTTCTAGTGAAGGCCAAAGGTCGACCCTCTTGCATAAGGACAACACCAATTCCTTTTCCTGTGGACAGAACCGGAGTGGTGCACATGGCCATCTTCAAGGTTTGAAAAGCTTGAGTAGCTGCTGGAGTCCAAGTGAAAGAGTTCTTTCTGAGGAGAGCTGTGAGAGGTGCTGCAATCTTTCCATAGTTCTTAACGAACTTGCAGTAATACCCTGTGAGGCCCAAAAATCCGTGCAATATTTTGAGGGTCTTTGGGTGCGGCCAGTCTTGCATAGCTTCAATATTTCTCGGGTCCACCCTTACACCATCCTTTCCCACTAGATGACCCAAGTATTCTACTTCGGAGGCACCAAAAGAACATTTGGATTGTTTCAGGAAAAGCCGGTGCTGAGAGAGTAGGTGGAGAACTTGATCTACATGATTAAGATGGTATGTACAAGTTTTGCTATATATGAGGATATCATCAAAGAAAACTAAGACAAAATGACGGAGAAAAGGGCAGAAGACATGGTTCATGAGGCTCTGGAAGGTGGAGGGGGCGTTACACAAGCCAAAGGGCATGACCAAAAACTCATAGTGGCCCTCATGAGTGCGGAAGGCCATCTTGGGAATGTCGACCTCTTTCATGCGTATCTGGTGATAGCCCAAGCGAAGAGAAATTTTGGTAAAGAATTGGGTGCCACTCAATTCATCCAAAAGGTCATCAATGACAAGAATGGGAAATTTGTCTTTGATGGTTAGTTTGTTGAGAGCACGGAAGTCAGGACACATTCTCCAAGAACCTTCTTGCTTAAATACCATGACGACCGAAGAGGAGTAAGGGCTCGTACTAGGATGGATGACTCCGGCAGTAAGGAGTTCCTGGACCATTTTTTCAATTTCATTTTTTTGTGCAAAGGGGTGGCGATATGGACGTATATTGGGGGGAAGGCTTCCTG
>ML783659.1:5533-33121 GCA_009831015.1 Picea engelmannii
CACAACTATAGTAAACCAAGCGCTTCTGAGAAGGGTAAAGAAACTGACCTCCCATCTCTTCCTCTACAGATTGAGAAAACGTTGGGAGAAACAATGACACACATTCCAAAAGGTGCATTTAAAAAATCTTCTCATAAACCAAACGCAAGGGCCGCCCAGAACTACTTTGTGGTGGAGGATTTATCACAAACCCCTTGTGTGATGTCTGCTTTGGAGGTCCTCCAAAGATGCCCTTCTCAGAGGAAAGCCTTGTTAACCGCTTTAGGCTCTACCGAGACTTGTAATCTGGGTACCATCATGTTGGATACAGTCGACTTAAAACCTCGTCTGCCTTACCACGTAGCATTTCAGATAGTAATGGCTTATCCCACGAAAACTTTTACTCGGAACATTTTTTGCACGGTGGTTGATGAGGGCGCCTCGAAATGCGTTATGTCGTTGGCATGTTGGAAGGCCATTGGCCAGCCCGTTTTGTCTCCGTCACCTACTCTCCTCACCGCTTTCGACAGTCGTTCGTTCCGACCACATGGTATCATTCCTTCTTTCCCCGTGCAGTTAGGAGGGAAGACCATATGTGTCAAAGTAGAGGTAGTTGATGCTCCCCTTGACTATAACCTCTTGTTAGGATGGAGTTGGACTTATGCCATGCAAGTTGTGGTTGCTACAGCTTTTCGGGTCTTGTTGTTTCCACATGAGGGTCGGATAGTGACCATCGATCAATTGTCTTTCTTCAGACCTGACCCTGCATTGGGGGCATCCACGGTATTGATGATTGATAATCCTCAACCAAGTGTCATCAACGTAGGGGTTGGTTTGTGCCCATATTTGATGGGGACCTTTGATTACCCACCCCCTCAAGGCGATATCAAGTTTATATCCAATCACCATAAGGTTGAGATTTTTCAAGTTTCATCGTTCCGCACGACTTACTTCGATGATTTGTGGATACTTCCTTCCCCATCAGCCATGATGGATGAGGCAGAGCACCCAGGTATATCCATGCCCTTGTCCATTGCTAAAGTAGTGTACTCTTTAGTCCAGCAAGCTTCAGCTAACATTGGTCCAACTCCTGCACAAGAGTTAGATCCACTTCTAGAGCCTATTTGGGCTCTTGGTTCTCTCGCTAACACAAATTTGTTAGACTTAGTCTTGCCCTCTGACGAAGCAGTAATCGAAGCAATGACTAGTCCAGACAAACCTTGGGAATATCTTCATCACAGATCATATTTCCTCCCAGACTTAAGCCGAATCGAAGCAGGAGAATTCACTGTGACTATGACTGGAGATAGGTCTTTTCATACTAATCCCTTAGCTACATACAAGATCTATGTTGAGGGTAATATGGAAACCATTGCTGAAACGATACCTATCAATATCTCCAGAAACCCTGGCGTCATAGACAATGTTTTCGTCGGAGCATACAACTCCCCCAAGGAGATGCCAGGCATCGACCCACAAAGAGTCTATCATGAGCTAACTTTGTTTTTTTTCAAGCTCGCTTTGAGATCCGAAAACAACATCTGACGAGACTGCATTTATTCTTTTCAATCTCGTCTAGATTAACTAAGAAAAGTAACCATTATGGAGTCTTCTTTAAGCCCTTTTTAGACTCCTTAAAGATGAAAAGATTGTCGAGTGACCTTCTTTCTTCACACTTGTTCAATCGGTCCAGAAGAACGTTCCTTAAACGGGTCTTATTTTAAGCCCTTTTCAGACCCTCTAAATATGAAAAGATTGTCGAGTGATCTTGTGGCCTTTCACACTCGTTAAACTGAAATTTGAAGTCACGTCTGTCTGGCGGTAGTTTACCCCTTTTTCGATCTGGACGGTCAACTGTACGAACAAAGGTATACTCTATGAAACTTTTGTTCTTTAGAAGAGTACTCTAAGGTATAATTTTATCCCTTTTTCGGGCCTGAGGGACTAAACTTACAAAAAAGGAACCCCCACGAAGTCCATAGTTAATCTCTTTTCAAACTCCCTAAAATTGAAAAGATCGTCAAGTGACCTTATTCTTTCACACTCGTTAAATTTATCCAGAAGAATATTCCTAACGGAGTCCATAGTTAATCTTTTTTCAGACTCCTTAAAAATGAAAAAATGGTCGAGTGATCTTGTCTTTATCACACTCGTTAAAATGGTTTTGAATAGACGTCTTCTCGGTGCTAGTTTACCCCTTTTTTGAACTGACTAGACTACCTTCGAAAAAGATACCCCAATGGAGTCTCCTTTTATGTTTTTTTAGACTCTCTAAATATGAAAAACCACCGAGCTTACCTTCTCTGGGCTCGTTAAACTTACATCGAAGGACATTACCATTGTGTGTTTTATTAACCGTGTTTGCATACCTTATACGCCAGTCTTATAACAGTTTGTTTCTGCGTCGTAACACCTTTGGTCCCCGGAGGATTTTTCCTGAGTATCATTCTATTAGAACATCAGTCTTGTCCTTGTGCCTTGAGTTTGTATGTTTGCAACACTTGTTCCTCCTTTGTAACGTAATATTCATTTATTCTTTTTCCACAATTATTGAAAAGAACAAAAAAATTCAAATATACCCCAAAAAGAGGAAGGGAAAAGTATTTTATTTATTGGCAGCATAATGAGTCGCCCTTGGATAAAGCACATCTGTTTGTTTGTTCATCAGACTATGGGATGTAGTACGACCTTAGGAAGATTTTCTAGCTATATAGAGTTATGTCCTCCACCGTTTGGTTATCCTTCCAAACATATGGAGAGTTTGTGTTGCCCCCTGCTTCGTAGACTTATGATTAATGCCATGTTGCCTGAGTCTCATCATATGTCGTGTTGTTATCCAAGGGAAGTTTTTCACCAAGCCTGAGTCGGCCCCTCTGCAATATGTCTCTTGTCCTCATACCCGGCCATCCTGAACATCCAATCAAGTCCTTGTTCGAAATCATTGAAGCCTTCAGTCTGATCATCAAGATTATCAAGTCCATAACCGACGAACCATCGAAGACCTCTGGGTAGTGCAGTCGTATACTCATATTACACTCCTACCCAAGTTTTGAAGATTTTGAAGTTGTTGCTCAAGCTCTGAAGATCTCATCTCCAGCCATTAGGCCGAATCATCTTCTGGAAGATGGATGCTCTATATGTATATCTTTCTAATTTTGAGATGTAGCTCTGCTTTGTATTGTTCGCGGCTACTCTTTATAGTTATTTGACATGGATCTATAGTGTATTTGATTGGTAGCCATGATTCTATTTTATCTCTAGCATGGGTATGCCCGCCTCGGTGAGACATGTGTTATTTTGCAGATGGCGCCTCCCGGTTCCTGTTCCTTGGGCTCAATTGTTTGGCACATCAGTAAAGATTGGTAATGTATTTCGGCCATCAGATGCTCTTCTGACCTCACACATTAGGGGGCATCTGTTATAACCCTAAATTGCACCACACATGCTTACCTAGCATCAGACCATCTCATATCCTTTCTTTGCCAAAGCACTGTTGAACAACTCTTTGAAAATCCTCTTTTATAAAGGCCCACACACCCTACTCCATTACTGTACACGTGTACACACTGGCTTACCTAAAACAGCCCGCGTGGACCGACAAAAGCAAGAAAAAAGGAAAGTTGTTGATGGAACACAAAAGCTATGGGTGAGTTAACTGAAACTCCCGGCCATGCATGGCTGAGGGTTCATCCAAATACCTAGCTCCTTCTAGCCTATAAAAGAAGGGGTAGGGGTCCCATTTGGAAGGAGGAAAAATATAGCAAAGAAACTCTACCCATTTGTGTATTCCCATTGTCCCAACCCTTTAGCCTTTCCTTGTCCCAAAGGAGAAATAAAGAAAAGCAGTTGGAGGACAGTCGAAGAGGAGCCCAGGATCAGGTTCGCGAAGTGGTGGTCAGTCTCAACTTTTGTAAGTTGACTCATTCAAAGTAATAAAGAAAATGTTTTTCCCATCCCAATTCATGAACTTTTTATAGTTTAATTAGTATATGTTTGGATTTCTAACCCGTTAGTATACAAGTAGGATACATGCGTAGTTGTTGCTTGTCTTGTATGCAGGTCAGCTTTGGAAGGAGTATTGCGAACAAGTAATCAAGTACAATGGAGGATCGACATCAAACGTCGGGAACGAGGTAGGTTGATATTTCCATGCATTTACTAAGAAAAAGGGGATTTAAATCTAGGGATGAAGGTAGAAAGTAGTTTCTCTTCGGTCATATCTGCATGCAAAGTCTGAACTCTATTTCCTAGTCTGTAGGGAGGTTTCCCTCACAACAGACCCAAAGTCCTTAGCCAGTCTTCTCCCAAAACAATGTCACAACCTCCCATGTCGATAGCAAACATATGGGATTTCAGGTGGTAGTCACCAATTTGGAGACACACATTTTCACAACGCCCTCCATATTTCATGGAACCACCATTGGCAATCATTATTTGGAAATTATTGACGGCATGGATGTAGCAATGAGTTTCTTGGGCAATGCGGCGATGAATAAAATTATGGGTGTTTCCACTATCAACCAAAATTATGACCTTCCGATGCTTGATGTAACTGATTATCTTGAGGGTTTGGGGAGCAAAGAAGCCAGTGAGAGCATTGAGGGAAATGACCGGTTCTACTTCAGGAGGGTCTGAGGGAGGGGTTATGTCAATCAATTCAAGTGACTCAAACACAGAGGGAGTTTCTTCATCTTCTTCCGAAATCTCCTTGGAGATGGCCATAAAAATCTTTTGTTCTTTACACTTGTGGCCCGGGAAATATTTGTCATCACAATTATAACAAAGGCCTTTGAGTTGGCGTTCAGCCATTTCAACCCTGGTCAATTTTTGGATCTTTAGTGGAGCAGAGGGAGTAGTGGGATTCATTGGTTTAGGGTGAGGGATAAATGAGGGTTTGCGGTTTTGGGAAGATACAACTTGTTGTGCTTCCTTAGCTCTTTTAGTAGCCTCCACCCAACTCTCAGGCCGAGCCATGAGGACATGGGCTCGAATTTCATCCTTGAGGCCGCTGATAAAACACTCTCGGAAAAAGGCATCAGACATGCTCTATGTTCTAAAAGCCATGCACTCAAAGGCAGTTATAAAGTCTTCCACTGTTCCTAATTGTTTCAGCTTTGTCAAACGACCCAAATGGTTGGTGTCAGTGTCAAAGCGTTCATAAAGCTCTGCCTCAAAGTGTGTCCAAGAAATATACCCTTGATGAGAAGTTTTTTTCCATTGCCACCATTGTCAACGTTCTTGATCTAGATGGAGAACACCATACCGGAGTTTGGCCAAGTCATCTGTAATGTCATATAAAGAGAAGTAATGTTCCATTTAGGTTACCCAACCAGTGGGATCGAAGCCATCAAATTTGGTCACATCCACCCGCGGAAGGCGTAGGTCACGTTGAAAGTGATGGTTCTGCAAGGTATGGGAATGAGAGGAATGGTCACCTTTAGTATGTGGAGGTGAGGAAGAGGAAGGGTTATCTGTAGGGATATGCAGTTTGGTGCAAAGTGCCGAAAAGACTGATTCAAGTTGGGTGGTGAGGTCTTGTTTGATTTCCCCCATTGAGGACTGCATGGTTGTATTAATGGTGGCAACATTGGCACTAAGTTGTTTCACTTCTTGTTGGGTCTCAATGAGACCAGATTGCAAGGTGTTGAAGCGAGGTTCCAAGTCTTCGCTACGAGTATGGGCCATGAGGATGGGGAAACTGAAAAGGGGCGGGGCGGGGTAAAAACAAATTCCGAAAAATGATATGGATGAATGTGATAAGGGCAAAGAGATGAATCTAATGGAATAGGTCTCAAATATTGGTAAAAAAAATTCCAGACTTTTTTTTTTTTTAACGGAGTTATACTCTGGCCTGAAGAATACTGCAGCGAGGAAATGCCCAAATGCTTAACCAAAAAGAAATGTGTATTTACTTGGCAACCCGAACACAGCTGCGCGGCAATAGATCTTGTTTGTTTTAATTTGTTTATGTTTCTATCCCCAAGGGTTAGGTATTCAAGGGTTCTACAGACAAGGGTTTGCCCTGTGCTATAGCTCTCTGATATACGTGCGAGGTCCAACAATAGTACTCAACCCAATATCTCAGGGCAATAACTAAGGAGGATAGACCGTACCCTTAGTTGTACTACTCGACTACCCAGGTACTAGAGAGTATCTTCCCGAGTGTTGTTCTCGGTGACACTATAGCAGTCAGGTGGCCGATCGGTTTATCTAAAAAGGGCTTCAGGTAATCTAGGTCGATCCCTACACAGGTGTTGTCTGATGCGCTACCACTCGAAGGGGTACCAATAGGGGTTACAAGGGTGGCCAACAGATGCGCGCTTAAGTACCACTTGTATTTCCTGCATGTATGAATCCCTCAACCACGGGTTTATGCGCGTAACAACAGATCTCTGTGGCTTAAACACGTCGGAATACGTCTCTACCTTGAAAAAAAAAAAATTAACCCACACTTTCTACCAAGGAAAGTGCTTTGATACCACTTGTAATATACCAGATATAAAATGTATGCAGAACAGAAATAAAATGCTAGTAATGGCAGAATAACAGCAATATAACCAGAACATTCACCACAATAACACTAAAATGATATAAGAATAACAACATAATTAGCACTTTGAATCTGAAAGCAATGTTCACGGGCCTCTTAGAGGGGGAAACCTCCAATTGAGCAGAGCTCTATTACAATAATATCCAAGCTAGGGTTCGCATACCCTCAACTCCTATTTATACTAAAAAGAAGCATCTAGAGGAAGATCATTCTAGAAGCGGAAGCTTCTATTAGGTCTTCTTACATCCGCCTTATTTTATTTTATTGAAAGGCCTTATTAATATTGACCTTTATTACATCCAAATATATTGTTCTACCTATGTGCGGGTTAGGACCCTAACATATAATGTGCTACATTATTATAATAATAAAGAAGAATTGTAATTGCTAGTTGTATAAATAAAACTTCAACAAGTTCCATGTAGTGAAGAAGAAGGGGTCCATTTGGTTGATCATTTGGATGTTTCTAGCAATAGCATTGTGAATGAATAAGACATACCTACCAAGCATGAAGAACTTGAGGAGACTTATAGTACCTTAGAGTAGTAGCATTCACATTTGGTGTGTATCAACACTTAGGAAATAACACTTATCATTCATAAGGAATTTGAACACATGTTGTAGTGTCCATCATTATATAATTGTCCATCGTTGAAAAAGAGAAAGAAGAATCCACCATTTCTCTATAACATTAGAACCAATCATCAAAAGGAGATAAGTATTCATCTATTTTTCTACACTTTTTGTTAGTTAGGTTAGGTAGGTCTTTCTAGTTTTTCATAGTTAATTTCCAATATTTGTGTTTCTAGCTTCTAGTCATGTTTGGTAATTAGAGTTTGAGAAGAAGAAGAAGAGAGGATTGGACACCATGCCCAATTTTAACTCCATGGCACAATGGATAAGGCACTTGTCTACTCACCCAAGATTTTATTTATGGGTACCTTGCAAGGAGGATCCATCCCACAAAGGAGCCAAATGTTGTCACCCGGAAAGACCTCCTGTCCAAATTTTGCATTGTTGGCATTTTACCCTGATTGGGTTTTCATTATCTTAGAATTTCCCCTCTACATACATTGTTTTCACCATCAAAAGAGAAATTGTACGGACTCTCATTGTAAAATTATCTATGATGTAGAGGAAACTTTGTGAATCCTAGGAGAAAATCCTTGTAAAAAGTCCACTTTTCCTATTTTTTTATTCACAAGCAGGATATGGTTAAAGGCTCAATAGTTCTAGCGCGAGTGGATTCCACACCCCAAATATTCAAGAAAATAGATGGAAAATATCTCACCAAGATTTAAATTTTAATTATATTTATGGACAATAGGACTCCCATGTTATATCAATGATTCATATTGATCCATAAGGGTCAAGGATATCAACAGAGTACAACAACCTCAATTGTCAAAAATGGTTAGGGTTATCCCCACAAGTCCAAATCAACAATCCCTAATCACTTGTGGGGGATGGAAATAGAAATGGGTTGAATCCTCAAAAGTTCCATGAACGGTCCTAATTATCTCTGTGAAGAGAGATCTATGCTCTAGGCGGATCTATAGTGGTTAGGTTCATTAGGGACCTAGAATATGAAAATTGTCACAAATGGCCCAAATTGTCCCTATTAAAGTAGATCAATAATATGCAATTGTTCATGGGGTGACAAGATATATGGAGGCCCAAAATTCCAAAGTGTCATGAATGGCTAGGATCATCCTCCCAAAAGTATATCTATGGTCAAGATTCATCCATGATAGGATCCTTTGGAAAGGAAATGGTGGTACATCGAGTATTCTGAATGATTATATCACCACAACCCAATTAGATCAACAATGAAGTTTCACTTATTGATCTGGATCAATGGCTCACATTAAATTGGTTGATGATTCACCATTGGGGTCGCACCACCAAATCTCCATAGCCAATCAGAATATACCATGTGGCCCTATCTAAAATCGCACAAGAGGATCTATTGATAATTTACAACCGATTCACCGGGAGATAGGGGGCTCCACGTGGCATATATTTGACTATAAAATGGGAAAGGCCATGGAATTAAGGTTAGAGACACATATTTATCTTCCATGGGATACAATGTTTTATGCAAGAAACTATTTTCCATTCATATCATCATTTTTCCTACCCATTTTTCCATAAGGGGAAGAGACCCTATTGACAATAAGAAATTTGGGCGACCATACTAGAATTCAATGGTATCGTCACTCCACTAAATAAAATGGTGATTTCACCTTTGCAAACAATTGGGGATATGAAAATTAATCAAATGGGGCACTCAACCAATAAATTTTAGCATGGTCGACTACCATCCACTCTTGGTAGCCATCAATACCAAAAGGACTGCCAAGCTTGGCACTAAAAATGAGTGGCCTTAAATATAGAAAGGGACAAAAGTGGATATATAACAATTCTTGGGTTGCCTCCCAGTATGGATTCTCTAACACCAACAGCGGGAATTAAAGGGTCAACCTAATATCCCAACCACCTCCTGAAAATCAAATATTTGTCCAACCCACATCCCTGAAATTCTAGAATTTGGATATCATACGCTTTGAAGATAAAATGTATAAGAACAAAACATCACAACTAAACAAAGGAGGGATCATTAGGAATTTTTCATTTCCATGTTGTTGTAATTTTAAGCAATTGGTTTCTCAGAGGGATATACGACATTGGTGCAATCTTTTCTCATTCTCTCATTCTCCTTCTTTGTGTAAACACTATCTAAGTAATATATCATGGAAAGGGAGGCAATTTGGCCTATTACTAAGATTCCATAGTCCCCTTTGGTGTTGTATTTCTAGGCCTAATATTTTATAGTCCCCACCCCTAGAACTACTTGATTATATAAAATGAACTAGTGGGTTTGTTTATGTAAATAGGACCAAAGTGTTTTTCCACTTATCAAATTAATAAAACTCATGCAAGTTATTATGGTTTCTTCCTTTCATTTTATATCTCACATGTTGTTGAATGAACCAATGTATCTAGGCTTTCCTTCCCCATTTGATTTTCTATATAATGAATGTGTGTGTTAGAAAAAAAGTGTTTGACCTCCTCCTAAGCTCATAGTTAAAAAAAATTCATTTATATTCTAAGGATGGAGATATGATTAAAGAACCCCTTTAAAATGAGCCAGTTGAGCCTATTCATGACAAATTTTAGCCATTCTCCTATTCTCCCTCTAACAACCTGTTAGCAACAATTCTTGTCTTGGGCATGAGAGCATCTAGGTCTACAGGATGCACGAAGAACGCCCAAGCGTAGCACGTAAAACCCCATTTCAGGCTAAAAATCAAGTGAGCGGGTGAAATTACGTTGTCAATGGCCCGGATTCATCTATAGAAGCAAATCAACGGACGACGAGAAATCGCGGTTAGCAGAGTTGCATCGGGATTAGCGCGATGGATAGCTCCTATATTACATGCAAGACAGGTTATCATCCATCCATCCAAAGGACATGTGGCGCGTGATCTAGTCGCGTCAGCAGTTCGGCATTCGGGAGTTCGAAGGGTGAGGGTTTCTCGTCACTATACATCTCGAAACCCCGAACCCCGAACCCCGAAACGCCGAAGCGCCCAGAGTCAGGCCCACGGTCATGGCACTCAATCACAAGAGGCACAGACTTGGGAAAAGGGTGTTGGCGTGTGCCATGTGATGGCACAGGCCCCAAGCCGTCGACGTCATATCAGTCGTCTGATCCAGTTGGGATAGGTGGCAGCCAGGCGGCGTTTCGGGAATCGGAATTTCGAGAGACAAGGGACCTCCCATCCACTGCGACAGAAATCGCCGAAGTACGAAATGTTGATAAGTGCCTTTGAAGCTAAGCCCACGGTCCTAGCGCCAGGTCATGTCAAGCGAGCCCGGGAATGGAGGTATCCCCCTTTCCTCTTCGCCCCCTCTTTCCCTCTAATACCTGGCCTTCTCCCTTCCATGTTGCTCAGAAACGTGCCCTCCGCTCTCCTAGGTGTCAAGCCCGCATGTTCTTCCACGTCCATCCACATGGCCCCTCCCTACCTCATTATCCTCTCACCTTCCACCATCCACTTGTCCCCCGACGCTCCATGTTTCTTCCACTTGTGTCTTGTCCATACCCCGTGGTATTCCTCGTCCAATGTCACCACTCCCGTTCATTCGCCATCGCCTCCACAGTATTGGCGCCATAACCCCCGTCATACCCTCGTCCACATCCGCCATAGGGGTCCCTCGCAGTAGTCCAGCGAAGCAGCATCCAAAGAAAGGCCATTCGGCTGATCCAGGTGGCACCACTAGGAGACCGCCACATCTCAGAAGACAGAGTTGACTGAGGCCGTCCCCAGTCCCAAAGAAGCGGTTATTGTGGAAGTTGGAAGTAGTTGAACATCATCTCTGCCATCAATGGAAAGTCCAGCAGAGGACTAGAAGTAGGTCGATTCACCTGCAGAAGGACAGTCTGGATTCTGATTGCGTCTGTCATAGGTGCACGATCATCCAGAGTCTGCATGTGCAGACTGCCAGAAGACATGCAGACGCAATGTTTTAGTTGCAGTGTCTCATTTTCACTGCTGTGGTTTTTGTTGGAGTATATGAAGGCATTTTCGCCATTTTTTAAGAAGGATCGATGGTTGAGCTAGGCTCCCGATTGTAAAGTTTTGATAAAGCGTTGGTCGCTCTGGTTATGTATTGGCATTTGAGACTTCTTACTTTATGGATGTCATCCTCTTTCCATCCCTTTGTTTACACTGTGTTAGAATAGCTCGGAATTGGAGGATCCAGTCGAGTTGTGTTGTTATAGGATGATGTAGGTTGGATCACTGTAATAGTTGCAGGGTTTCTAATCAGTTCTTGTGCTTTCTCAATGCTGAATGGCTCGTAATTGGAGGATCCAGTCGAGCCACCTTTCAGTTCCTTGAAACTCGGGGTCAAGAGGATCTTGTCTTCTGATTCTTTCCTCCTCAAGCTGTCGAAGTCCTGATGCCCGAGGCAGTCTTTCTCACTCATCTCATTAAGTTTTCCATCTATCCATCTTATACTCAACTTACTGACGGAAGTTGGATCAAGACCTCCCTTGTTTTTCACATACCAAGCCCAGTCTTCTGGGTTAGAGCGATATCTTCTTGAGCCTCTATCCATTCGATCACCCCATTAAACAAATCGTGACATAAAACTGATGGGCGTCGGGCTCTACTCCTGCAAGCAATCCAGGAGTGACTTATGACGCTAACATTTCGGGCGTCGTTGTCGGGGATGAAGTTGAAGATTTTCCCCAAGATTGAACGACATTGAGCTTCTGATTCTAAAGGTGCATCAGGTATCATAGCCCTTCAATATTTCTATTGTGCACCTGGCGACTCCATTGTGGTGACTCCACCATTTCCACAGCCCTGTTTCAGTTGTGGCTACCTTAGCACACCTAAAAGATGACCCAGAGGAGCTTTCTCGAGAAGGTTTTAGCAGCCGCTTTCTCAGCCTGAGAAGTTTCCTGGGGTAACTACAACGTTGAGATCTAGTCTTTGATGGTGAACAAGAATCAGACACACTTGAAGCTACGCATATTTCACCTAGAGACTCCATGATTCGAGGATCGATTGGCGACTCCACTGGTTCGGGATGGAGAAAATCCTAGCTCGCAGGTTTTCTCCTTTTAATTTTTCTGTTATTCCTGGTTTTCCTAATGTTGTCCCTTCTCCGAATGAATGGGGCGGTTATTTTCCCATATTTGGGAAATGTGAAGAGGACAACCCTGCTCAGCACCTCAGTGAGTTTCATGAACTCATGCATCAGTGGGAGATACATCATGAGGATGTATTACTAAAGATGTTCATGTTCTCGTTAGCAGGGGATGCGCGTAAATGGTATCATTCTTTACCCCCTGCTAGCATTTCTTCACTCGGTGAGTTCCATGCAGATTTCACCGCTTACTATCAGAAGTTGTATCCCTCTGAGTTAATTTGTCATAACTGTTGTGGGGTATACCACAACTATATGCGAGATGAAATTGTTTCAGACGTAGGCTGTGAAGATGGTCTTGATGACCTGGATCATAAATCGATACTTTCTCCTCCCCATTCATCTGCATCAGAGGTGGGTTATGAAAGCGATGAATATCCCAGGGGGGAAGAGGATTCCCTGAGTGAGTTGATGGAGCAGGTGAAATATCTCTATGCCCAATTAGAAAGGTTGAAATATGAAGACTGTGCAGAGGATTTTCCAGCCTGGGAGGAAGAAGATGACCTGAGTGAACTAGTGGAGCAGGCAATATTCCCCACTCCCCAATGTGCAAAATTGGAATATGAAGACAACGAAGAGAATTTTCCAGTCTTCAAGGCAGATTATCTAAGCAGCTCTTTTGAAGAGATTATTGAAGATTTCTTGGATGCGTTAGCATCTGCCCCCGATGAGCCTGTTGTCTCAGATTTAAACAAAGAAGCCATTGTGGAAGAGGATTGCTCTTTATTCCTTCATGATATTTCCCATGATGTATTTACATTTGTGATTGAAGAGAAGGATCGGGAGACTGTTCCCTTTTTACAAGAGGGGAGAGTGCACAAAGAGGAGGAGAAACTAGAGAAGCAGTTGAGCGCGCATTTCCTATTCTATCCAGATCGAATCGACAAGAAGCCACCGCTTGAGATCAGTGAGCCTATGACAATTGTCCTCCTACCTGTGCTTGTCAGAGATATTCAACCACATGGGAACAGTTGTGTAGCAAAGAAGGTTGCATGTCGCCAATTTTCCGAAAATCGCCACTCATTCTATGACCCTATCAGTGAATACATGGAGTGGCATGTCCTTTACGCCTTCGAGCCACCCTATTTCATATCAACTTCAGCCTGTGAGGAGAAGTTGAAGAGTGTAGCCATTCTGTTGTCATGGTTACACCATCTGCTGGTGATCATCGACAGAAGGAAGGAGCTTCTATCCAGGAAGTTGCTTGAATGGCTATGGTGGAAGTTTGCTTTCACCTAGCCCCATGTAAAATATTTCATTAGCATTAGGACTGTATATAAATAAGCTCCTTCGAGCATGTATCTTTATTTTGTTGCTTTTATTTTCCGGCCTGTATTTTCAGCAGCGGGATGTTTTGAGCTTGACTCCATAGCCCAACAGCAAGGCACTGGAATTGCAAAATAAGTTCTTAGAGCATCACAGGGACGACTCTATCCCCCATGGAGCCTAATGTTAGCAACAATTCTTGTCTTGGGCCTGAGAGCATCCAGGTCTACAGGTTGCACAAAGAACGCCCAAGCGTAGCACGTAAAACCCCATTTCAGGCTAAAAATCAAGTGAGCGGGCGAAATTACGTTGTCAACGGCCCGGATTCATCTATAGAAGTAGATCGACGGACGACGAGAAATCGCGGTTAGCAGAGTTGCACCGGGATTAGCGCGATGGATAGCGCCTATATTACATGCAAAACAGGTTATCAGTCGTCCATCCAAAGGACGCATAGTGTGTGATCTAGTCGCGTCGGTAGTTCGGCATTCGGGAGTTCGAAGGGTGACGGTTTCTCGTCACTATACATCTAGAAACCCCGAACCCCGAAATGCCGAAGCGCCCAGAGTCGGGCCCATGGTCATGGCACTCAATCACAAGAGGCGCAGACTTGGGAAAAGGGTGCTGGCGTGCGCCATGTGACGGGACAGGCCCCAAGCCGCCGACGTCATATCAGTCGTCCGATCCAGTTGGGATAGGTGGAAGCCAGGCGGCGTTTCGGGAATCGGCATTTCGAGAGACAAGGGACCTCCCATCCACTACGACAGAAATTGTCGAAGTACAAAATGTCGATAAGTGCCTTTGAAGCTAAGCCCACGGTCCTAGCGCCAGGTCACGTCAAGCGAGCCCTGGAATGGACGTAGCCCCCTTTCCTCTTCGCCCCCTCTTGCCTTCTAATACCTGACCTTCTCCCTTCCACGTTGCTCAGAAACGTGCCCTCCGCTCTCCTAGGTGTCAAGCCCGCATGTTCTGCCATGTCCATCCACATGGCCCCTCCCTACCTCATTGTCCTCTCACCTTCCACCATCCACTTGTCCCCCGACGCTCCATGTTGCTTCCACCTATGTCATGTCCATACCCCGTGGCACTCCTCATCCGATGTCACCACTCCCGTTCATTCACCATCGTCTCCACAGTATTGGCACCATCACCCCCGTCATACCCTCGTCCACATCCGTCGTAGGGGTCCCTCGCAGTAGTCCAGCAAAGCAGCATCCAAAGAAAGATCGTTCGACTGATCCAGGTGGCACCACTAGGAGACTGCCACATCTCAGAAGACAAAGTTGACTGAGGTCGTCCCCAGTCCCAAAGAAGCAGTTATTGTGGCAGTTGGAAGTAGTTGAACATCATCGCTGCCATCAATGGAAAGTCCGGCAGAGGACTAGAAGCAGGTCGATTCACCTGTAGAAGGATAGTCTGGATTCTAATTGTGTCTGTCATAAGTGCACGATCATCCAGAGTCTGCATGTGCAGACTGCCAGAAGACATGTAGACGCAATGTTTTAATTGCAGTGTCTCGTTTTCGCTGCTGTGGTTTTTTTTGGAGTATATGAAGGCGTTTTCGCCATTTTTTAAGAAGGATCGATGGTTGAGCTAGGCTCCCGATTGTAAAGTTTTGATGAAGCGTTGGTCGCTCTGGTTATGTATTGGCATTTGAGACTTCTTACTTTATGGATGTCAGCCTCTTTCYATCYCTTTGTTTACACTGTGTTAGAACARCTCGGAATTGGAGGATCYAGTYGAGTTGYGTTGTTATAGGATGATGTAGGTTGGATCACTGTAATAGTCGCAGGGTTTCTAATCAGTTCTTGTGCTTTCTCAACGCTGAATGGCTCGGAATTGGAGGATCCAGTYGAGCCACCTTTCAGTTCCTTGAAACTCGGGGTCAAGAGGATCTTGTCTTCTGAGTCTTTCCTCCTCAAGCTGCCGAAGGCCTGATGCCCGAGGMAGTCTTGCTCACTCATCTCATTAAGTCTTCCATATATCCATCTTATACTCAACTTACTGACGAAAGTTGGATCAAGACCTCCCTTGTTTTTCACATACCAAGCCCGGTCTTCTGAGTTAGAGCGATATCTTCTTGAGCCTCTATCCATTCGATCACCCCATTAAACAAATCATGACATAAAACTGATGGGTGTCGGGCTCTGCTCCTGCAAGCAATCCAGGAGTGACTTCTGACGCTAACACAACCTACATCATATCTTTGTGTTTTGTTTGTTGTAAATTTTGGAGGAAACCATGATGCATCATGCACCTTTGCAATAAAACTAGCTCAAGATTATCCTAAGAGATAAATCAAAGGCTTGGAGTGATGTAGGGAGATGCCCATGCACATCATGCCTCAATATTTGACCCATCTATGAGAATGAGGGGAATGACCTAGGGGACAACATCCACTAAACCGGTTATTGAGGAGATATTTACCACCCAATAGTAGGAATAATCTAATAATTCCACCCCCAAGCCAATCCATGATACAACTAAGGTGAAGGAAGCTCCTACATGCTCTAATCTCACTCAACCAAACCCATTATTCTCATGCTTAGCCAATTTTCTCACTATGAGGCACTCTAAGTTCTCATGAAACCATCAAAAAACCATGACACTCTCTTACACTTCCCTACATAATACAAGGAAGAGCTTTCATTTATATGTTTAACAAACCCTTGGGTATATTTTCCCCTTCCAATGCTCTTTAGTGCATGCAAAAACATTCCACCTATTGTTTTCCTTCTAGGAATAACTTGGAAGAAAAAACACTTGGCCTCAAAATATTCAATGATTAGCAATAATAGGGTTGTAAGTTTGAAGGTGTTTGCTTAAGCTATTGTTGACATACTAACAATGGTTTCTCTCTCAAAATCATCCCATTTCTTCTCACATTTTCAGCAACACATCCCCAACTTATATGGACTCTTGCCACCACAATTCCTTGTGATTTTCTTGTCATTTGTAGTCATAAAACCATGGGAAAATATCCCCATAACATGGAAGAGTAAAATTAATTGGGGATCATGACTCCTCCCTTTTTCCCATAAATGGATGATAATGAAAGAAAAGGAAAGGAGAAACCTTTCCTTTCATGAGATCTACTCTATTCCCAAGGATATGACAACTTGTATTTGGTACACATAGTACATAAGTCAAATATTAATGGGAAATATTGTTGAGAAGCATGGGAAATAAAGGGTTGTATTTCCCAAGGACAATGACAAGGTCAAAACACCCAATCACCTCCTTCACTCTTCCCCTCTTGTCGTATAATAGTCCCTTTGTTGCTTCCTCAATCAACCTTTTTGGTGGACATTATATTATTGTTCATTTCCTTTATACTTGTGATTTTATAGAAACATAAGAACACCACAAAAAACATAGAAACCACGCCATAATCATAGCATAATATTAGGACTCGTACACATTCACTAGTGGTTCCTTGGCCTTAGATTCTACACTAGAAATATTTATAATGCATTTCACATTATTAACAACATGGGGTCATTATAACTCAACCCACATGTCTTGACCCTCGTCACATAACCTCATTGTGAAAATATTACATGGTTTAACATATTATAATCCAAGGATCAAAATTGTGGTATTACAAAATGGAATACTAAAATCAGGATTACAAGCAATGAGAGACATAAGAGTCGGAGTGAAAAAAAATCAAATGTTTTTACTTTTAACTCAATAGACAATCCTCGAGACCATAGGCTAGAAAAGGAGTTGCAACTAATTCAAGACAAAGCAAATTTCTATAAGTGATCTATGACTTCTTCAAGAGTCTTATTAGAGTATTGGATGATGAAAATATTATTTGGAGGTTGAGGAATACTTTTTCACAGAGGATTCCAAAGATTGAGGAAGAGGAGATCATTAATGTTCCATTGCATGGGCACAACACATGGAAGATTGGACACAAGAAATTGAGATCAAGAAAAGAATTTAGAATGGATGTTGAGATTGCATGGTATGAAATTTGGGATGCAATGTTAGATCTTGAGTTCAAGATAAATATTTTTCCCAAGAAATCATGGGAACTATGGGGAGGCCAATGTAAAGCCGGCAAATGCTTATAAATCAAATTGACTAAACAAATTTGAAATAAATTAAGTACAACACCAACAACTAATATAATAAAACTAGAAACTAGATGTAAATTCAAAATACATGTAAATAATAAATGCATGTAACCAAAAAGGAAAGAGGAATGGAGAAATTACCCAGTATCACATGAAGAAAACTCGACTTACGAAAGATATGCAACCATCGACTCCAATTGAGCAGAAATCTACAATGGTAACTTATATTGGAAACCAAAATTGGGGGATGGCTCTTCTCCCAACCAACTCCTCAGTCGATATAACTAAAATCCCCTAATCCCTCAATCAATGACTTATGCCAACATCTATTCCTATGTATTTCTCATGAAGCCCAAGTTCCAAAGAAAAACTGCCAAGGGTCAAGATCGTCCAAGGAAAATATGCCTTCATCACCTCCTCAACATCCATTAAATAGTTATTCTTCAATTCTCTCCATGAAAAAATTCCCATGTATAGACTCCACTTGTTTCCCAAGCATTTAACTATTATCTTTACTTTATATTGCAAATTTTAGTTATTTTTACTTTACTTCTACTTTATTTACAACTTTGATTGGTTTTTCCTTTAATTTTTACTTTATTTAATTTTAGTTATTAGTTTCTTCTTTTTTACTTTCTTTTATATAATCAGTTTGTTGTTGTTGTTGTTGTTGTTTATATATTTATTATTATATAATACAAGGAATTACATACTTTCCGTCTTCAAGGAACTTTATCTCAAATTTAACTTTAGTTATGTTACTTGTAGGATTTACATTCTTCCCATATCTTTCACACCACCACCATGTACGACAACTAGTATAATAGACACCCAGGTGATTGGAGCAGGCATCAAAATTCTACATCACAACTCCAGGGAAGTGCAAGTACAACTCTATCCATCTTCTCAACTTTTTGAATTAGGCTTAAATACTATTGGCATAACCTGGGCCCTAAGGCATGAGGCCTTATCTATCCAAGTAGGTATTTGGTCTAGTACACTAACCCACATACCCCGAGTATATTGAAAGGCTAACCTAAACTTCCTCCCCAACTCTAACTAGGCACTCAGCATCAAGCATCGAAAGTTTAACCTCACACTAGAAAGTTCAAGTCCAACCCTTCTTCCAAACTTCCAATGTCAAAACTCTAGTATCATGTACTTTGGCCTACTCAAAATGTTAATATGTCGCACCAAGCATCAAGTAAGGTAAGAGAACCACTAACATATGATTATTAATTCAGTTTGTCCCTAACTCATAAGGTGTTACTTTGTAGGTATTCTCCTTCGTAGGTGTGGGATCCCACGAGATCATTGAATGAACTAGCCCTCTTGGCCTATTTTTGAATTCTCTGTCAATCATCACCTCACGGCATGCAACCAATGCATTGGTTATAATCATAAAATCATCATCTCATATAAAACAATTGCATGCTAACTGTCATGTGTCATCATGAGAACACAACATCATTGTCATCATAACATATTGAATAGTAAGAAATCGTATGCCCAAGCATGCCACCATGAGAAAATATCATCATGAAATATAATCATCAAAGAACTATAGGCATGTGAACTTGCAACATGCCACAACATCATGATATATCACCATCAAAATAATATCACATCATCATCAAAATACTTAGATGAAATTACAACATGTTAGCATAAGCATTACATCAACATAAATAGAATGGAACCACAAGTTAGATAATGCATGTGTTTACAAGTCTACATAACATCGTGAATACGATAATCCTCTCAAAACATAACCTATACAGAAAAATAAACCATCATGAACACTCATATCATGATCAATCAACTTAGTGCATAACATATAATAAAATATCATGAACATTCATATCATGATTCATTAGAAAATTTGAAATCACTATTATGCATGAATATATAAGCAATAATTACCAGATATCACATCTAATGCAAGAAAAACCATCAAAATATCCATCTAGTATATGCATATTATCTTGTTAAGTTTGTCATTCTAGGCTAACTCTACAATAGGTCATCAAGAAATGCCTTCATGAAATACTATGTGTTATGTGATATTGCCAAGATAACGATCGACCTTTTATTATAGTTCCTCATCTTACAATAAGAGTAATGAAATTTTATGGGGTGTGACATATGAACAGATGCTATCTTTTCCATGTATTTTCCTCATCTGAGTACACTTGTTAAAACTTTCAAGTAATCCCCCCATAATCTAGAGCCACAACAATCTAGGCAAGTATTCATATCTGAACAGTGAAATTCCACAACAAGTTATTACTAGAATACATTGGACACCTTAAATCATCAAATTTCCATGTTTATCATGACATTATTAAGTGCATCTATTGTCAACTCACCCTCTTTTTGATGTCTTATAGTTCTCTATATATTTTTTACTATTCCCCAAGGTGCTAATGTCACCTTGCATACCTGGATTAACCCATTCCAAGGAATGTTGTAGCCAAATGGACACTAGGTCATCATATTTTAAGTTTTCTAACGTGATTTATCCACTTCTTCCCATGAAATATTCTCTCTTGGCAATTTATTCCTTACGACAATTATATTTTCCCTAGTTTAATTTCATCACCCAAAATTTTGACCTTACTTTCACTCCTATTATAGTTTCACTCCAATGAGTATGCACTCTGCATACTTTCGATAGAACCATAATGAGATAAACCGGAAATGCATGAAAAATTGTGTTTCTTGAAAAGAAACATATTTTCTTCATGTATTTACAACCTTAATAGAACCAATTATAGTTTCACTCCAATGAGTATGCACTCTACATAATTTTGATAAAACCATAATGAGATAAATTGTAAATGCATGAAAAAAATATGTTTCTTTTCAAGAAACACAATTTTTCATGCATTTCTAGTTTATCTCAATATGGATCTATCAAAAGTATGCAGAGTGGGTACTCATTGAATGAGCAATTTAATTCCACAACGAACGAGTTCCTATGCTTGAAATTTGAGTAAATCTATAAGGAGACAAGTTGAAAATATAATTAAAAAATATAGTTTTCTTCCTTTCCCTCCAAAAATATTTACCCTTGTGGTTGGCATCATCATTTTGAATCTTATTGATTCTTTTAAAGTTGATTTTGGTAGTACATTTTTTGTTTTGATACCCATTTTTAACCTCAAAATTCCCCTAATGGTGGAGATTTTTTTCAACAAGGTGTCAAGCCTTGCTTTCCCCATTAGAGTTTTTTCACATTCATTAGGGATGTGGTGTCATATCTTTTTTCCTATCAAACCCCAATGTCACCCACCTATGAACCAAAGGTACTCATGCATGGGTATCATAGTTTGATTAAGATGCATGCATGGTTACATTGTCACTATCAAATGACCTAGTTCTTCTCTTTTTGTTGGTTAGGTTAGGTAGGTAGATCTTTACACTTTTTCTTAGTTAATTATTTTGATTAATATGCATGCACGATTAAATTGCCACTAACATATGACCTAGTTCTTCTCTTTTTGTTGGTTAGGTTAGGTAGGAAGTTCTTTCCAATTTTTCTTAGTTAATTTCCAATATTTTCCTTTTCATCTTTTCCATCATCTAGTCATGTTTCATAACTAGAGTTTGAGAAGAGGAAGAGGGGACTTGACTCCATGCCCCAATGGATAAGGCACATGTCTACTCACCCATTAGTCTATTTCTTGGCACATTTTAGGGAGGATCCATCCCACAAAAGAGCCAAATGTTGTCACCTGAAAAGACCCCTTGTACAAATTTTGCATTATTGACATTTTCCCCTAATTGGGTTTTTGTTATCTTGGAATTACACCTTGAAATACATTGTTTTCACCATCAAAAGAGGAATTTTATGGCCTCTTATTGTCATTCACTATCTAGAAAGGGATAAGAATCAATAAGTTTTGTGAAGGCTACCATAAATTTCACTTGACATATCAAATTTTGGTCAAACTTGTGGAATTGAAAAGAATACATATCAGAGTACTAAAGGAAGAAAATTTCAAACTCAAAAGGGCCAAAATTGGAGAGATACATCAGGACAAAGGTCAGGGAGAAAGACAGTCTCAAAATTAGGATTTTAAAGGTACACAACTTACAATTTGCTTAACTTTTGATTGGAAGATCTTTTTTGGTGATTCAAAATTTGTGATAAAGAGAATAACGAGGAGTATTATTATTTTTGTCCTACATGTCAAAGGTTGCTCCAAAAATTACGCCACGAACTAAACCTCTAGAAATATCAACTGTGACTCGGGAAGAAAGATGAGATTTTTCACCAGTTATCCAAATTGAAGAACCAATTTAATGAATTGAGTGTTAAGTCAATAACAAGTAATGATTATATGGAAAATAATATGGATGAAAATAGGGAGCATATGGAAAAGAGGATGGATGAAAATAGGTTACAAATGGAAAAGAAGATGGATAAAAATATGGAACAATTGCAAAATTCCATGTCAACCATATTGTTGCATACCCTAGATGAGATATTCCCTCAAGGAGATATCATGACACAAGGAAATCATGTAAATGTGAAGGAAATAAATATTGAGCCCCAAAATCATGATTATTCACTACCTCCAAATCCGCATCTTTGGGGGTTCCACTTGGCACCAATGAACTACTTAATTCTCAAGATCAATATGAGGAAGTTTGATGGTAAAGATCATATGACATGGATATTCCAGATGGATTAAGTATTTGATATACACCAAGTTCCAACCATACAAAAGGTAATTCTTGCATCCTTGTATTTTGAAAATGATCAATTTGTCTGGTATCAATAGCTTTGTGAAAGAAAAAATGATTATATTATCTCTTGGTCCATTTTGCACAAATGAATTGATAGCACATTATGAGCATATTAAGAGCGATACATTCTTTAGTCAATTGATAAATATTTGAAAAAAGGGTCCAATTACATAGCACATTTAGCAATTCCAAAAACTAAGCCTGAAGGTAAAACATTCAAGAGGATAATTTGTTAGATCTCTTTATGGGCACTTTAAAGGAGAAAATTCAACATGACATGCATCTTTTTGAACCTAAATCCATATATCATGTTTTTAATATGGAAAGGAAAGTTGAAAGTAAAAATATGGCCACTAGAAGAGTGATCTCTAACAACTATAGAGAGCACCATGCTCCATCTCCTAACCTCACTCAACCTACAAGGTTGATACCTCAACAAATGTATGAAAGAAGAGAAAATGGACTATATTTCAATTGTGATAGAAAGTACAATAAGGGGCATAATGTGGTGAGAAGAAATTATTCTAAATAGATTGTGAAGAAGAAGATCAAGAATTGGAACCATTGTAGGATATAAAAGTAGAAGAGACTACTCCAACCATATCATGGCATGCATTGGTTGCCATCAATACTCCACAAACCCTCAATATAGAAGGATATATCAAAAATAAAAATTTGATAGTGTTGATTGATTCTGGTAGTACCCATAACTTCGTTAATTAAAAATTAGTGAAACTTCTCAATTTTTTTGTATTTGCAGCACCAAATTTTCAAGTAATGTTTGCAGATGGAGGTACCATAAATTGTACATGGAAGTGCCATAGTATTAATCTCAATATGGGGGAGTATTTATTGGATATTCCCATGATTTCAATCCAAATAGGTGGTGTTGACGTTGTATTAGGGGTCCAATGGTTACAATCATTGGGAACAATGGCTCTTAATTTTTAAAAATACTTCATGAGATTTTCCTCATAATGCAAGGAAATTGAGCTCATAGGTATCCAAGGGAATCCCTCTAAAGTGATAAGATCTAAAAGCATGACAAAATTACTCAAAAAGGGACATTATGGTGTACTTGTACAATTGTGCTCACTATATGTTCAAACATCTATACCTTTTGTTCCAGTGAATCTCCAAAATGTTATTGGCAATCATTTCAAGTTATTTGAAGAGATTCCTAAGGATCTTCCACCTGCTCAAGATCATGACCATGATATTCATTTGCAACAAGGAAGTGCATCACCTAACATTAAGCCTTAGAGGCACCCATATGCACAAATGAGTGAGATTGAGCATATGATTCAAGAAATGTTAGAGGTTGACATCATTCAACGTAGTCAAAGTTTTTTCTCTTCACCAATGGTGATGGTTACAAAAAAGGATGGTTCATGGCGTATGTGTCTATATTATAAACAAATCAACAAAATGGTCATTAAAGATAAGTTTCCTAATACTATTATTGATGAATTGCAAGGAGAAATTTTTTTACTAAGTTGGATTTGCGCTCTAGATATCATCAAATTAAAATGAGGCAAGAAAACATTCCAAAAAAATCCTTTAGAACACATGAAGGTCATCGTGAGTTTTCGGTGATGCGATTTGGCCTTACTAATGTCCCTTTGACATTTCAAATCTTGATGAATTCTATTTTCAAACCCTTTCTCATAAAATTTGTGTTAGTATTTTTTGATGATATACTAATCTACATCAAATAGTGGGAAGAACATGTACAACAAGTTGACATGTTGTTAAAACTATTGGAAGAGAAACAATTATATGAAAAGTCTTCCAAGTGCTCCTTTGGGGTTCAAGAAGTGGAATATCTAAGTCATATTGTATCTCATGAAGGTTTCAAAGTGGACCCTAACAAAATTAAATATATGATAGAATGGCCAATTCCAAAAACCTTGAAGAATCTTAGAGAATTCTTCGGATTGACAGGATATTACCGCAAGTTTGTCAAGAATTATGGTCAAACAGTAGCACCTCTAACAACATTATTAAAAAGGGAGGCATTTTCTTGGACTCAATAAGAAACCAAAGATTTTGAAAAGTTTAAGGAGGCTATGTGTATAACTCTTACCCTGGCCATGCCTAACTTCACAAAAACCTTTATTATGGAATGAGATGCCTTAGGACATGGCATTGGTGCAATTTTAATACAAGAAGGAAGGCCCCTTTCCTTTGAAAGTGGTCATATTAAAGGAAATAACTTACTCAACCCCATTTATGAAAAGGAAATTTTGGTCATACTACATGCAGTTAAGAAATGGCGCCCTTACCTAATAGGAAGATATGATAACACCTATCCATGGGGTGCTAGGTAAAATTAATCATTCATTAAAATACATACGCTATAAGATCTTTGTTTTAGTATAATTTTGTTACTCCATAAATCCTAAATCTTTTAAATTCGAATATGTTATATTTTTATTTTCCACCACAAGTTTTGCAAGAATGTTATTAGATGTTATAAGGCTAGAATTACATAATTGAGTAAAATTCTCATAATTATTTCACAAGGAAAGGAAATAAAAAGTATTTCAGAATTGAGAAAAAACTCATAATTGAAAAGAAATTTTATAGTGAGATGAAAAAGTTCATAATTGAACGTATAACTCAAAGAAAAATATCATAATAGAGAAAAATTTCATCATAGGTTGGAAAAAACTCATAATTAAGTATGAAACTCGTGCATGAATTGTAATTGCTTAGTTCACATGACATCAAGCTTATTCATGACTTGTAACTACCTAATTCACATGCCATGAAGGATATCTCTAATCTCTTCTAAATTCCTACAAGAAGAGGCCAAATCAAGGAGATGGGGAGCTAGAGTTTGAGAGTGGTTACGCTGGAAAAATAGAGAAGGAAGCTCAAGTGGCTAAGGAGGAGCATTGGAAACTTGGAACTAGGAGGAATGCATATTTCTTCTAAGGTAAACGCTGATGTATTTCTCTATTTCATATTAATATAGATCTATGGTTTCCCCCTTTCATGGTGTTCATGTTTAGTGGTAAATGTTAGATTTGATCTCACCTTGAATAGATAAAAATAGATTTGAATTTACTAACGCTAGTCGGAGTTGTATAATCGGTATTTGTTTGTTGCTTGTGTGCATGAAGTGGATCACATGAGTTGGAGATAGTATCTTGAGATATGCATCAGCCTGACACGTGAGGACAACCTTCAATAAAGAGCTATACCATTCTCTCCACTAGTGTAAAAGGAAACGAATTTAGTTAGATCTAGGGAAAATTATTAGGAGTCTAGCTTCATTGTCTGTCTTGGACCAAGGCCAGGTCCAAGGGAGGTTTGGCTTATCCATGGGTCAGATTTATCCACAACAAAATTGGTGGCTCCATTGGGGAGAACATTTTTCTTCTTCCTTGAATCTTAAGGAGTTTTTCCCTTAAAATAGGGTTCCAGCCTTCAAATCAAATTCTTTAACTTTTTGTGTAGAATCTGAAGGAAATAACTATAGATATGGATTCATCTCAAAAATTTAGTCTATTTCAAGAAACAAATGTCCAAACCGGTGTCTGAAAAGAGAAATTATTGTTGATTTAAAATCATCTATCTTGCAGATTTTTCATGGCAGCCACATAGACGGTTTGGCTAATATATTTTGATAGAGATCTCAGATTGCAGAAATACCAAATCCATTAGATAGATGATTTCTTAGGCTTTATTTTTATATATTACATCATATATTTTTGGTAAATACAAAGTGTACCACAGCCCCTTCAAATTTATTCTCCCAAACTCTAGATCTCCATTAGATCCTTTTTCCAAGTTTTGGGTTTTTAATCATGTAGAGACATCATAGTGTTCTTGGAAGCCTCAATATTGATATCCTACAGCTCTTTGTTGTTTTTTGTTGGTTTTTGATTTGAATATTTATTTTCTTGATTAATTTAAGAAATTTTTTATATCTCAATAGAAAACGATTAAAAAAAAATTGCTTGCATAAAAGCATTTGAGCATTAGAAAACAAAAGTGCATCATTGTGTTTGGTTAAAAGATCTCATTTATATTTTGTCTTGTCTTGTGTGGTTGCTTGGTGATCGTGAGGTTTTTTATTGTAAAACTTTCAAAGGAAAAACTCTCTTCCCTTCCTTAGTTAGCATTCATTGAAAGTGAAAAGATTGCATTTTTGCACTTCATTTTTGCATTGTTTGGAAAGAGTCAAGAATACATTATTAAAGTTTCATTCATTTCCATTGACTTAACAATATCCATAAGAAAAATATTTCATAATATAAAATCAACTAGACTCTTTTTCTTTCTAGCACACCAACAATAGATAAGACTTAGGGCCTTGGTGCAGGATTGGAGACTGAACTCTCCAATGCCACAAAACGAAACCTACAAGTCATTAATGAGTGTTTAAATTCATTTTTACAACCAGTGTGTCGAGGGCCTCCTCTAACATGGGAGTTAAGCACGAGGTCTCATTGGAGCAAGTAGGGCGATTACCCCTCTCTGCTTTTCTTGGTGTTTTCTAGATTTCTTCTACTACGTATCTGGGGGTTTCATTAGTGTCGACACCTCCATGTGAGGTAGCGCATTCGAAGCTTTGGGTTTAGTTACCCTACCCTTACATGTGGTCGAACCTACAATTGTTCGCCCTATTGTTAATTGTGAAGTGGTAAACTTAGTGGTCATTCCTAGTTAGTCACATAGGTGACTACAAGTGGGATATACATGTGGTACATGGGGCATACATTCAATCACGATATCAGTTCCCTAGGAGAGTGCCTGCCTTAATAAAGGATACTTGTATTGGTTAGGGTTGTTTCGCATAGATTATCATAACTACTCCTCACATATTCGCTATCCAATATTGTGGGGACTTCATCTTCCCCAGAGGGTTGGTTTTCGGAAGGCATCTTGAGCCTTTGTTTTGCTTGTTGTTGGCCTAGATTTGTTAGGGGGTGTGTTTTTTGGTTTCGAGTCTATGTCGACCTTAGGTTGAATTGTTTTTTGGTGTGTATATATTTCATTCACCGTGGTTGAACAACCACGTCATTGGTCCCATCGATTACGAGGACTTGCACCTATCATAGAGGAATAGCCACCTCTTAAGCGGCACAAAATAGGTGACCGAGAATTCGAAGAGTTTGATAGAAGGTTAGAGGAGAGTGAGTTTGTTGAAGTGGAAGTGGTCGACGAAATTCCTCCACCCAACTTTAATCCTCCTTTGACCAGTCCTGATAGGCCCAT
>ML783659.1:45585-63894 GCA_009831015.1 Picea engelmannii
CATTCCTTAGGGTTATACATTCTCTCCAGGGTGCACTTTGATTAGTGTAGGAGGAATGGCCCAGGGTGGGGAATGGTCCAGGCTCAGCAATCAGGGACAGACATTCCTTAGGGTTGTACATTCTCTCCAGGGCGCACTTTGATAAGTGTAGGAGGAATGGCCCAGGGTGGGGAATGGTCCAGGACAATCATTCCTTAGGGTTTATACATTCTCTCTAGGGTGCACTTTGATTAGTGTAGGAGGAATGGCCCGGGGTGGGGAATGGTCCAAACATTCCTTAGGGTTTATACATTATGTCCAGGGTGCACTTTGATTAGTGTAGGAAGAATGGCCCAGGGTGAGGAATGGTCCATGCTCAGAAATCAGAAACAATCCTTCTTCCTTGTTTGTGAAGAATAGGGCAGATAGCCCATTGCTGATGAGGGCAGATATTCTTTCAAATCTCACAAACATGAGTGAAAGAATGGCCCAGATGATTCAATTTATTGTTAACAATATTTTCTATGCAGGATGGCATCAGATGATTGTTATGGAGACTACCTATCTCCAAACAGTAGAGATATACTACTGTGGTGGATATATTCCACTATTTTGAGGCAGATATTCTTTCAGAGCTCACAGATGTGAGTGAAAGATTGGCCCAAACAAATCAGTTTATATCATAACATTGTTTCTGTGTAGGTTTCTATCAGATGTTCGTTATGAAGATAGTAGATATAGACTACTGTGGTGGATATGTTTCACTGTTTGTGAGGCAGATATTCTTTCAGAGCTCACAGATGTGAGTGAAATATTTGCCCAAATAATTCAGTATATATCATAACATTGTTTCTATGCAGGTTGCTATCAGATGTTTGTTATGAAGACTGTATGACAGTAGATGAGGACTACTATGGTGGATATGTTCCATTGTTTGCAACCTTACGTTGTTGATCAAGTACTTGTGTGTTACTTGGTGTGGTAGTGAACCATTGCATTGTAGTTATGTACTACTATGGATAGACACAGTTGTGTTCTATTTTTGTCGTAACTGCCTTGAAGACTATCAGCAGTTTATTGGAAGTAATCACCATCGAGACGAATGATGAACAAAGATTTTCCAGATGAAAATTGGTTCAAATCATTTACTCCTCTAGATTATAAGAGTAGCTATTGTATCACTCTATGGTGTGAGTGACTTATCCAGCATCATGTCTAATTACTCAGATAAAGTATGGTTCTGAGAGATGATGCAGTTGATGGTGATGGTGATGGTGATAGTGATGCTCATGATCTAGTCATGAAATAGTCTAGATGACTATATTGGTGCTACCGGGTAAATGGTATGTTTTGTGCTCAAGGCCATTACCTGTAAATACATCTCTAGCTAGGAGGGAGTGTTAATATTATGGTAGCTGCAGAAGGTATTTACCTCCACGTGTGAACCTGACGAGAATAGAAGACTCCAGAAAGCAAGAGAAAACCCTAATGAGTTGGCTAATAACCCTAGAAGTTTTGTCGGCTCAAGAAGATAATTTATATTAGGTTATTAGCCTCCAAAAGAAGAAGTCGGCCAGAAATAATAATAAAATACTAAACAGACACATATCCAGAAGGAGAAGTCGGCCCCAGCAAATCTGGCAGAACCAGTATAAATATAGGGCACCAGTTCTCATTTGACAGCATCTCAGAATTGCAAACAGCAAGTGGTGCGCATTGCAGTTCCTAGTTTGGTGCACACGTGTGGAGGAGAGCTGCAGGTGCAGCTGCTACAGCTAGCAGTTTCGGTGTTGGCTTGGATTACCTCTTGGCTAGGGTTTGGACTATCTGATCAGCTTTTTTTGTGATGCGTTATCTTTGGGGAAAGGTGCGCTACCCTTTGTTTGGCTATCTAGCCTAGGGTTTGCTTCCGGAGAAATTCTCAGTCAAGGTTAAGGTGCTCAGAGGGTGGCTTTGGCCTATGGTTGGGTGACAAGGGTATCGTCAATGGTAAAACGAGCACACCATCTTCTATATTCTAACAATGGACACCTTGGTTATCACCCTTATTTCCATTTGGTGCCCATGTTGTGATTTCTTGTAGGCCCAGGAACCCTCCTGTAGACCCGCCATGACTTGATGTTGAGCCTCATTATTCTCTCTTCATCTGATATTTTGTCCATATACCGAGGGAGGTCCCATCTTTTTATGTTACTTTAAAATTTCATATGCATTTGTTTCTCATGTCTCGATTCATATTGTTGCATTGTTGTTTCCTTGAACTTGCTTATCGTTATTGTTACAACCCTTGACCCTTCACCTCTTTCATTATTTGGCCTCCATTTTGTGACCATTTACCCATGGAGAGAACTGCTACTAGGAATGGACCTCACTTGTCGTACCCATTTTCATTTATGTTGCTTAGGTCGGTTTCATGTGCTTGGAACATAGAAGCATGTTGTTAAGCCACTTTTTCTCTCCAGACAAGCTAACTTTTAACTCTTTTTCACGCTCATTAAACCATGAAAAAGACACATGGTTGAGCTTACTTTTCACACTTTTTTGTGCTCCTTAAACCATGAAAAAGATACCTTTAGAGTAAATGTTTACCTCTTTTTCAGACTCATAAAAAGACACGAAAAAAACACCTAACGAGTATACTTTTAACTCTTTTTTAGACTCGTTAAAACTGAATGAAAAAATCATTATCGAGTACACTTGTATCTCTCTTTTTCACTCGGTAAACCATGAAGGAGACTTCAAACCAAAAAAAATCAAAAAAAAGAGGGGGCGGGGGGGTTACCATTGATATATTCATGAAATGGAAGAGTTTTTTGTGTCACCCTTGAACATGGAACATGTTTGAGTCAGTGTCTTATAGTTGGGTTATAGCTTTCTTAGGATTTGTACGATTAATATGAATCACATATACTCCTCCAGCTAGTTACTCTTCCAGTCATCATGGAGAGTGCTTCAATGTCTCCTACATTATTGCATTATAATGGTCATGCTCTTTATTCTTTCTAGCAAGTCATCATAATGTTGTCCTATATGTTCAAGGGAAGTTAAGCATGAATCATCCATCTATAGTTTTGTTAACCTTTCGAGTCAGCCATCCCTATATCAGTTGTACTAGGTGATTTTAAACTGAGAAGTAGGGTTTAAACCCTAAGGTGCTAACACATTAGGATTTTAGGGTCTAAACCCTAAGAGAAGGATTGCTAGAGTGAAAGCACATTTGGGCTCTAGCAATCGTTTCTCCTTTCTTAATGCTTCAACTAGAATAAAATCAAATGTCTAGGGATAAAATCCTAAAGTGTTAGCACTTTAGGGCTTTAGGAATCAAACCCTAGAAAGGATTCCTTCACAAATTTTGGACAAAATTAACCTTATGAGAGGAGGAAGAATTTATTTTCCTCTCTTAAGGTTTCACCAAGCAAGGCGTCTAGCATGAAAAACTAAATTTACCATGAGACATAAATAGCATGAAAATGAAATTGCAGAAAATTCACTTACTTCACCAAGAAACCATGAGATAAAACCTTAATTGCATAAAATTCCCTCCAAAATCAGCAAAAGCATCCACAATTTGACCCTCCAAGAATAGTGCATGAATGTAGAAGATATACATCCCAATTGGGTGAAAATTTTAGAGGTTACTCTCACAAAGGTGAGAAGTGATGATGAAAAATGAAATGCAAGGGTGGTCTATTTATATGAGGCCGTCCTAAACCAATTTGTCCACATAATTTTGTCAATTACAATATAGAATAGGGCCAATGCCTTAATTTTCATCTACAATATGCCAAAAATGAAAAATACATGAAATAAAATCCTAAAAGGGTGATTTCATATGCTAGTGATGCAGGAGCATCGTCAGCAAAGCGTGAGTGGGGGACAACTCAACATCCCAACGCGCATTTTGAAGAAATTTTGAATTTCAAAAAAAAGCATGTCATGAAATATTTTGAAAAGACTGTAATCAATGAACATCTTTAATGTTTAGAAGTTGAGCCATCGTAGGAGATCGATGGGGGATGTATTTGCTTTAGTGTAGCCAGATGCAGTACAAATTCGATGCATTTGCTCTTATCTATCTGTCTCATACATTTATTGTAATAAACCTTAGTAATTGTAAGCTTTTAATTCGATAGGATAGCACTCAGGAAGTCAGAGGGAAAACTCCATGAGCCCTCTTGTATAAATAAATATATTGTTGCCCAAAAGAGGTTGTTGCAGTTATTGACATAGTTGTTGAAGATTATCGTTGTTGTAATTGTATTTGTTGTAGAAGTTGTGGAGACTGTTGAATCTTATCAGAGTGTATGAGCCCATGTATATTTTCATTTGAATGAATATAAAAGAGCAGTGTTGATCCCAAATGTCTGGTGTTGTTATTGTTGTGTCTATCTGAATGAATGGTAGGATTTATGTTTAATTACAATTCTCTGTTATTTACTTGTTCTTATGTTTATGAATGCATTTACATGGTTGAATGTATGAACCTATGAGAGTTTTAGATAAGTTTCAATTGTTTCTCTTCACGAGCTTTTGCAAGAAGTGCATATTGTCCCCAAGGAATGCGTTGACAGAGTTTGTTCCGACTCAGAAGCTCAGGAGAGATAACTTGAACTTTTATTTGCAAGAAGTGCATAGTGTCTGCAAGGAGTGTGTTGAAGGATTCTTTTGACTCAGAAACTCAAGAGGAGTAGTGATGCAGGAGCATCGTCAGCAAGCACGCGCGGAGAGACAACTCAGGGCCTTAGCATGCCTTTGAATCATTCGGAATCTTAAACGTTGGCGTTTCATGCAAATCATTTTTTGGAACTGATTGAAAAACTGAAGAAGATCAAATGCTTGGGAGTTGAATGATCACGAGTGATCTGGGAGTTCACTCCTAGACTTTAATGTAATGGAAATTAAGTAGCAGTTGGTTTTTTTTTCGAGTAGACGAATAGTCGGAGGGAACCCTAGGAACCCTCTAGGATAAATAGAGGTTGTGTATGCCCGAATGAGGTTGTTGCAAGTTAGTAGGAGATTGTTGTGATTTAGTTGTTGCTGAGTTTTTTTGTTCTGGTTTTATCATAGCTGAAGCCATTTACATTTGAAGGAATATATAACAGAGGAAAATTGATCCAATGCATTGTGTTGTTGTTGTTTGCAATTTCCTGTTGTTTTGTTTTCATGAATTAAAGAGTTATGTTGTTGAGTATATGAAACTGTGAAGTGTTTGGATAAAGTTTCAATTGTTTCTCTTCGTTGAGTTTGTGCAAGGTGTGCATACAGTCCACAAGGAGTGCGTTGATAGAGTCTGTTTCGACTCAGAAGCTCTGAAGAGATAGTGTGAACTTTCCCTTTTCAAGGTGTGCAAAGTGACTGTTGCAATTTGTGCACAGTCGTCCACAAGAACTTAAGTCTTGAGTTAGAATCTGTTGCAAGGAGTGACAGAGTCTGTTTCGACTCAGAAGCCCATAAGAAATAGCTTAAACTTTCCAATTGCAATGAGTGCAAAAAGATTGTTGCAAGGTGTGCACAATCGCCTACAAGAGGCTAAGTATTGCGTAAGAATCTATTGCAAGGAGTGCACAGACTCGAAGTTCGACTAAGTGTCGAAGTAGCCCCCTGAGGAGTCAAATGGTTTGAGAAGTGAATCTCAGAAGAGATAACGGGAAGATTAGGCCGAGTGTTGCAAAGAGTGCAAAGGGCCAAGAATCGACTAAGTGTCGAGAAATGAACTGTGAAGCGCAAGGAGTGAGTAAGGAGATTTCTTTTGAAGAAATCACTAAGTTTGGAATTCGTCAGAGATTCTGAGTTCACAAGGAGTGCATCGGAGTCAAGCTCGGGAGAGGCAGCGACCAAGAATCAACAGGAAGGGAGGAATGTGTTGAAAATTGAGAAGCGATGGTTGAGATCCCTTCAGAAGGAATCGGGATCACGAACAACCGTTAGATCTCAAAAAAGAGTGAGGAGGTTACACCTCGAAGTCCTTCGAACTTCGCATGTTTAGAGGTTTTTGTTTGAGAGGGAAGTAAATCTTTCGAAGTTACAGAACTCGAAATCCATCTAGACCGTAGATCCGTTCAGAGGAAGTGAGATCGTCCCAGGCCGTAGGATCTAGGAAACGTTGTGTGGTTGTTAGTCGTGAGTTATTTCAAGGATCTGTGGATCGGAGAATTCAAAGCATCAAGGAGTCATGAATTCCGAAATCACGAAGTCGTGAAGCGCGAAGAGATTTCCACCATTGGTTATCGGAGGGGGCGCGAACCATAGATCTGGTTCTGAGTAACTCTGTCGGTTCGGAGTTCGCGTAGAAATAAACCAACTGTACGCTAGGTAGCCAAGACCCGAAGTTGTGAAGCGCTAGGAGGCTTAGCCCCAGACCATCGCCTGAGGTCACGTGAAGGAGGGGGATGAGAAGAAAGGGGCTAGCGCCCAGAAACTCAGAGTTTGTAAAAGTGTTAAGGAAGGGACCTGCGAGTTCCATAGGACCTGCGGATAAAGAGAAAAAGGGACCTATGTAAAGCATTCCAGGGCCATTGAAGGTCTGAAAGAGCTAATCCAGCTCAAGAGATTAAGATCCTTGACCGAGCGGTCTGCATCAAGTGGTATCAAAGCTTGAAATTGTTTTCAGGAAGCAAAAAATAGCTCGAAGGTATTCTCTGTGTGTGAGAGGCAGTCAGCAAAATGCCACCAAGGAGACGTGTGGAACCACCTTTAGCCAATCACGTTGTAGAAAGAGAAATGAGAGAGCTTCGTGGAAGATTATAGGCGATGGAGGCAGTGCAGAGGAGAGCACCTGATGTTGAGGACATCAGTGATGCAGAAAGTGAAGAAATACAAGTTGAAGAAGCTACAAGGGAAAATGTTGTTGAAGAACGCCTACTGAGAGAGGTTTTTAAATTGTGATCTAGAGAAAAGATACAGATCCCAATGTATGAAGGCAACTTGGATGTTAAAGAGCTACTAGATTGGATAAGATCCATGGACAAATATTTTGACTATGAAGATGTCGTTGAGGAGAAGAAGGTGAGACATTTTGTCACTAGGTTGAAAGGACATGCAGCACTATGGTGGGATGAACTGCAGGCTGAGAGGAGAAGCAAAGGAAATCAAAAGATAAATAATTGGGACAGAATGGTAGCCAAGCTGAAGGCTCAATTCATGCCCAAATATTATCAGATAAATCTATTCAGGAAGTTACAGAACCTGAGACAAAAGGATATGACTGTGAAAGAGTACATGGAGGAGTTCTACAAGTTAAATATCAGGATTGGACAATGAGAGAAGGATGAGGAAAAAGTTGTCAGGTACATAAATGGCTTGAGGTATGAAATCCAAGATGAGATCAGCATGATGTCAGTAAGGACAGTAGAGAATGCTTATCATATTGCTCTGAAGGTAGAGGAGAAGTTGGCCAAGAACCAAAGTCAACAAAACAGAGGCAAAAGCCCAAGCAAAGGCAAGGGAGTTGCCCATGATAAGGCACAGAAACCCAAAGATGAGACAGAGAAACCACACAGTCACTCAAAAAGAGGAGGAATTTCATGAAAAAGACAAGGTGGTGGAAGAAGTTCTTCTAAAGGAAGAGGAAGAAGTAGAGGAGGAGAAGTAAGGTGTTATGCTTGTGGAAAGACAGGACGCATGTCTTGGGAATGTCCCAAGAAAAAGAAAGAAGGAGGAGGTGAAGCTCATATTTCTGAATCACAGAAAATGAATGTTGAAGCAAAAGGTTCAGAGGATGGAACATCCCTGATGTTGAGAAAGGTTCTCTTAAAACCAGAGCCAGAAATTGAAAAGTCAGTGCAGAGGAACAGTCTATTCAGGACAGCTTGCAAGACTAAAGACAGAGTATGCAAGGTGATAATTGACAGTGGGAGAACTGATAACTTAGTATCCATAGAGATGGTGGAGAAATTGGAGCTGGAGACAACTACATATCCAAAGCCATAAAAAGTCTCATGGTTGCAGAAAGGACACCGGGTAATGGGCACTAAACAATGCCTCCTTGAATTTAAGATAGGAGGATATAGAGATGAAATTTTGTGTGATGTGATTCCCATGGATGTATGTCATGTTTTGTTGGGAAGACCATGGAAGTTTGAGAGAAATGTCATTCATGATGGGAGAAAAAACTTACACCTTAGAGAAGAATCGTAGGACACACATGTTGTTGTCAATAGAGGAGAAGAAAGTAAAAGAGGAAGCCAGCACAAGCATACTTCTCATGAGTGGGAAGGAACTCCTAAGAGAAGTCAAGAATGAACTAGAGATGCAGTTTGTTGTGGTGAGGAAACCCAGAATTGTCCTCAGAAGTACTTCGATGGATGAATTTCCTGAAGAGGTTCGGGAACTGTTGGAGAATTTTTCTGACATGGTAGTGGATGAGTTGCTTAACTCATTTCCACCCATAAGAAGTATCAGCCATGATATTGATTTGATACCAGGAACAAGTCTTCCAAACAAAAAAACATACAGATTGACACCTTAAGAGAATGAGGAGGTAAAGAACCAAGTCCAGGATTTGTTAGACAAGGGTTTGGTCAGAGAAATCTTGATTCCATGTGCAGTACCAACTGTGTTGAGTCCAAAGAAATATGGAGGATGGAGAATGTGTACAGAATCGAGATCCATAAACAAGATTACCATCAGGTATAGATTTCTTTTTCCAAGAATGGATGACTTAATGGATTGTTTAAGTGGATCAATTTTCTTTTCTAAGATAGATTTGAAAAGTGGATATCACCAAATAAGGATGAGAGAAGGTGATGAGTGGAAAACATCCTTTAAGACAAATGAAGGGTTGTATGAGTGGTTTGTTATGCCATTTGTCTTAACAAATTCCCCAAGTACTTTTATGAGATTGATGAATGAAATACTGAAAGATTTCATTAGCAAGTTTGTGGTTGTATATCTGGATGATATAGTGGATTTTAGCAAGACTAAGGAGGAGCATTTGAGACATTTGACATTAGTGATGAGGAGACTACAGCAGGAGAAGTTGTTGATAAATCTGAAGAAGTCCTCTTTTATGAAGACAGAACTCATTTACTTGGGTTTTGTGATATCTTCAAATGAATTGAAGATGGATCCAGAAAAGGTGAAAGTGATCAAAGAATGGCCATCACCAAGGAGTATGTTTGAAGTGAGAATCTTCCATGGATTAGCAAGTTTCTATAGGAAGATCATCAGAAATTTCAGTGGAATTTGTGCACCTATGATGGACAGTGTGAAGAAAAGACACAGGTCTTTAAAATGGACAAAAGAGGCCGAGAGGAGCTTCAATATATTGAAGGAGAAGATAACAGAATGACCAATTTTGGTCTTGCCAAATTTCGGGAAAACATTTCAAGTGAGATGTGATGCAAGTGGAGTTGCAATTGGAGCAGTCTTGAGCCAGGACAATAGACCATTTGCATATTTCAGTGAGAAGTTGAATGAGACTGAGAGAAAGTACTTCACATATGACAAAGAATTATATTCCATAATTCAAGCTTTGAAGAAATGGAGGCACTACCTTGTTCCAAAAGAATTTGTCTTGTACAGCGACAAACAAGCTTTACAATTCATAACCAGACAGGAGAAGTTAAACCAGAGACATGCAAAGTGGATTGAGTTTATGGAGAATTTTACTTTTGTCATAAAACATATGTCTGGTAATGCTAACAAAGTTGATGATGCATTGAGCAGGAGATGTCTGATTCTGCAGGAATTTCAGGTCAAGACCTTGGGGTTTGAACACCTTAAGGATATGTATTATGATGATCCAGATTTCAAGGAAGCATACGAAGCATGTGCAAGTCTTGTGTTGAGAGAAAAGAGCAAGTGGATAGAGTATATGATTCAAGATGGATTGTTGTTCAAGGGCAATCAGTTGTGCATATCAAAATGTTCAATGAGGGATAACCTTTTGAAGGAAAATCATAGTGAAGGATTGGTTGGACATTTCAGTCATGATAAAACACTTGCACAGTTGAGCAGTTCATACTATTGTCCAGGTATGAGAACAGAAGTGATAAAGTTTGTAAACAGATGTAGAATCTGCCAACATGTAAAAGGAAAAAGACAGAACATTGGATTCTATTAACCATTGCCAATACCAGAGAGGCCTTGGGATGCAATAAGCATGGATTTTGTGTTGAGACTGCCAAGAACGCAAAGAGGATGTGATTCCATATTTGTGGTGGTGGATATATTTTCAAAGATGGCACACTTTATCCCATGCCAGAAAACTAGTGATGCAACACATGTTACCAATTTATTTTTCAAGGAAGTTGTTCGACTTCATGGACTACCCAAAAGTATTGTCTCAGACAGAGATACCAAATTCATTGGTCATTTCTAGAGAACATTGTGGAAGAAGTTGGGGACATATTTGTTCTTCAGCTCAGCTTATCACCCTCAGACAGATGGACAAACTAAGGTGGTGAACAGAAGTTTGAGAAACTTATTAAGGAATTTGGTTATTGAGCATCATAGTCAGTGGAATCAGATTCTGACACAAGTAGAATTTGCATACAATCATTCACCAAACAGGAGAACTGGGAAGAGCCCATTCCAAATACTGTATGGAATGCAACCAAGAGGAGTAGTTGAGTTGAGAGACTTGGGAAAAAATAAGATCAGAAGCACTGGAGCAGAAGATTTTGCTGCAGAAATGCAGAAGCTCCATAGCCAGATCAGAGAGCAGTTGCAGAACTCTAGCCAAGAGTACAAGCGCAGAGTTGATAAACATCGCAGAGAGCTTCAATTTGAAGTAGGAGATCAGGTTTTGGCACATATCAATAAATAAAGGTTTCCGAGGGGAACATATAACAAGTTGAAGATGAAGAAGATAGAGCCATGTAAGATCTTGAGGAAGTTTGATGCAAATGCCTATGAGATTGAGTTGCCAGATGATGTGAGCATATCGCTCATATTCAACATATCAGACTTGTATCCTTACAGAGAAGATGAAACAGATAGATCAGAAGATCAAGAGAAGATTCAATGGGAAAAGCAAATGCCTGTAGCAGAAAAGCCACGGATGGAGAAGATCGTTGATCAGAGGGTTGGCAAGAAGACCAAGAAGAAGACCTATTTTGAATATTTGGTCAAGTGGAAGGGACACCCGATAGAAGATCTCAGTTAGGTAAATGAAGTTGATATCCAGAAGCATGGACAGTCAGTGCAGGAGCTCATGGACAGGAGTCCATGAATTTTTTTTCAAGGGAGTATGATGCAGGAGCATTGTCAGCAAGCACACGTGGAGAGACAACTCAACGCCTTAACGCACCTTTGAATCATTCGGAATCTTAAACGTTGGTGTTTCCTGCAAATCTTTTTTTGGAACTGATTGAAAAACTGAAGAAGATCAAATGCTTGGGAGCTGAATGATCACGAGTGATCTGGGAGTTCACTCCTAGACTTTATTGTAACGGAAATTAAGTAGCAATTAGTTTTTTTTTCTAGTAGACAAGTAGTCGGAGGGAACCCTAGGAACCCTCTAGGATAAATAGAGGTTTTATATGCCCGAATGAGGTTGTTGCAAGTTAGTAGGAGATTGATGTGATTTAGTTGTTGCTAAGTTTTTTTGTTCTGGTTTTACATAGTTGAATCCATTTTACATTTGAAGGAATATATAACAGAGGAAAATTGATCCAATGCATTGTGTTGTTGTTGTTTACAATTCCCTGTTGTTTTGATTTCATGAATGAAAGAGTTATGTTGTTGAGTATATGAAACTGTGAAGTGTTTGGATAAGCTTCAATTGTTTCTCTTCGTTGAGTTCGTGCAAGGTGTGCATACAGTCTGCAAGGAGTGCATTGACGGAGTTTGTTTCGACTCAAAATCTCAGAAGAGATAGTGTGAACTTTCCCTTTTCAAGGAGTGAAGACGTATGATGTAGCTAGCATTCAAACTCTTTGATTCAGTCTTTTGAACCCTTGACTTTTCATGATCCCTTTCTAAGATGGATTGAGCTCTTTTCTGACAGTATGACTTGGCACCACTTTTTCCCTCCCACTCACCTCCATGAGCTAGACCTTACCATTTCCAATGATACAATACATTTTCTAACTCAAGTTATTTTTGTGCTTAACTTATCACTGCTTTGGTTTATGATGAAGCACAGAGGCAAGTATTGTGAGGCATTGCCAGGGTGGTTTCACTGGCTATTTGACTACACCTACCATTTAGCCAACAGGTAAGTAGAGGTAAGTAGGTAGGCATTTGCATTCATTGTATATACCATATGCATTTCATGCTAGAGTAGTTGTATTTTCATTTGTATATATGCTTGTTTATTTTCATTTATTGTACCATGTATGAGCAAGGGGTGATATCACCACCCCAAATGATTACTAATAATTTTTGTTGAGATCAAGAAGGTCACAAGTCATGCCAAAGATGTTGAGGTTCTCATGCGCTCTACGGTGATCACATGTCCCTGAGTTAGAGCCAGATGTTATCCCCTAGCCTAGGGATAACTAAGGAGATTATGTCTTGAGGCCCACAGGTCTTAGACATGGAGTATCGAGAGCCATATTGACTTGAGCTTGGCCCTAGAGGACCCATCTTTCTTCTTCAGCGCCTCCACCTTGTCAGCAACAGCAACCTCCATCCCATCGGCCTGGTCCTTCAGCAGTAGTGGGTCTTGCTCCATGAGGTAATGAGTTCGGGTATCATGGTATGTGTCACTCTGATTCTCAAAACATTTGAATATGTGCATTCAATTCTCTTTACTTCTGACGTGTACTTGGACCTTATGCCTTTCCACTTGTCCACACCTGGGCGGAATAATAAGATGCCCTAGCAAGTTGGTTCCCATAGGTTTTGATTTTCCAATGGGTGGGTTCATGAAAAGTCATCGTCCATTCCCACCATACTTATCACTTTCCATCTTTTTCCCTCTCATTCATCCCCTACACTGGCTCGAGCATTGGGTTTGCCAAGATAGCAAAGGGTTATACCTTACCTTGTGGGAAGAAAAGGGCTAAAGGCCCAGAGGGTAAAAGTAGTTGGAAAAACATAAAATCCAAAAGAACAAAACCTTCATATGCTTCGCCCAGGGATCCCCGAGAAAGCAATAAGAGGCTTCTCGACAAGAAACAGAGGGACCCATAAAAGAATAAAATGAAGACCTAGTTGGAGGATAGGGGGTCTCATCACGAGCCAACCTATTAGGTCCATGGGCATGTAGCGGTATGACACTACCATTCAGCTAGTCACCATGCCAGGGTAGTGGCTCTTGGTGGYATAGCCAAGAGAAAGGGGGTCTCATCACGAGCCAACCTTCTCATCTCTGTGAAATGCTTGTGGGTAACATTGGCACCACTGGTCACCACGCCAGAGMAGTGTCCCCTAACTAGTCTCTTGAAAGAAAAATCAATAAKATAAAAAGATAAAAGGCATTGAATGGGCTTGGAAACATATGCATCCATGAAAAGGTGTCGCTCACCCTCTTCAGAGGCACCCAAAGGTAAGCCATACATTCCCATATCATCATTGCACCCATTGCTCAAACATCCCTACACCACCTCATCCACTTGCATGGCCTGGATTTGTCTTCACTTGGAAACATCCCACATCAAATGAGAATTATCCCAATAGGACCTCTTAACGTCCTCTCCAAACCTGTCTTGTCGAATAGAATAACGTCTTTGAACACTTGTCTGGGACAGAGGGATTTTATGCACATGTTTAGATAACTTGATTATTAGATGTGATTGGCATTGTTATGATCCCTGTGACTTATGAGCCCATGGAGGGCGTACTTGTTGTTGTTGCAGGGCCACACCCGACAGACAGGTACACATGGGGAGATGATTAGTTCGAACCTCCATAGGGATAAAATCTCACTAGATGGATATTGAGACCCCAAACAGGGGCAGAGACAAATCAGAGGTTTGTGCCAGAAAGAGAGAAGGACGTTCCACCAGAGACAACCATGTAGGCCTGGACCCAGGGGGGTCTTTCTCTCCTACTATGACATTGGCCTTGAAAGGCACATGATGTCACCTCTGTGACCCTTGACGTCACCAGTGTTTGATGGACACTTTGGAGGCATTTGTGCCAAGTGGCATGTGTGGCTTGATCCAGAAGCCTTGGAAGGCCTAATGTTTTTCTCCTGGAGGCCAAAGTTTCACTAAAGAGGCCTAATGTCACCCTAAAAGCGCATGGCGTCACCATTTCTGCTTGATTTAGGGTTTAATTTTTCATTTTTATGTAAAAAATGGATATTACATGTAAACTAGCCATCTCGGCCTTTTTTACCTAATTCTAGTCATTGTAATTGTATAAATAAGGGATTTTCCCTTGTATTGTTTCAAATCGAGAATGTCTTTCAAGTTCTGGTTGTTCTTTCAGAAATTTACAAGACAATTGCATCCGCATAACCTTCCACGTATATCACGCATCACTGAAACGAAGTATGACTTTGTCGGTTTATAGTTATATCAAAAGCAGAACGAAAGGGTGTGAAATTCAATAGTTAATCCAAGCTCTGTCTAATTTAGTTAAAATTTTGTACAAGCTCAGTACCTACGTATGCAGAGTAATCTTAAACCTTCCATCACGACAAAATAAGAGGTGTCTTTCCCTACAAGATATCATGAAATATCAATATTCTCATTAACTGGAAGTATTTTCTTATACCTTATTGCGTTGGAATTAACGACGAATTCTTCTCGCGAGGTCCTGTTGGTAGAATATATCCAACCAAAGATTTAAGTTAATCATTTTTGTTCATGAGTCAATCACTTGAGATAGTAGGAAATTTGGACACAAAAGTATGAACTCAATCAGGCCACAAACTTAGATAAGACCTCCAATTGATGAGAACATCAACTCCGATGTCAGTTCTAAAAACTACTTTTTTCTTAAAAGTGCAGCAACAAACTTAAACCTTCAAATTTATGTCTTTCCACAACTATTAATACAGTATTATGTGTTAATACAGTACTTTGTGCTTTGTGCTAGATGATATCTTTTAGTCGATTGAATTTTCTCTAAGGTGCAAATTTTTCCTTTAGAAATTGTCCACTTGTATTTTTATAAAAATAAAAATAAAAAAACTCTCCCTCGACACTTGGATAAGTGTGGTTGCAAGTTAGGCTCAGATAAGAATTTGGTTAAGTTTTAATACAAATTGTACCGGGTATTACTTGTATAATGTATGAAAATGCATATATAGATATTAGATAATTATATTTACATACCTACATATATCTATATACTACATAATTCTTTACATCAAAACTTTTAGTTACATAAATTAACATGGAAGCGGAATGGAACATAGACTTATTAATGTTATCTATAATATTGGTTGATATCAATGAATTATAAAAATTAGTTCTATTAATGATTATATACATATTATTAATTAAGATTAATGGCTTGATCCATGTTATTATTTTTTTGAAGCGGAACAGATTAATGCTTGTGATAATGACTTTTATTGGAATACAATTTACGACTAGCGCATTCGACGTAAATAAATTTTGCACAAGTTGCATAACCTTAAATAAGTAGATGAGATGATTATACTTGTTTTCTTTGTTGGCTCGCTAGAAAGAATCTTTAGATTTCGTGTAAGACCTTTGAGTACTTCTTGACGATTGAATTGTATTTTTGTGTAGTTGAAGTATTTATTAAGTATATGTTTACATTATTGAAGGATTTCGTTAAATACAAAGTTACCCTATGACAATTATAAGAATGTTTACATTCTTGGTATTTACTTACTCATTGTTGATCAACTTAAAGGTGGTTGATACAGTTTAATGATATATATCCTTAAATTAGTACCAGTCTTTAGAGAAGCTTATGGGTGAATCGAATGTTTAACTTGTAAAAGTATTGTGTAGTTATTTTAAAGATAGATTGGTTTAAAGATACTTGCGCAAATTTTATGAAGTGTATAATTAATCATTAGAATCTATATGCAGCATGCACTTTAGCATATGTAAAGGTTGTGCAAGTTACGCAATCTCAATTAATCTAATCAGGATATTTTGTCTTGTGTACTTTAATTATCACATGAGATAGAGACATTAGAATTGTGTTAGGACACAAATCAGTTTGACAATGGAATGTTACGTAGGTAATCATTACTACTTATTTGTATGTTGGTAATATTAAAGTTAGTTGCATAAACTGACAAGTTATACTGATTTTCAAGAGTACTATAAAAAAAAAAATAGTTGCTACATTTGTCTTATTCGCTTACTCTATTATAGTCATTATTTTTGGAGGGTCGTTACATCCAAGTGCAAGAGGGGTGTAATCTCATCCTCAAGTGTTGTCAAAGTGCCTCCAAAGGCAACATCCTCCATCCTCAATGCACAAAGGCTTTATGTGCTCTGTCCAACCTTTGGGCTTTTCAACCCATGTGTGTGGCATACTGACCAAAACTATTCAATCCAAGCCCATTTTTCCATCGTCCAAGGTTCCAAGGATGTGAAAGCCACTATCTGAGGGTATTGAGTCATTGGATGACTCACTGCTCTCCATCACATGTGTCAAAGTCATGCAATAAGGCACAACATCCCAGGCACAACCCAAGATGTCCCTCAAAGAAACATGCCAGGGTCATTCAAAACAAAGCAGAATATAAGACAAAGTAAACCTATGTTCATAAGACATTTTAGTCCTTAAATCATGCAAAGTAAGTTGATTCCTAATATGCAAGCCATTTAAACATTTCACCCCAGTATCCCCTTCAAGTATTACCCAAGTCCAAGACCTTGTGAGGGTTACCAAGTTCAAGTATGGGAGGGCCTTCATTCATCCCTATTAGGTGTGCCACATAGACAGGAAATAAATAACCTAGGTAGAGGGATAGGTCCCAAGAATGACAAGGGAAAGTAAAAACCCATCAAGAATAAGTGTGAAGATGTTATGGTTTAGGGATTCCTTCATGGCTTATGGTGTTCATCGCTATAAGCGCTTTTGTTGAGGGTGCACTTTCTCTTGAGTTACATAATATTTGCATGCCACCTTTTTCCAAACCCCTACTTTAGCCATCTTTCCTATCCCTACTTTCATTTATAATTTTCTTTGAGGGCCCCCCTTTGTGGGTTTCCAAGCTTTTGCATTACTTATTTGGGACTAGGGAAAGCACTAAATAAGTAGAGCTCAAGTTGGACCGGATTTTGGTGGTCCTAATTTGCTATGTTCACTTTCTTTTTAGCATCATTTTCTTATTCTTTTATAGCAGTTGTAATCTACCTCTGGGTCGTCAAACCCTTTCTCATGAGAGTATGGGCCATAGTCGAAGTTGAGAATATGTGAAAGGTTTTTATGATGGAAAATATTAAGTATGGTTGGGAGAAGAACGTTACCCTTGTGAGGGCCCCCTAGTATTACCCATTTTCCCTGGGTAGTGACAACATGGGACTGGAGCACAAAAGATGAACACCAAGGTGAAACAAGGAAACCAAGACAATTTCTCAAGTAAGTGATCCACTATCCAACTTCAACCAATGATCCTTGTCTACATGCCCAATAAATTAAACACAACACCTTGCATGAAAAAAGAACTAACCATACCTCATGGTAACGTCGGCTTACCATGCGCCATACCCTGGGTTGCTTGAATGTGATGAACCTTGGTTGATCTGTGTTGGGAGACAAATCTGGGGGGGTTGTTGGGATGCCATCTGTGGACATGTTGATAATCATCATCACGGTGTATATCATGTTCTCCATTACAGGCCTTGAGACATGATCTCCTCCAGTTACCCCTAGGCATGGGAGCGGTAACACACCTAATTCACATGTCATGAAGCCTATCTCCAATCTCTTCTTAATTCCTAAAAGAAGAGGCCAAATCAAGGAGATTGAGAGCTAGAGTTTGGGAGTGGTTACGCTGGAAAAATAGAGAGAGAAGCTCAAGTGGCTAAGGAGGAGCATTGGGAACCTAAAACTAGGAGGAATGCATCTTTCATCTAAGGTAAAATCTTAGGTACTTCTCCATTTCATATTAGCATAGATATATGGTTTTCCCCTATCATGTTGTTCATGTTTAATGGTAAGTGTTAGATCTGATCTCACCGTGAATAAATCATAATAGATCCAAACTAGATTTGAATTTCCTAATGCTAGTAGGAGTTGTAGAATTGGTATTTATTTGTTGCTTGTGTGAAGGAAGCGGATCACGGGAGTTGGAGCTAGGATCTCAAGAATTGCATCATCCAGACACGTGAGGAAAACCTTCGATATAGAGGTATGACATTCTCTCGATTAGTGCAAAAGGGAACGAATTTAGTTAAATCTAGGGAAAATTATTAGGAATCTAGTATCGTTGTTTGTCTTGGACCAAGGGAGGTCTGGCTTATCTGTAGGCCAAATTTATCCACAACGGAATCTAAC
>ML783659.1:93943-107710 GCA_009831015.1 Picea engelmannii
TGAGAGATACAGCACAGATTCAGAGTACTGTGGGAGGGTTTCTCCATCAAAGCTTCCAATTGGCAGAGAGCTTCAGTTCAGTGGTTTTGGCAACTTGTGAGGAGGGCGCATCTTCTTCATTTGGACTTGTATTTCAGCTTGGTTCAAGTTGTTATTGTATCAGGTTCATCTGTTTATTGTACTTGTTGTATTCCACCTTATTTTCTCCACATTTATACACTCAGATTCCAAACTGGTTTTCCCCGAGGGGTTTTATCCAGGGTCATGTTGACCAAAAATACCTGTGTTCATTTTCATGTATGCTAGTGTTTAGAACAACATTATTTCAGCTCTAAAAGATCTCTAGGTGTGTTATATAGCTTATGGTATGCATGTGCTAACATTTTGTGACAAAAACTACATGCTAGAGCACCTTAATGGCCTATGTAACCGTAACAAAACAGCAAAGAAGTTACTGAACAATTTGTTGTTATAAAACAGGAGCAAACCCTTGTTTGACAATTGAAACTTAGAGCCAACTTGAGGTCAAAGACAAACCTAGTTGGCAGCTTGTTAGGACCTGGAAAATCTTCAGGCCATACCTTTTCTCGACATTTTTCCTCGCTTGATCCTAACTGATGCAACTCCAAGACTTCAACCCAGCGCCTGCAATCAGTTACCTGTACACAAACAACAAAGAAACCTCCCTCAAATATGTTTGGCATAAAAAGAATATAGATGGCAATTAGATCTAATCTACCTTGCTCAAGAAAAGATAGATCTGCCAATGTTTGCAAAGAAATCATAACAATTTACAGACGTTGGAGGGGAAATATCATATATCTATATTAATGACAAAGAAAATACAACAATGTGATGTTATCTTGGGACCATTTAAGTACCTTTCGGCTCCAAGCTCTCGAGACTTCCTTAGCCCTCTCTCTCAAATGTGATTATACCAACAAAGAAATCTAAAGACTATAGCAAGAGTCTCTCTCTAGTTATATTTTGGCAGCGTAAGGCTATCATCAATTGAGCTCCCTTACCCCTTGATCTCTTCTTTTTTATAGAATGATGGAGGAGGTTTAGAGATAGGTTCAAAGCTTGGAACTTGGTTAAAAACAAGTCGTACACAAGTTCCAAGGCTAGTGGTGGATCATGGCCAACCTATCTCGAGTTTGTCTTCTTGTAACACATCGGATCTAGAAGATTCTAGGGGCGGTCGCTTATTGAATTAAGGCAACAAGTTGTTGGTCACACCTTGAATAAGGACAAGAAGTGATCGGTTTCTTATATATCTAGGAAAAGGGAAACCATGCTCAAAAGTAATGAATTTTTGGTGTTTTGCTGGCACAAGCATGTGATTTCGACAAGATGACATCAGTAGGTCCCCTATGAGGCCCAAGGTGACAAATAGAGGTATAACAGATGTTCCCTAATGTATGAAGTTAGAAGAGGAACTGATGGTTGAAATACATTACCAAAGTACATGGCAATGGAGTGGCATAAGGAAGGAGGTCGTAGATCAAGGAACCAATAAGTACTTGCAAACAGTGGTCAACCGGTACATATATATAGATCATCCCCGAGGTAGGCATACCTATGCTTGGATGTAAAGAAAAGCATGGCCACCAACACAATACACTGTGGATCCATGAAATGATATGCAAGACCATGGCCACGAAAAAGTACACGGTGGATCCATTTCATCGAAGAAATCATAGCCACGAGCAAATACAATGTGGATCTATGTCACAGTATACATCAAGAAGACATCCAACACCAATAAGTGTGCCCATGTAGTCTTCAAAGTACTTATATAGTAGTTATATACTCCATCGCAACTTGGGAGGGGTAGCATAAATGAGAGGATGCCCCACCCAAGGTCTTCAATCAAACCCTGTCAATGGTATGATTCTATAACACGCGAATAAATGAGTTGATGTCGAGCATGATAAAAATCGTCTGATTACCGATGATTGAAGTATATCGTTAACATGCGCAAGGAGACCCACCAATAATGAAAATGGACCCCAAGGTACCTAGTACAATCTAGCGAGTGTAAATAGAGTAGTTGACGTCGAACATTCGTAGAATTGACCAATTAAGAGTCAATGAGGTGAACGCACTGTCGATCGTGAGGAAGACTACCACTAAGGACTACAAGTTCCAAGGTATTAGCTGGTTTCTAGAGCCATTTCCTAGATATGTGTTGGTGTCAATAGAAAGAGATATGTCAAAGGGGGGTCTTAATGTATCCTCTATCAATTGACACGAAACTATAACTGAGAGATTATGTGAAGAGATAGAATCACCAAATACAATTGACACAAGGATGGCTAACATGAAAGGTCGATAAAACTGCAAAATGATCGACTTGGGCTTTACTTCCCTTGAACATATAGCACGACAAATTGATGACTTGGCATAACTGACTCAAGAGCACCAACGATATAGTGCAACAATGCATGAGGCATTGAAACACTCTCCATACTGACTGGAAGAGTAACCAGCGGGAAGAGTATATAATTCATCATCATGGTATAGCTCCTAAGCAAGCTATAACCCAACTGTAAGACACCGAGGCGAACAAGTGCCATGTTCAAGGGTGACAATGATTTACGGTTGCCACTTTGTTGAATACAGATCAAGATAGTTCACGCCCCCCCTCTTTTTATGTTTTTTAATTTTGATGTCTCCTTCATGTTTTTATGAGCGCTAAAGAGAGATAAAAGTATGCTCAATAGTGTATTTTCCATGGTTCCACGAGCATGGAAAAGAGATGAAGTGTGCTTAATAGTGTTTTTGACATGGTTTTACGAGCATGAAAAATAATTAAAAGTGAGCTTGTTTGGAGAAAACAAGTGGCTCCATGGCATGTAGCTATGTTCCAAGCACGTGGAACATACCCATGCAAATCAAATGCAAAAATGGTACTGGGCAAGTAATGTCCACTCATAGCAACAGTTTTCTCCAAGGGTAAAGGTTGCAATACATAGGCAAAGTGATGCAAACGGCTAGAGGTCAAAAGTGACTGTGGTGGCAGTAAGCAGAATAAAAGCAAACATCAGTGTAGCAGTAGGCATTAGGACATAAGCAACAATATGCATATGCAACCGTTAAGCAACATAAAAGATGACAGGAACCCCTTTGAGACATGGCCAAAAAAAGATTAAGAGAGAAGTATGTGGCTCAATTTTCAATCATGGTGGGTCTAAATAAGGGTTCCTGGGCCTATAAATAATCACAGCATGGGCACTAGATGGAAAAAGGAAGCTAACTAGGGCACCCATGAAGGATAGGCACTACCACAAAAGTTACAACTAATGTCGCAACCTACCGGTATCAAACCTAAGGCATAATGACGGAAAAAGTGATGGTCAATAATGCAAAATTATATCACAAGGATAAACCTATCCCTACATGCCAGTTGAAAACACATACCTCGTGGCTCTATGGATGACACCATAAAATGCCAGACAAGGTCACCAAATCCTTAAAAGACCGTCAAAAATACTATTAAATTTCACTATAAAACCTCATAAAAAACAATCATAAATGCAAAAATGAGAAGTAATGGAAAGGTGTTTTTTTAATAATGTGTGAAAAGGGATTTATTAAACCTAAAAGGCCTCAAAAGAGTCTATATGTAGTAAAAGAAAGTTCATTTTCACACTTACCTTGGTGAAGTTTCCATTTGTGGTGAAAACCCTCCTACCTTCCAAAATTTCCGATGCAGATTGCAGAAAATTCGACTAGCAAAATTTCATTCCAACAGGACCAGGTAAACCCCCTTGACATGCTCTTTCATTTAGTTGCTTGCTTTATGTATTTTAATTAATTTTTTGGTCGTGGGAGACCCTGTGAATTTGGTGCTGGTGCGATCGCTCTTTTTGCCCCAATAGGTGTGACCAAAAGGCCCTAATCGCACCTATTGGGATGATAAGAGCCACTAGTCACTCTTGTTTCCAAGGACAACAGCAACCAAGCTCCCAAAATTAAAAAATTTACCTTTTTTTGCAAAAATTGTGTCCATGATTTGTCTTTGATTTTTGATCAATGATTTTTTGGGTTGTGCAGGCAATTCTTCCACCATGCTAGAGCGGAAAAAACGAGTGCATGAGGTCGTTGATGAGGCAGCTTTGAGGGACCAAAACACATTAAATGCACTATGAGATTGTGAGCTATTAAAATTTTTTAGAACCTAGAGCATAAGATCCTAGACGATGCTCTTGGAGAGATTGGTCAAGTATTGGGAACCCAACCAACAGTTTTTTCGAGTTGGCCACGAGATAGTAACTCTTGAAGTAGAGGATATCTACTTCATCATGGGATTATCTCGACATGGGGCATTGATCATCCTGACAGGTGGGAAGGGTGGAGCCACAAACTTTGTTGACAACTATATTGCAGCACATTGTCATCCTGAAGCCCGAAAAAGCAGTAAAAAAGTGCCAATCAAAGATATAGTGGATCTACCTCTTTGCACGATCCTTTTTACCATTACTTGGGTGACTAGCTCTATAGGCCCCCACTTGGCATCAAAGGCTCATATGTATTACGCCCTGGAGTGCCTCAACCTCATAGTGTTCAATTGGTGTACGAAATTGTTGGTTAGCCTTCGACACCCGTTGATTAAATGTAGGACAAGTCATCATAAACAATTTGGCTATGGTTCGATCCTTGTATCATTCTTCTTAAATAGAATCCCACATATGAGGCCCCATGTCTCAACACCTTATGTTGGGCCCGATGAGCCCAAGATGAAGAGATGGACAGACTGCATGGCCCGTCTTAGTGGAGGTTTGACCATGAGCCACTATGGACAGGATTTCCTCGATTGGTGTATGAGCATATTGTTGTGATCGAGAACTTCTCGTATATAGGGACAGACTTTAGGCATGTCGCATGACCTCGAGCTCGTACTACCTCACGGGGATCAGTGGGGTGACATTGGTAAGAAAAATGACCTTTTGTGTGTTTTTGTGTATTTTTGAAATTTTATAATGTTTTTGGGCTTTTGAAATATGCATTTTTTTTGGTATGTGGTGTAACTAATCATTGTGATTCGTCATGACACAGATGTCGGACCAATTTGACCAATACGAATGGCCCCTAACTGTCACAAAGCTAGAGAAGAGAAGCAGCCAAAGGAAGGAGAGGATGACAAAGATGCTGTCGGAAAGCCTTCGTGAGGTGAGGAGGAACCTCAAGGAACTAAACAATCCCCCACTTTGCAAAGGGTCTAATGCTAACCATAGGGTGAAGTGGAGCAAGATGTGCACATATTTTCCAAATAAAGACTTGACAAGGGTGACACTTCTTAATTGCAATGATACAATCTTTGAAGATCGTAGGCCAAAAGTATCATGCGCGCAATATCTTATGGGCAACGACAAAACCAGAAAGATGACCGCCACATGCTCCGACATGGCAATCATTTAACACATGCTTGGCTTCTTCATGGACAAGACAATGACGTAATACCATATCTACCTTACGTCGATAAAGTGTGTCGCCAATGATGAAGTAATTTTTGGCTTGATGGCGTATGCGTTGACGCTCGTCTCTTGATAACTGAGGATTAAACCGTTGAGCTTGGAGATATACTAAAACATTCCCATACCAAGGATCAAAAGAGTCTGAGGAATGATGACTCATCGGGTAATGAATCATTAACCACAGTTTCTTCACAAACTCTAGGAAGTTCAAACATTAATTCCACGAAAGCCAAAGTCTTCTTAGATTTAGAATCAAGAACTCCAAGTCAAGCTCTTGTAAGATAACGATCCATTTAGAGTACTTGCCCCCAATGATCTGATGGGTCAAAATATGTTGCATTGGCTTGGAGCTTGCGATAACCATAGTCTTCCGCAGTAGTATGTAATGCCTGAGTCATTGGACAGCATGAACAGTTGCCAAGGCCGACTTTTCGACATGCGAATAACATAGTTCAGGGCTAACCAAGCCCTTATGAAGATAGTAGATCACATGCTCCTTCTAGGAATTGTTCTCTTGGACAAGCACCATACCAATGGTGGATTCGGATGTTGCAAGATAGAGTAGAAAGTCTCGACTATAATATAGAGGACTTAATAGTAGAGCTGACATCAAGGTTGTCTTTAATGCTTCAAGTGACTATTACGCTTGGTCGTCCCACATAAAAGGTACACCCTTTTTGAGAAGGCGCATGAATCTTTTTGTTATCTCAATGTAATTAACTACGAATATTCGCAAAAAGTTTGCCTTCCCTTGCAAACTTTGAAGTTGGCTTATATTTCTTAGAGGAGGCAATCGGACGATTGCCTCAACCTTTAAAGGATCAACCATGATCTTGTACTTGGACACGATAAAACCCAGTAATCTCCCAAAAACCACACAAAACATACACTTATGTGGGCTAAAACGGATGTTATAGTATTGGCATCGGGTAAAGACGGCCCGCAAGTTACTAGGATGATCCTCACGGAGCTTTGATCGAGCAACCAAATCATTCAAGTATGCCTCAATGATATGTTTGATGTCGTGAAAGCATATGACATGGCCTGTTGGAATGTAGCCCCGACATTTTTAAGACCAAATGGAAACTTTCGATAAGCAAAAGAGCTCTGGGGACAAATGAAGGTAGTCTTGTGTTGATCTTTTGGTTTGATCTGGATTTGATTATAGTCGAAGAAACCATCCATAAACAACAAGCCTTGTTTAAATCCCTATAATCGATGCAGGCCCTAATTGTGCCATGTCTTTTAGTGACCGAAACGAGATTGGATACCCATTCAGTCAAGGGAACCGGATAGATAAAGTCAACTCAAAGAAGCTTTTCAACCTCCGCCTTGATAGCAGCTACTTTTTTGGGATTTATTGGTTGGAGCTTTTGTCGAACAAGTTTGGCTCCATCATATGTTTTAATCTCATGCACAGTAATCTAGGGATCAATGTCCGACATTTCTTTGTATGACCAAGAAAATAGGTCACAAAATTCTTTAAATAGGGCAGTGCAAAGTTCGATTTCTCGATGAGAACAATCTCCATCTATCAAAATGTGTTCCACGACTCCTGATTTTACTGAAATGTCGATGGGTATGATCTTCGAGATATTCACCAAGTTCCCTTTTGAAAACAAATCATGTGTCATAATGGGACACTAGTACCACTCAACATTGTTAGTAGAAACAAGGTTTTTCATGTCATCCTCCAACCTTTCCAAATTGGGAAGAAAAGATGTTCAATGATGCATATCTTCCCATGGCCTATCAATTGAAGCCATGACCTCCATGATGGCCTCATCCAAAGGCAGCTTAGTATCTAGGAAGTCATGCAAACTGCAAGGAGTGACAGCCCACATGGGCAATGAGTATTGATCGAATTACACATCCTATTGGAGATTCTGGTCAAGGTTAGCAAATGTCGACTAGATTTCTAGAAGGCAATCTCAACCGCACTAAGCAGCATGCTAGCTCTAAATGATTCAAGTTTGGAAGGGTTAGGCACTACACAAGGATCAGTAAACCCATGAGATTCGAAAGTGCACGAAGGAATCATACAAATAGGAGCCATATCTTTAGGAGTGAGTGGAGGGGGTAGGGTAAATGTACCCATCAACAATGAATCCTTAAACATCCCCACACCAACACTCTCATTAGCACCCGAGGAACCACTGACAAACGGAATGTTCATACCACTATTAGTCCTATTACCAGGCATACAATATTCCAACTAATCAAAAATCACCACCTTCCCTTGATGGGGAAAACAGAGAACCCTAAAGACCGAGGAGACAACAGCCATCATCGCATAGAACCAACTACGCCCAAGCAGTAGATTGTAATCTAATGGGGCGTCGACAACCTCAACTTCAATTGAGACAGTCTTTCCACCTAACTCCACAAGAAAGACGACAATGATTCCATGAGGCTTAAACGTGTGGTCGACAAATGCCTTCAACATGGTGCAAGACTGCACAAGTTATGGGGAACCGATAGCTCTCCAACATGACAATAGACATAATATAAGTGGAGGCCCCTTCATCAACAACAATTTTGAAGATATTCGTCCCACACAAGACTACTTGGATCTGAAAAGCAATCTAGTGGGGGAGCCTAGACTGACTTTGGTCTACGTCAAATGTAATTAAACTAGTATCCAAAGGGTTCACCCTACCTATAGAAGACAACAATGCTTTCCGCTGCATTGGGCAACTTTGGAGAACTTCGAGGACGAACATAGCACATGGTACCTAGGTTGTCTTCCACAATACTATAATTATGGGCAACCCATGCACTGGGATTATGTGTAGACCTACGAAGTACACCTTTCGGTGGGTGAAGCACTGTGTCAAGTGATAACTTTTCTATCTGAAGAGGGCTACTAGGCTGGAAACTAGACGCAGGGTCCTTATTTGAAGAACCACTCTGGATTCTCGTAGTTATGAGCTCGTATTTGTAAATTGACCATCTGGTCACACATGTAAACGTTAGCACTCGACGACGTGTGCCCTTGTTGAGGGTTACCTACTGTGCCCCCTTGCAAAGGTGCAGAATTTGTTGCAACCATTTGTTGTTGTTGAGGATGTAACATACCCCACTACCTTGATTGCTAACAAAGTGTCCTCAGACACGTAATTTTATTAATAAGGAAAAAAAGATTACAATCTCAAGTGAGGTTAAGGGGTAGATTATGAGTTCTCACTTCAGATTGTAATCTCTTTTTCCTTATCAATAAAATTACGTGTCTAAGGACACTTTGTCAACATGGTATATACGTGTCTGAGTATGAGTTCTCACTTCAGATTGTAATCTCTTTTTCCTTGTCAATAAAATTACGTGTCTGAGGACACTTTGTCAACATGGTACGTGTCTGAGTATGAGTTCTCACTTCAGATTGTAATCTCTTTTTCCTTATCAATAAAATTACGTGTCTGAGGACACTTTGTCAACATGGTATACCATGTTGACAAAGTGTAAAATTACGTGTCTGAGGACACTTTGTCAACATGGTATACCATGTTGACAAAGTGTCCTCAGACACGTAATTTTATTGATAAGGAAAAAGAGATTACAATCTGAAGTGAGAACTCATAATCTACCCATTTTCCTTATCAATAAAATTACGTGTCTGAGGACACTTTGTCAACATGGTATCCATGTTGACAAAGTGTCCTCAGACACGTAATTTTATTGATAAGGAAAAAGAGATTACAATCTGAAGTGAGAACTCATAATCTACCCCTTAACCTCACTTGAAGAAAGAGCTAGTTTATATAGCTCAACTCTAAACTAAAAACTAGAAGAACTATCAATCACATAATCACATGAGTATGATAGGTGTCATTTACATAGAAGTTTGGTGTCCTTATCCTAACTAACTAGAATAAACTAATTTCGTAAAAACATTTAATCTAGAAAATACTTAGACTATAGAACTTTAGGATTATGAGGCTAACAATCCCCCCCTTTAATCCGAAAGTTCATTTTTACAAATACCAAGTTCATCTTTGAACTTAGTGAACTTTATTCTACCAAGAGGTTTGGTAAAAATGTCTGAAGTTTGATCTTCAGACAGACAGAACTGAGGCTTGATGATGTCTTTGATGATGAGCAATCTGATGAAGTGGTACTTGGTGTCGACATGTTTAGTCTTTGAATGAAATACTGGATTCTTGGCCATCTTTATTGTTGACTTACTGTCGATCAATAAGATAGATGGTGATTTCTGAGTTTCACCAAGATCCTGTAAAACTCTGCATAGCCATATAATCTCACATGTTGCTTCCCAAGCTGATATGTACTCTGCCTCTGCTGAAGAATTGACAATTGTTGTCTGGTTTTTACAATTCCAGGATACTGTTGTTGAACCCATATTCATTAAATAACCTGAAGTGGATGTTCTATCATCAATGTCACCTGCAAAATCAGCATCTGAATATCCAACAAGTGTAAAATTTATGTTCCTTTTGTAGAGAAGACCAAAGTCTTTTGTACCTTGAATGTATCTTAGTACCCTTTTTGTTGAATTCCAGTGACTTTCCCTTGGTTCCTGCATAAACCTTGAAAGTATACTAACTGAATATGAAAAATCTGGTCGAGTATTTGTCAAATAAGTGAGACTTCCAACCAATTGCATGTACTTTGTACTGTTTACCAATTCCCCCCCTTCAAATTTTGGAAGTTTCAATTTTTGCTCCATGGGGGTAAGAGAAGGTTTACAATCCTCCATGCCAGATTTCTTTAACAATTCAGTGGCATACTTAGTTTGACTAAGGAATATTTGGTTAGGATGTTGAGATACTTCAACTCCAAGATAATAATGAAGTGTCCCTAAATCAGTCATTTTGAACCCTGCTTTAAGTTCTTCCTTAACCTATTTGATGTGTGCTTCATTATTTCCTGTTATGATTAAGTCATCAACATAGAGTACAAGTATCACCATGTGCTTATCTTGCATTCGAAAATACAATGTATCATCTGATTCACTTCGCTGAAAACGCACCTTTCGTAGGTACTCATCCATTTTTGCATACCAAGCTCGAGGAGCTTGTTTCAAACCATATAAAACCTTCACAAGTTTGCAAACTTTCTGTTCTTGTCCTTTAGCTTCAAAACCTTGTGGTTGAGTCATGAAAATATCTTCCTTTAGATAACCATTCAGGAAGGCACGTTTGACATCCATTTGATGTAATTTACAACCATTATGTGCAGCCAAATTGATAACCATTCTAATAGTATTCCATTTAGCTGTGGGTGCAAAAGTTTCTTCATAATCAATTCCTTCCTATTGAGCAAAACTTTTAGCAACAAGTCTTGCTTTGTACTTGTCAATTTTACCATTGGGCTTGTACTTTACTCGATAAACTCATTTACAATCGATGGGCTTAACATCATGTGGACAATCAACTCAGTTTCAAGCCCCATTTGCAAGTACTGAATCATATTCATTAATCATTGCTTCCTTCCATTCTTTATGTCCAGTTGCTTTAGCAAAAGAAGTAGGTTCAGTGGAAGCATGAGCAAAATTTGCTTCTGCTCTTGAAGATCCCCTAGTTCCTGTTTTGTTCATTTCATTTGAATGAACATCTTTGAGAAGTTGTTCGGCCCACTTTGGCTTCTTATGTTGAGGGGATTGAGGATTTGAATCACCATTATTGTTGAAAAGAGAATTTTCAAAAAATGAGGCTCTTCTTTCATCTGAAATATCTGAGGTTGGAGAAGATTCTTTTGAAGATTCCGTATCAGAAGAGTCTTTTGTTGTTTCATTATCTAATGAATCAGAAGAACTATTTGATAAAGATATGTCTTTTGGAGAAACAAAGTCTTTTTCAAACCAAAATGTTTATTTTGACTTGTTCAACTTACCTTTACCCTTAGTGTTTTTCTTCTCTAAACGACTAAGGAGATGATTAATCTCATCTAAACTGTTACTTTCAGTTTCATCAAAAATTACATCTCTACCGACAATGAATTTTCCATCTGAAAGCAATCTATACCCTTTCTTTTTATCAGAGTATCCAATGAAAGTACACTTCATACTTCGGTTTTCTGATTTAGTCCTCTTTTCTTTAGGAACTAAAGCATAACATGTTGAGCCAAAAACCCTAAGATGATTTACCTTGGGTTTAAAACCATATCAAGCTTCATAAGGTGTTTGTCCATCTAAAGTTGATGTAGGTGATCGATTTCTGAGATAAACTGTAGTATGGACTGCTTCAGCCCAATATTTTGTGCTCAATCCTTTAAACTGCATCATAGATCTTGCCATGCCCATGAGAGTTTTGTTCATCCTTTCAGTAACTCCATTCTGCTATGGAGTATAGGAATTTGTCAGTTGCCTCTTAATTCCATTGTTTCGACAATAATCATTGAATTCAATTGAAGTGAATTCACCTCCATTATCAGTTCTCAAAGAAGCAACCTTTTCTCTAGTTTCATTTTCAACCATGTGTTGAAAATATACAAACTTTTCAAAACCTTCAGACTTTGCCTTTAAAAAGTACACCCATGTCATTTTAGTGTAGTCATCAATGAACAATATAAAGTATCGGCATCCACCGAAAGAAGTTTCCATTGGACCACATATATCACTGTGAATCAACTCCAAATACTTTGTTGCGCCATGAGTTGGTTGGAAAAGATTCTCACTTTTGCTTGCCAAAAATACAAGCTTCACACTTGGAATTTTCTTTCTTGAAAGTAGGCAAACCCTTTACCAAATCTTGGGACTTAAGTTTCAAGAGACTATCAAAGTTTAAGTGACCAAATCGAAAATGCCATAATCTGAATGAAGACATTTCGAAATTCACTGTTGTTGCAGCCTCTTCCTTTCTTTGGATGACTTTCCCATTCATTCTTAGTAACTTCCCATCTTCATATCCAATCATTATTGTTTTCAAGTTATCCTTCTCTGACTTAATCTTTACCAAACCATCTTGCATGACGATTTGATGTCCAGCTTGTCTGATTGTGACTAAGGATAACAATTTTTTCTTAAAAGTTGGTACATACCAAACATTTGAAATCAATTTTTCACCAATTCCAGGGAGAAAGACCTTCACTAAACGTTTTCCTTGAGGTATATGAGTTGTATCATCAACTAAATAAATGGGATTTAGTTGAACATCTTTATAATTCCAAAATAGTCTCTGCGATAAGTCATATGCTGAGTAGCCCCTGTGTCCAATATCCAATCATTTTCAAATGAATCTACATGTTGAACTGCTAAAAAAACATATTCATGTTGATCATCCTGGTAATCTTGATCCTCTGCATATTGAGCTGATTCTTGAGAATTTGAATTTGACGTCTGATTAAACTTTGGCAATTGATCATTTGCTTGTAAGACAATTTGATGCATAATGACCCATATTTAAACATCTTTTACATCTTACTTGACTCAAATTTCTGCCTCTTCCTAACTGTGCATTATTATTGTGAGGATTACTTTGAAAATTTTGTTGATGAAAATTGTTACGACCTCTGCCACGGCCTCAATTAGAAGACTGATTTTGAAAATTTCCTAAATTTGATTTTCCTCTTCCTTTAGAACTTTCAGCTTTAGTGAAAAGAAGATCTTCTCCTGATTGTTTTTGTTTTCCAAAAGTTTTACTATGTTGAGCCAATAATTCACTAAGTGAATCAAAATTCACAGTTGATAACTTATCAGTTATTTGCAAAGTCTCGAGAAAATGCTTATAAGATGAAGGCAAGCCATTTATTACAATGGAGACTAGAAAACTATCTTCAAGTTTAGGAAAACCGCCTTTGATGATTTCTTGATGAATGTCCTTAATCCTTGAAATGTATTCTAATACATCACCATTGTCTGCTAATTTTTTTTTAAGCAATTTCATTTGTAGATCAACTCCATGAGATGCAGCAGGAGTATCAAAAAGCTTCTTTAACAGATTCCAAGCAGACCATGCATCTTTGGAATTCTCAATATGAACAAACATGTGTTCAGTTACAGAAGAACGTAGCAAAGCAAGTGCTTTTTCATCTTTCAAATTCCATTTTGCTAAAGAAGTAGCGTCGATGGGCTTTGTTATCGCACGGTTTGTAGGAAGGGTTTAGATAGCTTGAGTCAAGGCTTGAAACCGGCGTAACAGGAGCTTCCCCACCCACTGTCACCTCGATGGGGGGCTCTTTCTATTTAGGAGGGCTAGTCCAAGGGAGACGTCCCTAAGCAATCTGGGTTAATGAAGGGCTTAAAGGGTAATGGACCAAGTCAAAGAAGTTCCCTTTCACAGATTGCTGCCAAAGATGAGATAGTCAAGAAGAATCTTCCACTGAATGGCAC